>JAFEMH010004179.1:0-222935 GCA_022495995.1 Adenophora triphylla var. japonica
AAGCCTTTGGAGGTGGAAGCCCAAGAACCCCCGACGTTAGTTAGATGAGTGTTTAGCATTGTCTTTTCCGTGATACCAGGAGCGCGACGGCGTGATGATTGCGGCTATTTGAGGCATGAGATCCCGAAGTTGATAGAAGATGGGAAGCTCGAGAAGCTCAGGTGGGCCCAGCACGAAGAGTTATGGTAAGAGGTCAATTCAGGGGGTGCGAGGTCGAAAACGTCGGCCTTGTTTTGGGATGCCCATGCGCGAAGCGAGTACTGGCGGTTTGGTGAAAGCCGATGCCTTACGCACCTCTCGAGAATTATAAGCCAAGAAACCCGGAGTAGAGTTGGCAGGACCAAGTTACCTTGAGTACCACAAGCATTATGGTCACGTGACGGACAAGTGTTTGGATCTGAAGAAAAGAATTGATAAAGTCTACGAAGGAAAGCTTCAGCTCCACAGCGGTCAAACCGGCGAAGAGTAGCTAGACTGAAGGTTTACTTATCCTTAAGTAAGATTAAGAAAAAAATATATATATAGTCTCTCAGTCGACCTTCGTAGGTTCTAGCACTTTTCTCTTTCAATGAGTCCTCCACGGACATTGTAATTAATCTTTAATTTTCTATAAAAGAGTCTTCTTCTTTTCTTGCTAGACTTAAGACATTATTTGCACACCTACATTACATTCAATGAAATGGTTTTATTTTATATGATCACTTGTATTGCTCAACAAATAATCTCTCCAGAAATAATTCACGTTCCAGTTAATCGGTGTGAGAAAGTCAACTAATGCCTTCCCTTACACTTTCCTTACCTCACAAAAAGCCTTCATTAAACCATACGCTTTCCCGGTCATGCCCCGCTTCATCTTGGCCAAGTCAACTTGCCCGGCAACATGAAGGGACGTGAGGCCGCTCGACTTCGAAAAATTGACCCCGTATCGACAACGACATATGAGCTTGATTTAGGCCTGAGGGTATCAAGAATGTTGACCGAGGGCTCGCCTTGGCCCTCAAGTGCTTCAAAAAAAATAATAAATAAAAAAATAAAAAAAATGCGATTGCAAAAAGATTAATACTTGACTAAGTGAAAATCTCAAAAAAAAGGGCAGATCTAGGCAAAAAACGGGGTTGCACATAAAAAAAGAAAGAGAAAAAAATCTTAGTACAAAAAGAGTAATCTTGAAATTTGAAATTTGAAAATCCCAAAAAAAAAAAGGGCGGTCTAGGCAAAAAACGGGGTTGCACATAAAAAAAAGAGAAAAGATAGGGACGAGGACCTGGCGTCGCTAATCAAAAGCTTGACGGACCGGGCAAAATCAAAGCTCGAAGAATAGATGTTGTCGATAACAATGGGGCGGTCGAGGAAGCAAAGCCGAGAAACATTTCGCAAGCACAGTAGGCGAAGTCTGAATCCTTTCTCCCCAGTGAAAGAGGAAGTAATCGAAGCAACCGATCAAGAAATGACTTAGGTCAAGGAATCATCACAGGGCCAGCGCCTCGTCATCATCTCATCAGGAGCCTTTTCACTAAAGGACCCACAAATCCCATTTCCCAAGCGGTCAGGCCGGCCAGACTACGGCGACTGAGCTCCTCCTGATGAGGGGAACGTAGGCAACCGGCAATGGTCAGGTCATAAACACATTCAAATTCTCGAAAATTCGGTCTCATCGTGACCTCCTATACACAAACTTTTCTTTCACCAGCCAACCTTGATCCGCTGACGTTGGTTGATGTCTCTCATGATGATTAATAAGAATATTTTTTCTTCGCAAAATTAATGGTTGAATAACCCAGAACATTCAATAAAGGGTTTTAAGCAATCTTGTGATCATTGTAAATAAAATAAGTTTTCGAGATGTCTTGACAAGTCTTCTCTTTCTGTGTAGGAAAGATAATTTTCACGCTCTTGATTTTTAAATAATGGGGGCTTCCATTACACTTTCTGAATAACCTTACTACACTTATACTCTCTCGAAAGAGTCAAACCCAAGCGAGTTTTGTGCCTACATCGAATAAGGCCATCGAAATAACACAAAATCGGGATCCATTCCCACCTTTAGAAAAATATGCCCCTGCATGTATAAATTCTACGAGAATCTTTTCTTTCACATCTTCTTAAGGTTGGCCCGATTGACTAAAGAAAATAAAAAAAAAATAGAGAAGGATAGGTTTTCCCTCTTACACCCACAAGTCGCATTAGAGTGCCTCGAAGCATTCCTTTAAAGCTGGGGCTTCTTTGGCCATTTTTTGGGGTTCGCATGGAGTTCTTGGCTCAGAGTCCCCGAGATGGATTCGAGTCTTGGTCGAGATCAGCACCGGGATCGCTTAGCGGTGCAGCCAGTTAGGATTTTTGCTAGGTCACCGGGCCAGGGCTCTACCAAGTCATTTGTTCGTAACCTAAAGCTTTGCCTACTCGGTTCATCCAACCGGGCTTTGCCCGATGAAAGGATTTTCCTTGCTTTAACAGAACATGGGGCTTTGCGAAAGTTTTCCTCGGATCGAGGCTCAGATAAGTCGCATCACGTCCCTAGAAAAAGATGTTTGGTCACTTCGATTTATCTGCTTTAGTCTTTGGTTGTAAAAGCACATGGGCCTTGACTTCAAATTACGGAGTGTGAGAAAGGGCATTCAGCCCGAGACCCGAGGTTTAAACCCGGTCTCGTTGAGAGGGAATCCTGATCACACGTTGTGACATCTCGGTAACTGACGGCGGTTAGTCCGCACCCATGAGGATACGATCCCACTTGCTTGAAACCCGCCTTGAGCAATTGCCAAACAGACTCAACCTGTTCTACCACATGGACCCAGTCCCTACCATTGTTTCCAAGAAAAAAATCACCCAGGGCTCCAAGCGCAGTGCCAATTGCTGTGATGTATTTTCTCCCAAAAGCGCCTTCGTTAACTTGGTTATAACGAGATAACGCCGGGCGACGGTTTCACATTGTCAAAAATCTAATTTTAGCTACCTCTATCTAAGATTGAGAAGTATGCTCAAGTTTTCCGACTATAGCTACCTCTATCTACTCGATAGTGGCGCGCTTTAGCTTCCTCGGGTGATAACCTCCATTGGTGTGAGAGCCTCGAGGATCCTGGAGCATTGTTTCTAGCTTGTCTAGATGAAGCTCCCAGCTACGATCTGGCTTGATTCCTCAGGGATACGTAGGTAGCCTCTTGTAGGTTCATCCATCAGGAGAGCACTTTGGTCACCTTTTCTTTACATTCCTTGATGGTGCGTAAGCTTTTAGCACGTTCCTAGTAGGATTGGTTGTTTGACCTCTACAGGTCGCGAGTTTCCATCCTTATAAGGGAGGGACCAATATCTCTTTGCCATTGTCCCAAGGAGGCCGGGTAGGTGACCTCTTTTGGTCACCCAAATTCCAACTTTGTATGCATGATTCCATTCCCAGTTCAGAAGCAATGAATAGCACGGTTCGGAGCTTACTAAGTGTGGCGCGCCTTAACAAGCCGAGTCGCTGGCGACATAACAAGCCCACATCGGGCATCGGACATGGCGAGTATCTTTGCACCGAGGAGCAATCCCGACATGTCAATAGCTGCAAATACCCAGTCATAAACTTCTCAAATGCATAGGGGAGGGTTTCATGTACCCCATATTACCAAATGCGTTCATATTTAAGCCAAAAATCCATTCAAGTCATTCCAGTTCAAGCCATTTACTACCATCATTTCATAAATGTGTGCAAAAAGAAAAAAGCTAGCAATGTACATATAAAATAAAAAGAGACCAAGTCTAAAAGATGTGTTTTCCCTAAAAGGGTATAATAACCAAAAAAGTCATAAATATCCAGGGGAACGGGGCTACTGCGGGTCTTATTCCATCCTCTCCGTCATCTTCATCCTCGCCATCATCCTCAACCTCCTCGGGCTCATCGTCGGGATGAGTCGGAAGGTGCCTCATAGGCTATGGTCTCCAGTGCGATAATAATCATCAAGCTCGGTGATGCCAGTGGGGAGTCGAGCTCGCGGAGTACGTAGGCGGAGTCACGGGCTCCGCCGTCCTCGTCCCTCATCATCATTGTCAATCTCGTGGGTGCGTGAAGAGGCACATTTGGCCTCTTCGTCAGAAGTAGATCCGCTAATGCCTCGGCTGGTGCCCACGTCATCGGAGCGGCTCTTCTTCCTTCTCGGTTGGCCGGGTGGAGAGATATCGGCCGAACCACAGCTGGCCAGTGTGGCTGATTCTTCCAGCTGTACCTTTATGGAGCTTGCCAATGTGCCAGGCGCGCGGTATAAGCCACAGTCAGAATTGCATGTAAGCTTTGAGCCGACACATTACAAGCGGACATAATAAGTGTCGAGAATGCGGTTCTTGATAACGAAGAGATGCACGATCAATCGAAAGAGACGTGAGGAGCGGTACTTACGGATCCTAGAACCTCGCCCCGGGAGGCACCGGATGAGGTGGTGAGTCGTGACACTATCAATATGAGCTCGCCTCATGCTAAGACCGCCACCACAGTAATCCCAATGAGAGAGTCGCGGGAGCAAAGGAGGTCTAGCCCACATAGCCGATGCGAGGGTTCGCGCTCCGAGCACCGCAACCAGCCACAGTGCAGTGGGGAGGCGAAGATGCATAGCCACGTACGAAAGTGTAATCCCCATCCCGTGTGTAGAGATGTGCTTTTGCCACGCCTACGATCAAAGCATCTACATTCGCCCAGGCGGCGAAGGCAGCCACATCTCTATTTGGAGGATCATCGGTGGATCCAGAGCATGCCTATTGGGCCCACATCTTTGTCTATACTGTTTCTCTCTCCCTAAATATAAGGCGTCTCCCGAGACAAAACCCGCCCCACCGACGGCTTGCGACGTGCTCTGTCAGAGTGCGCGGCATGATCCAAATCCATATCGTCATAATGGCCGAGTCCATGGGAACATACTCGGCCTCTGTGGAATCCCTCTCAAGCACGTCGGCGTATCATGATACGAGGCGGGTAATCCTGCGCCTCGAACCCTCCCAGGTGTCCTAGTCATGTCTCTGGCGCTCTTCGTCCGCACGTACGAGAGCGCGGGGAAAAGTGGTGGCAGGGAAACTCATCCTGTATCTGCCACTCGTAACAACCAAAATACTCAGAAGGCCCAAGCACAGAAAGAAGAAGAAGTCAAAACAAGGAAAAAGGATAGAATGAAATGCGCAAAAGAAAATAGGTCAAGATGAGAGAATACCTCAAGCCGGATAATGACAAGTAAAATACTTCGCCACTCCCTCTCTGGCGTCATCTAGAGCCAAATACATCTCGGCTAAACACGGCCCTCACCCCAGGATAAATTCCCCACGGCATCCCGGGCTCTCAGAAGCTCCGGCCCGGCTGGGAAATCGGGCGGTAGGCGGCTGTACCCATGCCAAACGGCGTGTCGGAAAAAGCCTACCCCGTACAAAAAGCCCTCGCTAATCTCTCGGCTCTCAGTAGGCTCTCAACAGGATCATCAACCACAATGTAGTCCCTACTACTGTTCCCCAACCAAGCCATGTAGCTCGCCCAGCTCATATCCATTCCCCTTCTTGATGGGAACGAAGCCAAGTAAACTCATAAAATCGGCATCGGTGATAGGTGGGGCTCGGCTCACTGTGCGGGCTCCTGCATGTAGAGTGGCTCATCGTAAAGGCAATCTGTGATGACCGCAAAATCGATGGCGTATTTGTCGTCTCACCCCAAGAGAAGTGAAACGAATGAGTGGTCTCCCACCAAAACTCTCTAAATGCCCTCACCAAATCTACACTCCTCTGAGTGTCTCCAATGGCCTTCGCCATCTCAAAGAATCGTCCCAGCCCGTCGGCATAAATCATACCCTTAGGCGAGTCTATCTGCTCCTGGTTACCCGGTAAGCTCTGCCATAGCCTACCAATCACCTCAGGGGAACCACGGGTGCGTAATTTACGCAGAAAACATGGCACAAGTATTAATATTTCGTGCTTTATTTCTTAAAATCATCCTAAACGAGAAGATAGGTCAAAACCTATTATTGAAGAGCATGCATTTTAACATCACAGTTCCTAGGTCAATCCATGTTCACAGGCCAATTCATATAAAATGCATTGCAGTCTGGAAAATTCAAATCAAATCGATTTCACCCAAATCAAAAATTTTCAAAAAAAACCCTATGTTGCTTACCACATCCTTCTTCCTGACATCCGAGGTATGCTCATCGAGCTGTGAGTAGAAATCTCCTCTTTGTGCTTCCGGAAGAAAGGACCTTTGATTCCTCTGCACCCCCTTCCTTCGAGTAGCTAATTCGGCGTGTTGAGGAGCCCTTTTGGTCGGATAGAGCTTAGGAGGCATTTTCCAAATTGAATCGAACTAAAGTTGTTTGATTTCTCTCGATCCCTCTCAAATCTCCCTCTGATGTTGCTCTCTCTCTTCTCGGTGTCGCCTCCCTCTCAATTTCAATTTCAATTGAGTTTCAAATGGCGACTGTGCGAATTTTTAATGAAACTGTCCACAGGGCCTATTATGTCGTGCGACATACTAAGCCCCTGTGGCTTGTTTTTACAATTTTACCCCTGAAGGCTCCATTTTACAATTTTGTCCCCCATAGGCCTCTTTTACCCTTTTATGCCCCTGGCATTTCTAATCATTTTCAACCAAATTTTCCATTCAGTGCTCCCGAGGCCTATTTTACAAATTTACCTCTGTGACTCATTTTATTTGCTCTTGGCATTTTCAATTCTATTTTCAAAAAATCGGGTACGTCCCGTTGCTTTATAAAAAATTATCGGGTCCTTCCCACTTTCTTATGAAAAAATTATCGGGTACGTCCCATTTCTTTACAAAACTATTAGGGTACGTCCCACTTTTCTTTACAAAAATTATCGGGTACGTCCCACTTTCTTCACAAAAATTATCGAGTCCTTCCTACATCTTTACAAAATCCATCCTCTCTAGAGATCTTCGTTATTCCAAGGTGAAGGAATAACATTTCGCTCTCTTTCAATCTCCGTTATTCCAAGGTGAAGGAATAACATTTCGACCTTTTTCGCGATCTCCGTTATTCCAAGGTGAAGGAATAACATTTCGCTCTCTTTTTCGATCTCCGTTATTCCAAGGTGAAGGAATAACATTTCGACCTTTTTCGCGATCTCCGTTATTCCAAGGTGAAGGAATAACATTTCGCTCTCTTTCGATCTCCGTTATTCCAAGGTGAAGGAATAACATTTCGACCTTTCTCGCGATCTCCGTTATTCCAAGGTGAAGGAATAACATTTCGCTCTCTTTCGATCTCCGTTATTCGAGGTGAAGGAATAACATTTCGACCTTTTCGCGATCTCCGTTATTCCAAGGTGAAGGAATAACATTTCGCTCTCTTTCGATCTCCGTTATTCCAAGGTAAAGGAATAACATTTCGACCTTTCTCGCGATCTCCGTTATTCCAAGGTGAAGGAATAACATTTCGCTCTCTTATTCCAAGGTGAAGAAATAACATTTCGACCTTTTTCGCGATCTCCGTTATTCCAAGGTGAAGGAATAACATTTCGCTCTCTTTCGATCTCCGTTATTCCAAGGTGAAGGAATAACATTTCGACCTTTCTCGCGATCTCCGTTATTCCAAGATGAAGGAATAACATTTCACTCTCTCTTTCGATCTCCGTTATTTCAAGATGAAGGAATAACATTTCGACCTCTCTCGCGATCTCAGTTATTCCAAGATAAAGGAATAACATTTCGCTCTCTCTTTCGATCTCCGTTATTCCAAGATGAAGGAATAACATTTCGACCTTTTTCGCGATCTCCGCTATTTCAGATTGAAGGAATAACATTTCGCTCTCTTTCGATCTCCGTTATTCCAAGATGAAAGAATAACATTTCGATTCAGTAAAAGCTCGAACTACGATTATGGCTTGATTCCCACTCAGGATACGTAGGTAGCCTTTCATAAAAGGTCCGGCCACTCGACCAACTTGGTCACCCAATCAGTCTCGGCATTCGCGATTGGATCCTTTTCTATCGATAACCCCACTCGCCCCGCAAGTGATGTTGCCGAGGGCTTACGTAAGTACCCAAATCGGCTCATGCCTTAGGTTAATTTTCCCGACAATTTCGGTAATTTTTCCGGCAATCCCCGGATTTTCCTAGAGTTCCGGAACAATTCCGGGCTTGTTCCAAACCACCTAAGGGGAGAAGGGACCGCTTGGAGCCAAAGAAACACGTTTTTATTTTATGAGGAATTCCCTTCTAGAAGGCTGCCACCTTGCATGTTTCTAGAAGAATCTAGTGGCTACTTATGTCGTGCGACATAATAGGCCATGAAGACTTCTAGAAGCTTGCCACCTTGCATGTTTCTAGAAGAATCTGGGAGTGGCTACTTATGTCGTGCGACATAATAGGCCATGAAGACTTCTAGAAGCTTGCCACCTTGCATGTTTCTAGAAGAATCTGAAAGTGGCTACTTATGTCGTGCGACATAATAGGCCATGAAGACTTCTAGAAGCTTGCCACCTTGCATGTTTCTAGAAGGAAAACAATTATGGCTTGTTATGTCGTGCGACATAATAAGCCCATCTTGACCTATAAATAGAGGCCTTCACCTCTCATTTTGGGCACCCCTTTTCCACCCCTCAGTCCCCCTCTATAGGGAATACACCCAGAAGCATCCTCTCTCCTCACATACCCCCCCCCCCAAAACACACTAATCCTCCAAATCACCCACCATTCAACCAATACACACACACACTTCCCACACACATCAAGAACCAAAGGTTCTCCTAGCATCAAGGCTTGATTCCAGTCCCCAGAAGTTGCTGTTTTGAAGGCTCCTATATCTAACTTGATATAAGGAGTTGTGGTCTTCAAGGGTAACGATTTTACTGCCCTTTTTCCTTCCCCCTATTTTTCATTATATGTGAAATCTCTATGCCAAATGCGTTGATAATATGGTGATTCTCGATTAAAGTTGCATGCTTTAGTGTTATATTTGCTTAGATCCATATTCATTTGCATATCATTTCATGTAAAAGCCCCGAGTTGGCTATATTGTTTTTGCATGAACACTCGAGATGAGTGTGGATCCCTCATATCCACACCATCTTGAAGTGTTCATTATTAGCAAAATACTTTCTCTGCTCGGAGATCTATTGGTGAAGTAATCTTGGCATATATTACAAGCCCCTTGTTACCTCTCGTAGATCCCAGTATGTAAGAGAATCTACTGCAAAGTGGCTAAGTATGTCACGCGACATAGGCAACCTATGTCACTTGCGACAACTTTGAGTCGTTATGCGTAAACTTCATCTTTTCAAGCCGTACATCCGATTTTTACCTTTTCCAAGTCATAATCTTATATCAATACACAAGACTTAAACCAAGATTTTTGCATACAAATGCAACATCATTTGCATCAAAAAAGCATCTTTTTTTTTTCATCAAAAAGGCATCTTTTGCACTAAAATAGCATCCTTTGCACTCAAAATCTCTTTTCACATTAAAGATGCATTCTTTTGCACCCAAAACTCATTTTTATATATAAAAATGCATCCTTTTTCGCATTCAAAATCATTTCTTCACATCAAAGTAGCATCCTTTGCTTTCAAAAAATAACATCTTTATGCATTATTTGTACCTAAAATACTATTTTTCCGCATAAAGTTGCATCCTTTGCATTAAAATCATTTCTTTACATAAATAAAGCATCCTTTGCAAACCAAATATCATCCTTTACATCCAAAAATGTCATCTTTTCACTAAAAATGTCATTTTTACATGCATTCCCCCCAATGTTCCCATTAAGCAACCTTGGAACGGACCTAAGTGTAAAGATCCTATCTTTTACATCAGTTTCTTTCATAAATGTTTCATGATCTCTTTAGAAAGGGACAACCTTGAACCCTATATCTCCAATTATCGCTTAAGGCCTAGTACTGTAAGCATCTATATGAGCTCGACCGTCTTAAAGCGTAGGATTGATGGAGCTAAGGACCCTCCTTTTCCTAAAGAACCTCATCTTTGACTATAAAGAGAGTCGATTCTCTCGATCACGCAAGTCCCGAGGTTAAAAATGCGGTGATCACAAGTCAAGATGAGGACGGGATCAAAATCCCGAATACATAAAATCCAAGAAATCCGAGCGATAACCAATAAATGGTTTTTGTACGTCTGGAATACAACTTGAGACATTCCCCTTATTTTTCAAACACATGCACACAAGAAAGCACGCAAGCAAACACGATTAATGGTAAAGCTTGGGAGACTTTGCTCCGGCAAGGCACACTTGGGTGAACGACGCATCCAGTTCTTTCCAAGGGGTAACTTCTAACCTCGGAATCCCATAAAACCTTTTTTTCAAAGTTTTGAGGTAATCAAAATGGCGTGGCGACTCCGTTTTCAAATCCTAAACCGGGATGTCTTCAAACTCGCGTGAATTTCCAATACACAAAATTTTGAAGGGCACACATTCCACAGTATCTTAGGCATTTACCATTGCCCGAAGGTCGGGATAGTAGTAATTGCCAATTTGGACCTTTAGTTGAGGCTTTCAATCAAGATTGGAAGATCTCCATCTGTTCCTCTTCATTCGAGCGGGGTCATCATTTCACTAAGCTTCCAATTCCATCTCTGTAGAATTCACTTTCATTGGCATTCATCCAGGGCGTTGTAGAGTCCGCTTTGTAGGTCATTCCCTGCTGGTTTCCCAAATTCAAGTTGGCCTTATACTTCTCCGGGAATGCTTTCCTTAATCTGGTCCCAGGTGGCTCCCGGGCCTCTCGGTTTTACATGCGCAAAGCCATCTAAGAGCCGAACCCTTTAATGACACACCGAAAATGGTCGGCCATTTGTTGATGTATGTACAGAATCCTTGGCTCTCATGGCAAGAAGGTAGCTTTCAATGTGAGTTAAAGGGGACAATTCGAATTGTCATTGAACTTTTCCTAATCTCGGCATTCGGAATTTTGGAGGGAAGAGGGACAATTTTGCTTTGGGATCGAGTGATACGTATGCTTTGCCTTTTTGGTGCCTCGGATCTCCGAACTTCTCTTGCTTGTGGACTTAACTTGTTCCATCAACCAAGTCATGTTGGGGTCGGGGGACGGTTTCGATTCTGAAGCAAAGTGCTTTGTCGGATTTGGAGTGGCGGGATGTGGGCGGCACGGTGGTAGGCTGGGTACCGTGGCAGGGATCTTTGGAAGGGAAGTAGGTGTAAACTTGGTGCAGTCTGTGTTTCACGAGGTGGCGGAGGCATAGGAATTAGGCTCGTAGTTGCGAAGTAGGAAAAAGGAGCCTCGTGGGATCCTGTTGGCAAGGTTGGGGGTGGAAGATCTGTTGTGGAAGAGCATAGATTGAAAAGGTCACTTGATTGATTACGAGGCCTAGAAGTTATGCAGGAAGGCCCCATGCTTTGGGGAGAGGGAGCGAATCCCATAGGGTAGTGCGAGGCTGCATTGCGGGGATATTTGTGGCGTTTGTTCTCTGTTGGTAGGGAACAAAGTTGGGTCTTATCGAGGAGGAGAGGGTGTCGGGACCACGATGGCTTGAGACATTGGGAAGGGCGAAAAGGGGCCGGAGTCTTTGGTAATGGATCATATGTGGATGGAGGAGGGCATTGGTTATAGGCTAGGGGAGTGAGATGGTTACTTACAGAGTTTCATCTTCTACCATAACCAAGGAACCGTTGGGTTACACCACTATCTGGACCCCGTGACGGCGGAGCGCATCAATGAGCATGGTCTGCTTTGTTCCTCATGGGCCTTACGATGTTTTCCAAGGCTAAGGCTAGCTCTTCTTCCCTAGTCATCACAGTTACCCAAACCGGTATTGTTCTCTGTCCCGAATCGGACATTCGACTCTATGGGTGATAAAGCGAGGATTACGGCGGCTGTGCGAGAATTCTGCGCTAACAAGTCGGCGGACCCGGTGTTCTCACCCACTTCTTTCTACGGCTGCGGAAAAGGGATAGGAGAGGTTTAGACTCGGGGTAGGTGTTTAAGAATTTGAAGGCTCAAGCAATATGCAAATTATGAATCTTCCGAGTTTACTTAAAACAGGTGTCTTTTATTAATTTCTATTTGGTTGGAAAAGGGGATTTTCCTTCTTTTAAAAAGCTACTCTAGATCTGGATCGGTGGGTTAAAATCCGTCACTACGTCTATAAGCCCCTCGTATTCCACACAGTATTTCGACCTCCCGGGGTGGGACGAGTCCGGGCGAGGTCCTATAGGGCACGCGGATCCCACCGAGAGAGAAGAACGCTCCTAACGGGTCTAGCGGGTCATAGGAACTTTTAACGCACGAGCGATGCGAATTATAGTCAAGGCAATATCGGGAAAGTCTCGTCTTTCAGCCTTGATAGAATTTTGGCAGAACTTCGCTTGCGCGATTGACGTTTTGACTTTTCGGTAATGTCCGAGAATATAATAGGCATGGGTCGGGCGGTAAAAGCCGGATGACACAGTGTCACATTGAACTTCGTTGCATACGCCGTGCGTGAGTCAAAATCGAAGTCAATGCTGGGTCAAGATCTTGCCAATTTTTTCCTTTGTCGGAATTTTGGCAGAGCTTCGCTTGAGCGAAAGATCTTTGGACTTTTCTTGGCAAAGACTCGGTCTCGACTCTTACGCATTCCGTGCAGGTCAAGGTCAAAGTCAATGTCGGAGTCAAGGTTCTACCAATTTTTCCTTGTCGGAATTTTGGCAGAGTTTCGCTTGAGCGAAAGATCTTGACTTCTGTTATGAGCTAAGGCTTGTCCTTTACGGGGGATATGAAAGCTGGGCTATATGACACGGACTAGACCAAAAACCAACCAAAAGTCACGGTTTTGAAACGTGTGACACGGCACGCGCATCGTGGTCGACACCGGGCCGCCATGTGGGAGTTTGGGGTGATTCCGTGCGCGCCCGGGAGCATCGTAAGGCTTTTAGTGATCGGAGTGAACAACCACCCCGGAGTTTAAAGGGACGTGCGTGCAAAGTGTACGGGATATATAAGGTGCGCGTAGTGTGCCGTCTCCTAAAAATGTTCCTTTTTGAGTTAAAACGAGAGATTTTCATAAATGTGTTTTAAAGGAATGATTTTGGGACAGGGGAGAATGCAAACGATTAAGCACGTAAATTTTACAGGAGCCCCGATCGGTCTTAGGCCCCGAATAGCCCCATCTTTGCCGGGGCTCGCCAAATTAACCTCAATTTTTCCTGGTGGAATTGCCACTGAGGCCGTCCGGTCAGAATCCAAGGAGGATTGAGCCGTACGACTGCATGGATCAATTTTCCAGGTTTCACTCCTTTGCTATTTTTTTTTCGGGTTGTTTCCCGTTCAAAGTATGCACAAATCCCAAGATGCAAATGATGCAATGCAAGGCAAAGAAAGCAAGCAAAATAAACGGAATCCGAGATTGGAGTCTAACCCGCTCAAAGGGAAAAGCTTTCTTTTATTATATATTTTTTTTTCGAAAAGTGATAACGGTACGTGGGATTGTTAAACCACCGTTTATCCCAAGCCCCGGGTTAGGGAGCGATACAGGAAGGTTAGTGGTTTCCACCTATATATCAGGTATCGTTTATTTTAAAAAATGAAAGCTTTTCTCCTTTGGGATATCCGCAGCGGAGTCGCCAAACTGTGAATGTGTGCCCAAAATTTTGTTGGATTTCACACGAGTTTGAAGACATCCGATTTAATTTGAAAAACGGAGTCGCCACGCCATTTTGATTTCCTCAAAACTTTGAAAAAAAAAGATTTATGGGTTCGGAGGTTAAGTTACCCCATGGGAAGAACGGATCGTCGTTCACCCAAGGTGCCTTGCGGTAGCAAGTCTCCCTAGATTCCGTTTATTTTGCTTGCTTGCTTGCGTGCTTTCTTGTATGCATGTGTTTGAATAAGAGGGGAGGGAATGTCCCAAGTTATCTTTCGGACGTACAAACCATTTATTGGTTGTCGTTCGGGATTTCTTGGATTTTATGTATTCGGGATTTTGATCCCGTCCTCATCTTGGACTTGTGATCATCGCATTTTAACCTCGGGACTTGCGTGATCGAGAGAAGGACTCTCTTTTATAGCCCAAAAATGAGGTTCTTTAGGAAGGAATGTCCTTAGCCCATCAATCCTACACCTTAAGACGATCGAGCTTATATGAATGCTTCATGCTCGTCTTAAGTGATAATTGGAGATATAGGGTTCAAGGTAATCCCTTTCTAAAGAGATTATGGCACCTTTTATGGAAGAAACGATGTAAAGATAGGATCTTTACACCGGTCCGTTCCGAAGGTTGCTAATGGGGACATGGGGGAATGCATGTAAAAATGACATTTTAGTGAAAAGATGACATTTTTGAGTTGCAAAAGATGCATTTTGGCTTGCAAAGGATGCATTTTTATGAGGAAATATGCAAAGGATGCATAAAGATTTGCATTTTGAAAAGCAAAGGATGCATTTTTATGATAAAGGAATGACCTTTAATGCAAAGGATGCATGAAAATGGATTTTATGTGCAAAGGATGCATTTTTAATATAAAGATTGCATTTTTATGAGCAAAGGATGCATAAAGATGACATTTTTATGTAAAAATGGGATTTTTAGGTGCAAAGGATACACCTTTGATTTAAAGATTACATTTTTAATGACAAATGATGCCTAATTTATGCAAAGGGGAAAAGGGTTATAATAAAGATATGATCTTTAATGAAAACTACCAAGTCCCAAGCAAAGATAATAACAATATATGAATGCAATGAGCAATCTAATTCACATAGAGCAATTAAAATGCAAGGCAAGGGAGTGAGAGGTTACCAATGGTGGCCTCTTTTTCTTTGGGTTGAGCAAGGTGGAAGGACCAACTTTGGGATCTTCAAGGAGGAGGGAGGTGGCTTCTTGGCTTGCTTCTTCAACCTTCTTGAATTTCCAGCAGTCTTTGAGTGTATTGGGACTGGATATAGAGTGTATTGTGTGTGTTTTTCGTCTTCCAAATGGGTAGAGTAGGGCTCTATTTATAGACAGTCTGGATAAGACCAATGAAGCCGTGCGGCCAGAGATCCTTGGCTAATGCAGTCGTGCGGCATTATCCCTTGTGACTCAGCATATTTCTAGAATCATGCAAGGTGGCCATTCTAGAACCTTTTCCAAATTAAGAAAAACGTGTTTCTTAATTGGGAAGCATTCCCTTCAGCCCTTATATGATTTGGAACAGTTCCGAAATTGTTCCGGAACTCGAGGAAAGTCCGGGGAATTACCGAAAAATTTACCGAAATTGCCGGGGAAATTAACCGGAAGGCATGAGCCAGATTTGGGTACTTACAGATACTCCAAGAAATATTTTATATTTTCATTCTTTTAATATGACCGATTTGCGTTGTCTTCCTTTTCCCATACCAAGATTGATCGGTCACAGGCACACGAGAACAACACCGATCCGTCAGCCTAGGTTAAAAAATATGACCGGTCATATTTTTTAATATGATCGGATAAAAATTTAACCTATTTCAATTCAACTTTTGCATAAAAATATTACTCCCTCCGTCCCATACCAAGGGTGTATGGGGTGGATTTCACGCTTCTTAAGAAATTTTTTTAAAAAATAAATAAAAGTTAAATGTGGGATAGGGGAATAGTAGTTAAATGTGTGGTATGGAATATGAGAGAGAACGTAAAAGTTAAATGTGTGGTAGGAAATAGGAGAGAGAATGTAAAAGTTAAAAATATTTAATAGGAGAGAAAATGAGTGGGAGAAATAGTAAGTTAATAATTGATTTTTTTGTAAATATGTTAACTTTATAAGGATATAATGAATGGTTTTTGTAAATATATGGAGATGATAAGGGTTTAAATATATGGAAAACTTTCCATTTAAGGAAATGAATCATTGATGCGGAACGGACCAAAAGGGAAAGATGAACCCTTTCCCACGTCCAGTACGGAGGGAGTACTATTTATCAAAATTTACAGAAAATCAAAAAAAAAAAAGAAAAAAATGAAATACAAATGAAATGCAGATTTCAGAAGTGGGAAAGTAAACACAGAATTTTTTTTGAAAGATATGCCTTATGAATGAGTAGAATGGAATCAAACAGTTAACAAAAAAAAAATTTGACTCCTCTAACCCAAGGTTCTAAAAAGCGCTAGGCGGATGCTAGGCGGCGGAGCCGGGCCTAGCGCCTAGGCGGGAACTAGTCGGGGACTAATCGGGATTAGCCTGATTGGCCGGGACCTAGGCGGGACTTAGAACTAGGCGTTGGAGGGGCCTAAGCGCTGGCGGGGCCTAGCGCCTCTTAGGCGGGTCTTTTTAGAACGAGCTCTAACCTATTTAAATTCAAGTTTTGCTTATCAACCTAGAAAGATATGCCTTAAAAAATAAGAAAGAAATGGATGTTTTTCTAAAATAATTCCATTTTAAAAATATAAATCTCAAAATAACTCATATTTGAAACTCGTTTCCAAAATGACTAAATTTTTAGAACTCGCTAAACGGTGTAGCGAGTTTAGTTTAATTAGATTAATCATTCTCGTTGGCGTTTAATTGGTAATTACAATAACCTAAATCGGTCATGAAACTCACTACACGGTGTATCGAGTTTTAATTATTCAACCGAGAGAAAGGGTCGTCTTCCCAAGTCATCTTATTTTTCATCAATCAAATTGTGGGTCCACGGGGAGTGGGTGAGCCGATTACCTACTCTGCTGAAGTCGGTCTTCACGATTTTCTTGACCGGTCGATAGATCCTCCTAGTTTTTCAACTTAGGCATATCCTATTCCAAATCTTAAGTAGGTGCATCACCATCATCCCGAAATAGGAGCAAAGTAGTGGAAATGAAAATCGAAATAGGATCGCTTAATTAATTTTCATTAAAAAGATATTGAAAAATTAAAAAGGTAAATTAACAAAGGATAATTAAAAAATTTATATTTAAAAAAGAGAATTTTTTTTATGTCCAAATCAAATGAAAATAGTCTCTATTTATAGAGGAAAACAAATTATGAATTTTGGTGTAAAAAAAATAATTTATTTATTATAAAATAATTTAGGTCAAAGGAATCGAATAAAAAAAAATGCGAAATCTAACCAGTCAATAGTAGGACACCATGTGTCCCAAAAAAAAAAAAGGAAATTCGCATGTACGTACACGCTGCTCTATCGACGCGTGTATTGCCTGCGTCGTTTTCCTCTCGCTCACGACTCCGCCACATGTAATTTGCGTAGCATATCTTCAATTATGCCTTGTGAAAGGAAATAACTAAAGTATTCCTGAAATTTTGACAAAATTTTTGACACTTTAACTGTTCATAGGATAACATGATATAATAGTAAATACTCCCCCCGTCTCATTACAAATCACAAATATTTCTTTTTGGGCGTTTCATTACAAATCACAAATTCACTATTTCCTCCACTCATTATCTCTCCTATCATTATTTTAATACTCACAACACCATTATAATTTACTATTCCCTCCACTCATTCTCTCTCCTATTTTACTTTTACCCTCATAACATTTATATTATTTTTTTTTTCCTTAATTTATGCGTGAACAGTAAATTTCCTCAGAATTTTTGAATGGGGCCGGAGTTTGTAATTGGGACTAAGGAGTAGATGATAAAATGATTGAGAGTGAATTTGATATCGCTTCTTGGAAGCTCTGATTATGCAGCATTTTAAGGACGATGTCAAATTTGCCGCACCACCCAATTTTATTGTTTTGTAGTTGAAATTTAAATTTGAGAATTTTAAATTTTACTAAATTTAAAATTAATCTCATTCATGGAATATAAAAATATACAGTATTGAATTGGGTAAATGTAAATCGACAACAAGTGACAGTAGTAAGGTCGATAGAACAGTGCTAGATCCCGGTTTGGAGTGGGTAGGGGAACAGAAATGGGTTGTCAACATCAAATCGGAGTTAACGTTTGACAAGATAGAGAATGGGGAATCCAAAAGACAAAGAAATAGGAGCAATTAATAAAAGGAAAGGGATGGCTGACAAAAGTAAAGGTGATCATGTCCTGTATGTTTTTTGCACATCGGGAAACAGCTCCCGCGCTGTTTCCGCGCGCTCCTGTACCTGTTCCTCTGACTCATTAACCCCTCCTCCATCACTTGCCCGGGCCCCTTTGCTTCAGACCCTTTGTATTTATTTATTGGATCTTTTTGAGTTTAAACGCGCCTTGAATGGTTTTCTGTAAAAATAAAATATTTTCTCCACTCCAGGATAATCTAGGGGTGAGCACGGATCGGTTTGGATCGGCTTTTAGGATAAAACCGACACCAAACCAATAACTATCGTTTTGTGTAAATCGAAACCAATAACTTCGGTTTTCTAATGGTTCGGTGTTATCGGTTTCGGTGCTGGATATCGGTTTGGTTCGGTGCCTTAATTGATTGTTGGAAAAAATCAGAAACGTAGAAAGCATTTGTTCCTACAAATATTCAAAAACGAAGCGTAAACAAGAATGAAGCGTCACTGAAAATATTTTGTTCTTTTCATATAGTGAAGCAGTTTTGCTTCATAGTAGATTACAAACAACACCTCGATTGGAAGATTTGAAACTTTAAGCTTCGGAGCAGAGTACTTTGTGTTTTTGGTAATATGACAAGTTCTAGGAAAGGCTTTATTTTGTAAAACAAAGATAATTAAGAAAGTCTATGATGGACACAATAAGAGGGAAATTCATCCATGCTACTAGAACTTGTTTGGGAAACCATCCCTAGCTAGAATTCAAGAAAGTTCAATTTCATGAGAAGGCTTGTACCATCTAACTCAAGGACTAACTCGTGAAAAAAATACTACTTTCAAGCTACAGAGAGATAAGCATATAGTTAAGTCGAGCGGAATATCAATTAACCAACAACGATGAATCATGTCATCATGCCAAGTAGGCATACGAGGTCGCAATGATATGAGCTCAAGCTCACATAACATGGAATAATCAATAATTACATTAGCATATCCATTTTCAATCATGTGAGCACAAGAGAAAAAGAGGCAAGACCATCTCTTTCACCATTTCATCAAATAGTTCAAATGCATCAAAATATTCAAATCCAACCGCATATAAAATGGGATTTCAACAAATGTATTACGCTCTTAATTCCCGAAGGAGATATATGCGATTCAAAGATTCAATTTTTTCAAATTTGACAAATCCCAAAACTAGATTATAGTGAAAAATTAAATTGAAGGAACGTAACCTATAACCTGATCCACTAGAAAAGAAAAGGCAAACTCGAAAATAAAAGGTAGAAAAATAATATATATAGAATAAGATAAAATGAGACGTAGCTAATTATCGGTGTTAACGGTTTCTTATCGGTTTCTTAAATTTTTTAAAATCTAAACCCAGACCAGAAATTTCTGGGCTTAACTTCTAAACTTTAAAACCTAAACCTAAACCAAATGGTTCTAAGCCGTTCTTTCTGGGATTCGGTTTCTTCGGTGTTAATGCATAGTGTTGCGGTGTTAACGGTTTTTTTCGGGCTTCACCTAGTGATAATCCAAACTTTCTTTTAGCTTTTAATTTAATCGCTATTTTTCACAAATGATTTAATTTAGTTAATTAAGGAATGTCAAAATTTTATAAAAAACTAATTTTTTCTTAATATAAAAAAAATTAATTTTAAAATATCAAGTCTAACTAATAAGAGGATGAACCGTTATGAAAACTAATTTTTTATAACATTTTTAAAAAAAATTAGTTTCTTCTCAAGAGTTACTCTTATTTTTTACCAAATCTTTTGTTATTGAGTTGGTCTTATAAAAAATTAGTTTTTCTTAAGATAAGAAAAACGTGTTTTCCAAAGCGTGGGACATTATTATTCAAAAAGCAAACGGTGGCATTTTCAGTAATTAGCCGGCAACCATGATAAATGCCAGAGTGTTAATATTACAAATGACCGGTGATTTCATACCTGCATTTTATAAACATGAAACTGACATTTTTCTCAAGTGCTAGTGTTAATGTTAAAAATTTGTTCTTAGGTGGAAGTCTGTTGGCACTTTTGGTTAACATTGATACCGGCGCTTCTTTTATAAAAGTGCCCGTCAGGATTATAAGTATCAATAAGTGAAAGTACATGTGCTTTGGCACTTTTTACACTGGCAATTGAGTACTCGGTTTTTCTTGCTTTTCCTTAAACACATGCCGGCACTCATAAACACATGTACCGGCAGCTTTAGCCTTTCGACGCACGCGTCAAACATACGCACCCAGGTACTTTCTTTTTGCCGTTTGGCACTTTCAAAAACACATACACGCAGTCTGTGCAGCACTGCTCATCTGTGGCATTAATTTTACACACTAACACTCGGCACATAAAATCCTAGCTAGCATCGGCACATCTGAATCCCAAACTGACCCAACAAAGAATGCCCCAATCAGGGTACTCAAATACTCCCCTCGGGTCCCACGGCCCGCAGGAATTCTTCTTGAAATGACACGGGGATTATTGGCCAGAAAGGTAAATGTTGTGAGTGTAACAGAATTTTAAAAATAGGAGAGAGAATGAGCTGAAGAGAATAAGTAAATTATAAATGGTGAAGTTTGTGTAGTATTAAAATAATGTAGGAGAGAGAATGAGTGGAGAGAATAGTGATTTAAGGCGCTTCCATTTTTGGGAATTCTTAAGTGAAGTGGGGCCTTCACGACGCCCAAATGAAAAGTTTTTTAAGTGCCGAGGTGGGACGGAGGGAGTACATATTATGCCTGGCATTTACAAAACATATACATGGTAATTAAAATCAATTGCAACTCGGCACAACAACTCTTTTCCCAATCTCTTCACCTCTCAATTCAAATAAAAACGAAAAGGAGTGGCTCAAATCGAAGCATCGGTTTCTTCTTTTCCCACCTTCAGCTCTCATTCTCTCTCACCTCAATTCAAAACTATTTGTTCTTCATTAATTATTTTCTTGAAAGCGACTTATGGTATTGTTGGGCAAACTGAAGCCAGACTTTCATTAGCATCCGCCATTTGTTATTTTCACGAGCACGAGCGTGGCCAGATTGACGAGGGATAGGTTTAGGACGGGGAGAGTTTGTGTTCTGTGGGCCGGGATTGAGAGGAGAAGGCTCGGTGATGGCGATTGCAATTGGGGGTGGTGAGGTTATCGTGAGGTTGCCTCTGCTGATTTGAGAGGTGAGTGGAACCTTCGAAAGTTAGGGAGGAGGTTGAGATCGGTGATGGGTTTAGGGATGATGGATAGATGGTTGGAAGCGACTGAACTGAGACGTTGGATTAATGGTGGGTTTTGGTCCTTAGGGAGAGGTATCAAGGTGAGGACCGGTAATGGAGGTTGAGGAGTTGGGTTCGTGAAGGTTGAGAGGGAAATTGGTTGAAGAAGACTGATCTAAGGGGAGAAATGGCGATTTCCGTAGAGAGAGAGAGAGAGGGCAGTGTGTTAAGAGAGAAAGAGAGAGTTGTGAGAAGATTTCCCCCGTGTTGTGAGAGAAGAGACGGGTGTTTAAAGTAATTTTAAACACGTTTTTTGTTAAATTAACAAAAATGTGTTTTTACGAAGTTTTGGGCTTTGTTAAAGGCCAATAATCTTAGTAAATCGAACAAGAGTTTGTTTTGTTAAAAAGTGCATACAGTTTTTAAATGCAAAAGTAGAAAAATTAAAAGGCACAATAACACTATTATGCCTTGAAGCTTAATTTTAAAAGCACACGAGATACGGTATCATTAATTAGCATATGCGTTAAATAACACCAACACACTCTAACCACTGCCAATTAACAAAGACTCTCACTAGTACTTAAAAACACTATAACTAATACTCCCTCCGTTTCAGTAAAAAATCGCGTATATTTGACTTTATGTGTGAATTAAGAAAAAAAATAATAGTATAAATATTGTGAATATGAAAAAGTGAGATGGGAGAGAGAAAGTGGGGTAGAAAATAAGTGATTTGATTACTGCCAGTGTTGTAGAGTATAAAAGTAAAGTAGGAGAGAGAATTAGTTGGTGAAATAGTAAAAATTCTTTACCGTTTTAAAAAGTGTATAATTTATAATAGAATGCCCAATAAAAAAAAAGTGTAATGCAATTTGTGACGAAACGGTGGGAGTAAATACTACCACTAGTGCTGGTCAATTATTAAAGATACCAGTGCATGAATTTCATGTTAGTGGTAGATCATGTGTTATTTAGGCTTCTCGTTTGTTTGGCACGTAAAATATTTTTTCGGAACGTTTTTGTAAAATAACTCATTTTACGTCAGTTTGGGTTAGTCCCCGGAAAATGTTTTTCGGAAAAATAACTCGTTTTCCGCATTTGTTTGGTTGCCTAAGTAAAACGTTTTCCGAAAAAAACATTTTTACGCCCACTTTCTAGAGTAAACGACCTACCAGACCTTGTCCTAAGTAAAACATTTTTCGAAAAATGGAGGCCTTAATGTACAACTCATATTACGCCCGGGTACAACCATCCACTGCTCTGCCCCACCCCCCAAATTTTTTTTTTTTTTGTAATCGCCTCTTACTCATTCCCTATCCACACCCCCCCCACCCCCTAAAAAAATTTTTTTGTAAATCGCCCCACCCACCCTGCTGCCCCCTTCAAAAAAATTTTTTTTTTTTAATCGCCCCGCACCCCACCCCCCACTTTACCCCCAATTTTTATATTTTTGTAATCGCCCACCCACTCCACCGGCTTCACCAGCCCCCCATTTTTTTTTTTGTAAATCGCCCTCACCCGCCACCACTCCCCAAAAAAAAAAAAAAAATTTTTTGGGGGGTTGAAACCGAGAGCAGGGGGTGGGTGGAGGCTATTACAAAAAAAAAAAAAAATTGGGGGGAGGGGGTGAGGATGAAGCGGCGATTAAGCAAAATAATAAAAAAAAAAATTGGGGGGATGAGGTGGTGAAATGGGGTAGGCGAGGGCGCTGGGTGGGCGAACACATACAAAAATATAAAAAATTTTTTTTTTTGAAAGGGGTGGGGGTGGTGGGTAGGGAAACGACCAAAATTACAAAAAAAAAATTGGGGTGGGGTAGGCGGGGGTGGAGTGGGTGGGCGATTACCAAAAAAAAAAAAAAAAATTTGTGGGGGGGTGGGGGTGGGGTAGGCGGGGAGGTGGGTGGGGGCGGTTACAAAAATAGAATTTGAGAGGGGGTGGGGTAGGCCACCTTGTGAAATATATGAATCGCTTTACCAAACACCTGAAAATATTTTACACTTTTCCTCAGGTAAAACATTTTTTACGCCTCTAATTCTTCGTAAAACATTTTACGGGAAAACATTTTTCTTAAAACGCTTCCGAGAAAAAATGTTTCTACGTCAGCAGAATCCCTAAAGGCGCCCGCCTCATGCGGTCTACACACACTCGGCACTGCCCCAAGCTTACCTTGTCTCCCGGGTGCCCGGCCTCGGTAGGTCCCGCACGGCTCGCCTGGCTCGGCTCGGCGATGAAGGCCACGGCTAATTCTTACTACGTCCACACTGGGCGTGCGCTTCGAGACTTGACCAGCGGCCAGCCTCGTCCTCAGATCCATGCCCTCGTTTGTTTCCTTAATTACATTAGGCTTTCCTTATTACTTCGATCTTGGATATGAGGTAAATTCGGTAGTTCATATATTTAGGAAACCAAACATTCCTTGCATAGATTAGATTTTCAATCTTTGTATTAGAATAGGATTCCTCCTATTGTCACTTATATATTGGTTACTTGTGAATACACAACTTAAGTTTTTTCAAATCTTACATGGTATCGAGGCATTAAGATTCAAACCCAAAAACTAACCCTCCTCTCTTTTCGGCGGCCCCTCCCACCCTTACTTGCAATGGCCGAAGCTTCTGCACCATTCCAAAGCAGCCCCTGACCCAGACCAACCTCTCTTCTTGGTCAACCTATCCTATTACCGTACCCTCGCACCCTCAAAACAATCCACTACGCCCACTCCTCTCCCCACCACCGCCTTCACCGCCCAGGCCCGTCCATCACCCAACCATAACTCTCACCGCACCACCAATCCCTCCCCATCTCCTAGCTTGAACTCCTGTCCCTCCCCTTTAAGGGTAAGTGCCAATATTGTCGTAACATTGTCCATGTCATCTCCAATGTCACCAATTCAAGCGCGATCACCCCACCGTAAACTTTCCCCCCTTCATCGCGAAAACGAAATCGAGCCACAACCTCCAAGCCCACACCGCATCCTATCACAACCCCCTCCACCGCCCTCTTGGCTCTTCGACAAGTGGTGCTGACCAATCACATTACCACGATGATCTTTCCAACCCAATAGCGTGGCAGTGACGACGTCATTATCGGAGACGGCTCTTCTCTTCCTATATCTCACATGGGTTCTTTCTCTTTCTCCACTTCTCTTATCTTCTTCAATTCAATAGTGTCTTACATGTTTCCTTTATCACTCGTAATATTCTATACGTGTCTCAATTACATGCAGTGACAATAATGCCATCATTGAATTCTCACACTCTTCCTTTCTTATCAAAGACAAAGCCACGAGTCAAACTCTTATCCATGGGAACCTTGAGGATGGCGTTTACATCTCGGCACCCTCCGCCCATTCAATCTCATTCAACTCTCTCTCTCTCTTCACGGTTGGCATCATAGATTAGGACATCCAGCTTCCCGGTTCTTAGTCTATTACGTAGCAAGTTTAGTTTATCTATTTCTTCCAACTTACCTCCATGTAATTCTTGTTTTATTAATAAAAGCCACTGTTTGCCATTTGCATCTTCCTCCCTTGTCTCTCATGCTCCCCTTGATCTCATCTTTTCGGATGTATAGACCTCTCCAATCCACTCACTCGACAATTTCAAATACTATGTCATCTTTGTCGATCACTACACCAAATATATTTGGTTCTACCCTCTTAAACACAAATTCAACACTTACAACACCTTTCTCAGCTTTAAAACACTAGTCGAAAAATACTTAAAATGTCCCATCATTGAGTCTACTTTCGACAACGACGGGGTGAATACCTCAAACTCACACCCACTCTGAGGTCAAAACGACATCACCCACCTCATCACCCCCTCACACTTGAATACAACGGGTATGCCGAACGTCGTCACCGTCACATTATTGAAATGGGTCTCACCCTCCTTTCCCATGCCCGACTACCCCTCGACTTTTGGCCATATGCTCTCATGCTTTGCTACCTACCTCATAAACGGGTTGCCTAC
Source organism: Adenophora triphylla var. japonica (assembly GCA_022495995.1). Classification (NCBI taxonomy): domain Eukaryota; kingdom Viridiplantae; phylum Streptophyta; class Magnoliopsida; order Asterales; family Campanulaceae; genus Adenophora; species Adenophora triphylla. The sequence goes on from JAFEMH010004179.1 coordinate 25,071, forward strand.
TCCCACCTGTAAACAACGATTCCCCTTACCTCCGCCTATTCCGCTCCCCTCCAAACTACACCAAATTACGTAGCTTTGTTTGTCTTTGCTACCACTCGGCTTCGCCCATACACTCCTCACAAGATGGCCCCCAAAATCCATCCCATGTATCTTCGTTGGCTGCTCCTACCAAGTGCGTACTACTGCTTGACCCCACCTCCCATCGGTCTACACCTCCCGTCATGTCCGCTTTGTTGAAACCACCTTCATATACAATTCCCTCACCACCACTCCCCGCTACTTCCGCCCCACTCCCTCTGCCCGGCACACCTTATTCCTCCCTATTCTAAACACTACCTCCTCCTCAGTCTCACCTCCCCATGCAAGTCCACCCCCTCCCTCCCTCCCCACTCCTCCCTCCCAAAACCATACTTCCCCAACCCAGGCACCTCCCAACCCCACACCAAATGAACCCCCATTCACACCTCCGCCTGAAACAAACCTACCTACTCCGACCCAACCCCACCCCTCCTCCACCTCTCTCACCCCGGTACTATTATCACAAGATTATCCCACGGCATCACCAAACTTAATCCAAGTATGCCAACCTTTCCCTTCCACCTCTCCCACAAGCCTTTCCACCACCACTAAACAGGCCCTATCCATTCCACATTGGTGTAATGCCATGATTGAAGAATTTCGTGCCCTAATCTGCAACAACTTGATAGTCTGGTTCCTCCACCACATAACATTGTCGGATGCAAATGGGTTTTTCGCATCAAATACAATCCCAACAACACAATTCGAAATACAAGGCTGGAACTTTGTAGCCAAGGGTTTTCACTAATAACCGGTGTTGACTACTGCGAAACCTTCGACCCACGTTGTCAAACTAGCCACTGTCCAGTCTTCTTCTCTCCCTTGCCGCCCAACCATCGTCCTTCGCCCAACTTGATGTCAACAACTCCTTTCTTCAGAGTACCTCTCTGAAAGCTGTGTTTATAACCTAACCCCCCTGGATTTGAGGAATCTACCAACCCTTCCTACGTTTGTCGCCTTTCAGGCAATCTATGGTCTCAAACAAGCTCCTCGTGCTGGTTTCTGGAACTCAAAATCTACCTCACCATATATGGCTTTCACCCCTCTTTAACTTAGATCCCTCACTATTCATACTAAACACAACTCCATCCCCAATTTTACCTGTTAGTATATGTCGATGACATCATTGTCACCGGACCCTCTCCATCCCGCCTTCGGTCATTCTCATCACAACTCTGTCACAACGTTTCTCTCTAAAAGACCTTGGTCCCTTGTCTTACTTCTTGGGTGTCGAAGTCGTCCCGAACCAAAATGGACTCCTTCTTTCCCAAACAAAATACATCCACGATCTTCTCACCCGTTACAACTGTTGGGTTTTATGGGTTCATGCGCAGCGGAATAAGCATCTAAATAACACAAAACCCAAAGCCCTAAGATTCGTTCTATACGATTAAATTGAATTCCTATGAGATAGAATTTACCAACCTTTATTGCTTTTCGGTCTTGAGCTATCGAACAATTTATCGGTGTGATTTTGAATCACAATCTTCGATCTTCAAAACCTTTGATCCTTCAGATTGCTTTGGACAATTTGAACTCTAGGCCTTGATCGTCGTACGACCGAAGACCCTCTTTTTGGTGATATTCTCTCTTGAAAACTTGGCTCTTTTGATTAGGGTTTTCAGACTCTAATATTTATACTACATTAATATAGTATTAGTTTTCTAATCATATTAGAAAAGTGATTGTCAAACGCTTCTGGCCTTAGTATGTCGCACGACCCAGAACGTCATATGGAAAGGTCCGTCGCACGACTCAGGACTCCATATGGCAAGTTCTGTCGCGCGCTATATTAAGCCAGTTCAGGAACTCTCAATCATTTTCTTCCTTGGTTTAACCAATTCATTCTAGTTGTGTGTGACCCAATAGGATTATATTATGTTGCAATGAGCTCGATCAAATCGACCCTCACAAGACATAAGCGGACTCTAGCAAGCCATTATGTCTACCCAAATAATATAACGTAAGAGTTCACGTTTCCAATGGTGCACTTCCATTTCTCCCTTTGTCTCATGATGTTATATTGAACACAAGTCATGGTCCACGTCAACTTGTATTTGTTCAATGCTTTCTCGATCTTGAGTATAATGATAGTCCAATCACATTGGGGTGTGGCCACACGCTTTCATCATTATCACTCATCGAGGGGTCCAAGCAAAACAACTCTCTTTCGAGGGACAAATTCCATCTTGACTTATCATCCTTCCCATCATGAATTCGATCATGCCAAAGATAGCCTTTATAAATATCGTGTTAAGATATCGTTTGACTAAAATCAAACATGAATTTCATCATATGTAAGGTCATGATAATCTCAGGTCTAGGGACTAAATAAAGTGACCATATGAGATTTAATTATGACATTTGATCATGACATAAATCTCATACGGGTCAAGTCCAGTCACTTGTTCTCTAACAAGTACCCACAATTTCAATGTGCATCTCTATGCATATAATCATCATATGATTATCCATTGACAATCATACTAATTATTCTTTTAATAATTAGGGACGGATATTATTACAATAAATATGCAAAATATGTAATAATCAAATAATAAACTTAAACGATAAAGATGATACATAACGGTTCTCAGTTAAACATAACTAAAGCCTAGGGCATTACACCAACAGTCTCCCACTTGCACTAGGCTCCATTTATGTATCGAATACTTATGGATCTAACATGACCATCATGCTTCTGCCTGTGCGAGGGTCTTTGTAAGTGAATCCCTTATGTCATCATCGGTTGATACTTTGTATATCTTAACGTCTTCTCATTCTTTATGAAATCTTGAAAAACGTCTAAGTAAGTGTTTGGATCGCTGTTGTGATCTTGATTCCATTGTTTGCACAAATGGCACCACAATTGTCACAACAAAAGTTTCACCGATTAGTGATACTTGGAACATTTCCAAAGCACTAAACGAACTTTTGATCCAAACTGCCTCCTTTTAGCTACATCTTATGTTGCTAAAATTTGGCCTTAGTAGTAGAATTGGCTACAATTTCTGCTTGGAACTCTTTCAATCAAAACTACACCTCTAATAAGCATAAATACAAATCCTAATTGCGATTTTAAAATAACTTTGTCAGTTTGGAAGCTAGCATCTATGTAACCCTTACAACAAGATTAACTTCCAATCTTTCAAATCCCAAGAACGTGTCCTTAGTTCTTCTTAAGTACTTAAGGATCATCTTGGTGTCATCCAACGGTTTACATCGGGATTAGATTGGTATCGACTCATCATGCTTCGAGCATACGAGGCGGGTCTAGTACAAATCATGGCATACATGACGGATCCAAATGCCGAAGCATATGGAACTTCATTCATTTCCCTTTTGCTCATCGGTTGTCATAAGACAATGAATATTGCTAAGAGAAATAACATGACTCATTGACAAGCTACTCTTCTTAGACTCTTCTAAGAACCTTGTCAATGTGAACACTTTGACTCAAACCAATTTATCCTTCTAGATCCATCTCTATAGATCTTGATGCCAAGGATATAAAGCGGCTTCACCCATATCTTTCATTGAGAAACCTTTCCTTGATCAAGACTTTGGCAGGTTTTAAGTGTCGAAACTTGTTTTCCAATGAGCAAGATATCATTGTAATAAAACAATAGAAATAATACTACACTCCCACTAAATTTCATGCATACACAAGATTCATCTTTGTTCTTTGATGAAGTCAAACTCTTTGACCAATTCATCAAAACGAAGATTTCAATTTCTTGAAGCTTTGCTTCAACCCATCTCATGGATCTTTGCAACATGCATACTTTATTAGAGTTTCTTGGATCGACAAACTATTCGGGTTGTGTACTATACACATCCTTAATAATCTTTCCATTTAAAGAAAGTCGTTTGACATCCATTTGTCATATCACATAGTCACAATATGTGATAATGGCAATTGAAATTCTAATAGACTTCGACATTGTAACTGGCAAAAAGGTTTCAGTATATAGTCAACACTATGAATTCGCCTAAATCCCTTTTCTACAATCCTTAGTCACGAAAGTATACACCTTCCAATTCATGTCGGTCTTGAAGACCTACTTGCATCCCTTTAGTTTTTACACCTTCAAGTAGCCCAATCAAGTTCCAAACTTGATCATTAAGCAAGGATTGCAATTCGGACTCCATGGTTCCTAACCATTTATCCAAATTAGGAGTGGACATCGCCTCAAGATAGAAAGTAGGATCGTCATTCTCAATGACTTCCACCTTATTACTTTCCGATACGAGAAATTAATATTTCTTGGTTCGGATTGTAACCTATCCGATCTACGATGGACTTGTGCATCTTGAACTGGTTCCACAACTCCTTGTGAACTTGGTTCCGTCTCTACTCTTGGATCCATGTCATTTTTAGGTTCTTGAACTTTCTTCAAGATTAATTTTACTCCCACTAGATTCTTTATTGAGAAACTATTTCTCAAGAAACGAATCAAATAGAGCAACAAACATTTTGTTCTCTTTGTGGTTGTAAAATCAATATCCGAAAATAACCTTGTCTGATTTGGTGCTAACTTATAAGAGACAAGTCTCTTTACATAAGATTCGCAACCCCAAATCTTCATGAAAGACAAACTAAGTTTTCTTCCATGCCACATCTCATGTGGGGACTAAGGAACCGATTTAGTAGGGACTCGATTCATGTAACCGCATCATTTCTAATGCATATCCTCAAAGGAAATAGGAAATAGGAATGTCTAATTGACACATCATCGAACGAACCATGTCATACAAGGTTCAATTCCTCCTTTCGGACACACCATACAATGTGGTATTAGGGTGAAGTCAACTACGAAGCGATTTCATAGTTTTGAGATGATTGTCAAACTCTTAGCTCAAATATTCACCACCTCGATCTAATCGAAGTACTTAATAGTTTTGCCAAGTTGTTTTGTACTTCATCTTGTTTTGTTCGAAACATCTCAAACGATTCACCTTTGGACTTTATCAGATAGACACAATCATATCTAGATAAGTCTTTAGTGAAATGTGATGAAATACCGAAGTCTTCCCCTAGCAATGCTACTTAATGGTCCACATACATCTCATGTATAATGACCCGATAAGTCACTAGCCACTCCCAGTACTCTTTAGTGTAGGGTGGTTTGGTCCAATAATCCCAATAAATAAGATCCACATTCCTCAAATGATTCATGGTCATATGAGTCTAAAAGTCCGTGTTAATGGAGTTTAGATATATGTTTCTTATTTATTTGACCAAGCCGGTAATGCCATATGAACGCGTTGTTCATATTGTTCGGTTCAGAATTCCCATTTATATTTTAGATATCTTCAATATTATTTTGTTTCTTAACATCAATGATATGAAGACCATTCAATGACATATGCAATACAATAAGGCATATCATTAAATAAATATAAAACTTCTTATTGAAAATAAGAAAATTATATTCTTCATCATCCATTTAAGAAACGGAAATAATACTCCTACTCAAATCCGGAACGTAGTCATACTTGTTCAAAACAAGTACTACTTCACAAGGTAAAGTGACTTCATAAGTCCCTATGGCTAAATGTAGCAACCCTTGCTTCATTCTTATGCATAGGTTTAACTTACCTTCTTTGAGTAACTTTCTATTCTTTATTCCTTGCACATTTAAACAAATGTGGGGATCAATCCGGTATCATATACCCCAAGACACAAGAAGTCGAAAGAAAAATATCTATCATATAGATACTTGAAGTAGTAGCAATAATATTGCCATTCTTCACCTTTTAGGCCTTCCTAATGAGCCTAGCAACTTTGCTTCCAATGACAATCTCATTATCATGACATGTTGCATTCTTTTGAGACACTTTGTGTTTAGCCTCTTCGGCTTTGACAACTTTTGTCCTAGGTTTGGCAACCTTTGCTTTACCTACTTTTCCTTCCTTTTGAACCCTTTCTTGTGTTAACTATTAACACAATTTGCGAATTGCTCCTTCTTTACTCATATGAATTAAGAGCTTTCACCACAACATATATCTTTTGCCTAGCTTGCAATTGGAACATTTTCCTTTTGCGTTATGCTAGAACAAAAGAATAGTTATCATGTGCTCAAAGTTCTTCATAAGAGCCTTTAAACATGGTGGCAAATACAAGGCAAGCAATATTGTCGAGAATCATCAAACATGTTTCTAATGTTGCTTCCTTATTTGCCCTTTGCAGCATTTGCGGTGGGTTCGGTAAAGGCAGTTCGTCAGAATGTACACATTATGTATCGTTCCTTTCGAACTTTGTCCTTCATAAGGACGAATCGCAATTATCACTATGTAATGCTACTTCTACAACAAAATATACAAATTATATGAACACATATCAATATCAACACATTTATCATTTAAGAGTAAATAATGTATTTTACAAATACTTCCACTAAATCATACACCTTCCAATGCAAATAAGCATAATATGCATTTAATGGGCTAAGATCCATCTTTAATTTAATCTCAAGTACGCTATGGCGCACCGCTCAAGATTAAATTAATTAGGTAGAAAACATCAATCATATCGTATATGACTCTTAGATCTTTTATGAGATTTATTCAAGACATCATATGTCTAAGCATATTTTAATTTCATCTTACGCCTTGGGTCCAAAACCATTTTGATAACCCAATTAAGTTCATCCACTTTAAACGTATAGGAACCACCATTTCCTCATCTTGCTCGCAAACGGAATAGAATCAAAGCACCTTGCTATGGCAAGCCCACCCAAAACTATCCGAGTGGTCTCAAGTGTTTTAATCATGGATTGACATAAAGAACTTAAAAGTTAAATGAAGGTTATTTAAAGTAGATTATAAGCATATCAACAAAGATAATAATAGCGTGCACCAGGTAAGTTTCCAAGAAAATAGGTGAGCCACAAGGATTTGCTTAAGTACCAAATTTTCCTTCGACATAACTCTCCTAGTCATGCACAATTATAATACCAATTTGAATGCAACATAATCAATACTTTGTATACTGATTTGTTTCTCATAAATAATCAGACTAGTAAACTGACTTGTTTCTCATAAACAATCAGATTCCTTCAAATTTTGCGTAAACTGAATTATTTCTCATAAACAATCAGAAAATCAAAATTTAATGTTTCAACTAAACATTTAGGAAATTATGAATCAATGTTTCAACTAAACATCTAATAAAATTCTTAACACTTAAGAACACATAATTCATGCATCGCAACAATTAATAAAAAACACATTTAAATTAATTAAGCATGCATAAACAATGAATTAATCTAGCATAGCCCTATAAACTCAATTTTCGTAAATTTATAGCATCCAGATTAAGACATCAAACATCTCGAGATTATAAACATAATCACAGATTAGCGAGAAAAATTATCAAAGCGGTTACGCCGGATTGGCTAGTTATGTCGCGCGGCGCAATCGGCCGGTTGGCCGGATACGTCGCGTGACATACCAAGCCCAACTACCAGATTTTCTCCTCGTGGCCAACTCTGTCGCACGACTTGAGTTGCCAGTTTGGCATATTTTCTGAATTTCAATCAATTCCAATCATAAAGCAATCAAATCAAGTAAACATCTTTTATAGATTTAATTCATCACAATCAGAAAACGATTTTCACATTGTTTCACATAAAAAATAAACATTCTACCGCATACAAAACATGCAATAAGCATATAAACGATTTATATCTTGATTCTAGCATGTTAATTCAAACTTAACCATACGAACGGGGCTCTGATACCACTGTTGGGTTTTATGGGTCCATGCGCAGCGGAATAAGCATCTAAATAACACAAAACCCAAAGCCCTAAGATTCGTTCTATACGATTAAATTGAATTCCTATGAGATAGAATTTACCAACCTTTATTGCTTTCCGGTCTTGAGTTATCGAACAATTTATCGGTGTGATTTTGAATCACAATCTTCGATCTTCATAACCTTTGATCCTTCAGATTGCTTTGGACAATTTGAACTCTAGGCCTTGATCGTCGTACGAGCGAAGACGTGATTTTCTCTCTTGAAAACTCGGCTCTTTTGATTAGGGTTTTCAGACTCTAATATTTATACTACATTAGTATAGTATTAGTTTCCTAATCATATTAGGAAAGTGTCTGTCAAACGCTTCTGGCCTTAGTATGTCGCACGACCCAGAACGTCATATGGCAAGGTCCGTCGCACGACTCAGGCTCCATATGGCAAGTTCTGTCGCACGCTATATTAAGCCAGTTCAGGAACTCTCAATCATTTTCTTCCTTGGTTTAACCAATTCATTCTAGTTGTGTGTGACCCAATAGGATTATATTATGTTGGCAATGAGCTCGATCAAATCGACCCTCACAAGACATAAACGGACTCTAGCAAGCCATTATGTCTACCCAAATAATATAACGTAAGAGTTCACGTTTCCAATGGTGCACTTCCATTTCTCCCTTTGTCTTATGATGTTATATTGAACACAAGTCATGATCCACGTCAACTTGTATTTGTTCAATGCTTTCTCGATCTTGAGTATAATGATAGTCCAATCACATTGGGGTGTGGCCACACGCTTTCATCATTATCACTCATCGAGGGGCCCAAGCAAAACATCTCTCTTTCGAGGGACAAATTCCATCTTGACTTATCATCCTTCCCATCATGAATCCGATCATGCCAAAGATAGCCTTTATAAATATCGTGTTAAGATATCGTTTGACTAAAATCAAACATGACTTTCATCATATGTAAGGTCATGATAATCTCAGGTCTAGAGACTAAATGAAGTGACCATATGAGATTTAATTATGACATTTGACCATAACATAAATCTCATACGGGTCAAGTCCAGTCACTTGTTCTCTAACAAGTACCCATAATTTCAATGTGCATCTCTATGCATATAATCATCATATGATTATTCATTGACAATTATACTAATTATTCTCTTAATAATTAGGAACGGAGATTATTACAATAAATATGCAAAATATGCAATAATCAAATAATAAACTTAAACGATAAAGATGATACATAACGGTTCTCAGTTAAACATAACTAAAGCCTAGGGCATTACACCAACAACAACATGATTGACTGCAAACCACTTCCAACTCCCATGTTACATCACCACCTCTCACTCGGTCCACTGCCACTCCTGCTGTTGACCCTACCCTCTATCGTGCTATTGTTGGTGGTCTTCAGTATCTGTCCTTCACTCGTCTCGATATTTCTTTCTCTGTCAACAAACTTGCTCATTTCATGCAAAACCCCCAACCTCCTCACTGGGTTGCACTCAAGCATCTTCTCCGCTACCTTCATGGCACTATGCATTTAGGTCTTCAGATATTCTCAAAGTATCATTCATCCCTTCATGCCTTCTGTGATGCGGATTGGGCATGTCACAAAGGCGATTTTTGTATCCACTTTCGGATTCTTTGTTTACCTTGGGAAAAACCCGGTTACTTGGTCATCCCTTAAACAACGTGCTCTTGCTCGTTCCACTGCGAGGCCGAATTCCGGGCCATTGCCGACACCACTCTTGAACTCACTTGGGTTAAGAACTTGCTTACTGAGCTTGGATTCTCCTTGCCAGCTACACCTGTGGTCTATTTTGATAACCTAGGCGCCACAACCTATTCTGCGAACCCAATCTTCCACTTCTCGGATGAAATATGTGGCGCTCTCATTTCACTTTGTCCGTGAACAAGTTCAGTCCGGTTCCCTTCGAGTATAACACATTTCTGGTACGGATCAACTGGCTGATATTTTGACAAAACCACTACCCCGCATACGCTTCCAACAACTCTCTTCCAAGATTGGTCTTCTCCTCGGATCGTCTATCTTGAGGGAGCGTATTAAGGATGAGGAAGATGAAGCTTCAGGAGGTGAGGCGCCAGCCTTGGCAACTCTTAGGCGCCCGCCTCATCAGTCACACACCTCGGCCCAAGCTACTGCCTCCCAGGCGCCAGCCTCGGCAGCTCCCAGGCGCTCGCCTCAACTGATGAAGGCCACGGCTGATTCTTCTGTCCTCCAGGCGTGCGCTTCAGACTGGACCAAGCGGCCGCCTCATCCTCAGTCCATGTCCTCGTCTGTTTCCTGATTACATTAGGTTTCCTTATTACTTTGATTCAATGTATATTCAGTAGTTCATATATTTAGGAAACCAAATATTCCTTGTATAGATTAGATTTTCAATCTTTGTATTAGAATAGGATTCCTCTTATTATACTATATATTGATTATTTGTGAATACACAAATTAAATTTTTCCAAATCTTACAGATACATCCCTCTGAATTGGGAAACAATCCTGATTAATTTGGTGTAAGTGAAACACACAAACATTAAATTTAAATTATGTTGGAACATAAACGATCCATTAACCATGAACCGACTCACAACTAGATTAAGAAGAGAAGGAGAAGAAAAAGAAGAATAATACGGAAGCGTGTACCTTGTGATTCCATGATTGTTCTTAGTCTTGTTCTTGAGTAAACGAAGTATGAAGATATTCTTCAATGTAGGGAAGAGTAGATCTTCTAAATGATGAGTGCCCTTATTCTCTTTAATCTTCAAGTACTTAGGAAGAGTTTTGGACTGAATGAGAATAAAAATAAGTGAATTCATAGGCTTGATGGATAGGCCTTTATATAGGAATCCAAGGGGCACTTCATTTAGGGACTACACCCTTTCATAAAGATGATGGTGTGAAGTTACCATTATGCCCATCATTTAATGGTACTTAAACCTAATGGAATTCTACACATTTTATCTATACTTTAACATTATTAAATGATTATAACAAATGGAATTAAATAACACATATTAATTAATCCATGTTCTAACAATCTCCCACTTGGATTAATATTAATATGTATCTTTTACTAAATAAATTCCTTAATCATTTATAACATGAATGACAACCCTTATGTGCACGTTTATTGTCATCCAACACAATCCCGTCCATTAGTCTTATAAGTATAGGGACTAAAGGGGCAGTCGTTGTAATTGATTCGCAACTAAATCCACATTAATCACATATATATATCCAACTAAATGACATAGATTAAGTATAGATATGTAGCATGGAATATTAATGAATATATATGAAGAACGCATATATATATTCTCCAACTAGTCCTACTTAACCAAATGAGATCAATATAAATAAAAACAACACAAAGAAATAGAAAACAACACAAACTCCCCGATTTAAGCATTATCAAAATTGTTTCACCCATATGAGCAGTATGCTCGTGAAACATCAAAAGAGATTACGCTTTACAAAATGGATCCAATAACATGGAGTTTGATCCTATAAGTTGTATATCTATTTGTTCATTTTATACTTATTTCTCTTCAACAAGAGACATAACCATATGATGTCTTTCGACATCTTTGCATCCACTAAAACATAATCGAAATACTTAATGATCTCAAAATGATCCGATTTTATATACATAAGCATGTAGTTTAATGTTTTATAGGTACTTCATCATTCTTTTGGATGCGACTTAATATTCTTCTTTCCGAATTGGTTTGGTATTGACCAAGCATCCCAATAATAAATACAAGGTGCATGCAGTACGGACTTGCGCATACATTAAGCTTCCTACTGCCGGTGCATAAGGGATATTTTCCATATACTTGGATTCAAAATTAATTTTAGGACATTGCTTTAAACTGAATTTATCTCCCTTAGAGATAGGGGTGTCATGTGGTTTACAATTTTTCATACTAAACCTTTGTAATACCTTCTCTATATAGCTCTTTTGTGATAATCTCAAAATAACTCGTGAATGATCACGATGAATTTGGATTCCTAATACAAAAGATGCCTTACCAAGATCTTTCATCTCAAATTTGTTTGAGAAATTTCTTAGTTTCTTTTAGAAGGTCCTTATCATTACTAGTAAGAAAAATATCATCCACATATAAGACCAAAATAATAAATCTAATCCCACTGAACTTATGGTACACACAATTTTTACCAAGATTCATTTCAAAGCCAAATGAAAGAATAACTTGGTTAAATTTTAAGTACCATTGACGAGATGCTTACTTAAGCCCATAAATGGATTTCTTAAGTTTACAAACCAGTTGACTAGTTTGATCCGAATTAGTCACCATTTACGGTTTCTTCATATAGATAGTTTCCTCAATGTTGCCATTGAGAAAAGGCATCTTAACATCCATTTGATGAAGCTCATGATCATAATGTGCCACTAATGCCATAATGATCATAAAAGAGGTTTTAGAAGATTTCGGAAAAAAATATTTCTTTATAATCAATGCCTTCCTTTTGAGTAAATCATTTAGTAACAAGACGTGCCTTATATCTTTCCATATTACCTTGCTAATCCCTTTTGGTTTTAAATATCAATTTATAACCAATAGGTTTTACACCTTCAGGTAATGGGACAAGATCCCAAATGTCATCGTCTTTCATTGATTTTAACTCCTCATTAATGACATTGATCCACTTATGAGAATTAGAACTATTAATGGCTTCATGGAAGGTGATTAGATCATCTCCCAATAAACCTAAGGTGTCCTCATTCTCCGCAAGATACATATCATAAATATCTGGAATAATATTTCTTCTTTCTCTAGTAGATCTCCTTAAGGGCACCGGTTCATCCTCATTTTGAGGTTGTTGAATTTCATTATGTCCAACATTTTCATGTTGTCCGTTATTTACGGGAGTCTCTATATTATTTTGAATTGTATGTTCTTTGTTGAATTTCAGGTACAATTACTTGATTTTCAACAGGAACTAAAGTTTGAGGAACAAAGAGTGGTTCCTCTAACTCTTCAAATTCAAAATCATTACTATTTCTCCCACTAAATTCAACATCCTCAAGGAACCTAACATTGTCAGTCTCGAAAAATGTTCTAATTTTTGGGTCATAAAATTTATATCCCCTAGATCTCTCGGCATATACCCTACAAAATAGCTACTAACAGTATTAAGGTCCAGTTTGCCCTCATTAGGCCTATAAGGTCTAGCTTTCCGGACAGCCCCATACATGAAGATGATTTAAGGACGGTTTCTTATTCGTCCATAACTCATAAGGGGTTTTGTCGGTAGCTTTTTGAAGGTGCTCTATTGAGAATATAAGCTGCGGTTTTTAATGCTTCGCCCATAATGAGTGAGGTAAAGAAGTACAAGAAAATATACTTCTTACCATATCTTTAAGAATTCTATTATGTCTCTCCAATATACTATGCTAGGTTTTCCCGGCATGGTGTAGTGAGGGACAATCCTACACTCTTCAAAAAAATAGCGAGTATAAAAGACCCAGACGTTATTCACCCAATACGTTATACCGTCCGTAGTTTTCACTACTATGATCGGATTTAACGTTCTTAATAGTCTTTCTTATGCCTTAAAAGACTTGAAAACGTCCAATGATTGAAACTTTACATGAAGAAAATAATGTATCCATAACGAGAGTAATCATCCATGAACGTAATGAAATATTGTTGACCATTCCATGAAGGATTAATGAACGGTCCACAAATGTCCATATGAATTAGTTTCAAGACGTTTGATATTCTCAAAATTTTATTTCCTTTAATGTTTGTAAATTTATTCTTTAAAAAACACTTAATGCAAAAGTTTTATCCGAAGTATCAAGTTGTTTTTAGGATTTCCTCCGACATAAGCTTTATCAATTCTCCCTTTGAATATATGACCCAAACGCCTATGCCATAGAATACAATAATTTTCACTTGATAACTTTTGCTTAGTGCCTTTAGTTTTGGTTTCATTATTATGAGACTCATTCATTTTCTTGACTGTGTCAAGTAAATTAAGATTATCGATATATGACAAAGTACTAGTACCGATAAGTTTGGAATTTAAAATAAATATCACATTTATTATTACCAAAAGAACAAGAATAACCTTCCTTGTCCAAAATTGTGATAAATATTAAATTCCATCAAAAGATGGTACAATGAATGTATTATTTAAAACAAAAAATAATAGCCAGTACTTGTCATTAAAAAAGTCCATATGCCTACAACTTCAATCGGATTTCCAGCTTCCATATAGATGTATTTCTCATCTTCACTGGGAATTCGGAAATTCAGGCAACCCTGCATACATGAACTAATGTGAGTTGTTGCACCAAATACAACCACTATGTATATTAAGGAATTGAAACCAAATTTGCCTTAGTACAAACAAGACCAAATGACATACCATCCTGAATTCGCCATTTGCGATACTTATGGTAGTCGTTCTTCATGCGAGTAAGGTCCTTGCAAAAGAAGCATTTCTTGACTTTATGATCTTTAAATGATCCCTTATGCTTTTTACTTGCAACCGCAATTTTCTTCCCTCTTCTCTTAATCCCACGAGAAGAAGTAAATGCTGAGTGAGTACTTTCTAATTTGAGATATTTCATCCTATCTTCCTCTAATGTCATATGTGAAAGTAATCCATTAATATTCCACTTTTTCTTTTGACATTTATAGGTCACTTCAAAAGGACCAAATTGAGGAGGAAGATAGATCAAAACTAAGTGCACGAGCAAATCTTCCGAAATCTCTAACTTAAGTGCCTTTAGTTTGATCGAAAGATGAAATAATTCAATAATGTACTCCCTAAGATTTTCTTCACCCTTGTATCGAATGGAAACAAGTTTCCACAAGAATTCAAGAAAAATCTCAGCATTTTCGATCTCAGAGACATTGTCCAAAAATGTCTCTGAAACTGCATTTTCCATGATCATTAGACTCACGCGGTTGGACCGTTCCCATTGCTCAACATTTTTCCGTTCTATAACGGTATTTTCTTTAGTGAAAGCAGCGGGACTTGATTCCCCTAATGCGTGATCGATGTCCATATTGCCTAAGATCATCGTTATATTATTTTTCCAAGTTTTAAGTTTAGTCCCAGTAAGCAAAGGTACATCATTTATAGCAGTAGTTACGGATGAAGCATTAATAAAATCTGAAGGAGAAAAACAAGAATGAAACAAAATATATATAAGAAACTACATAATGATTAATTATATCAAATGAATTCCATCAAAATAAAGATAATCAATATGACATCAAGACTAATCTTTGGATTGCGAATTGACTCACAATTTGATTTATCTTAGGGTAAACAAATAGCTTAAACAACACACTTTAAATACTTGCCTTCCTTTGGGCCGGATCAAGTACAAAAAAATGTCCTAAAGTTTAAGGTACTTGTTTACCGGTAATAAAGAATATAAACAACTCATTTTAAACACCCGCCTTCCTTTGGGATGGTTCAAAGTATTTAAAATGACCTAAAGTTTAATTTCAATTATTACCCATGAATGCAAATACTTAGTCAACAACAAGGTCTCCTTTGGAAAACAAGCATGTTATCACATATCAATATTTGCATTCATCTTTTAACAAGTTTGAATTCAATCAACAAGGTCTCCTTTGGGAAACAAGCATGTTAATTTTGTCCAAAAAGTTAAGGATATAATTAATCGGAAACATAAGGCCTTAAGGTAAATTTGAAACTTTAAAGGGTAAGAAAACAACGAAAATTTATTAATAAAAGACAATATCCTTTTGTTCTACCCGTCCATTCTTAAAGTTTAACAACTCTAAGAACCGCCAATCAGCGTGACTGGTGTCCAGATATCATATTTTACCAATAAATTATCAAAATTCTGAAAAAATTTGAGACTGAAGTCTCTCTGGACGACTCGTCCCTTAGGGAACGACTCGTCCCTAAGGGGACGACTCGTCCATGAAGGAGGGACGGATGAATCAGAAGCAACCTATTCTGGAATTTCAAAGGGGACGACTCGTCCCTATAAGGGGGACGCCTGAATCAGAAAGGTCCCATTCCAGAAAATTGATGGGCACGACTCGTCCCCCACGGGACGACTCGTCCCCAATGCCCAGAATTACGAACAGTCACTAATTTTAAACCCTTTTATGAACAGTTTTCCAACCAAATTTCCCTTTTAATGCATTATAATTATTGGCTATGAAAATGGGACAAGTTTGCACTTTAATTAACATGATTCAAACAAGTAGACCTAGATTTACACACTCCAAACACATGATGTTGGCTATGTAAATGGGGTAATCTTGTATGAACCATTGTGTCTCTTAAAACTTGATCTTACCATTATTGCCAGAAATTGAATGAAGTTCTTAATTTAATGGTGACTCAATTTTCAACCAAAGTAAGTAGATCCGCATACTCACAACACATTAAAAAAATGCGTGGCTATGCATATGAACAAACTCACAACGCATCCAAGGATGGTGGCTATGTTCAAAAATGGGATAATCTTACATTAAGGATTGAAAGCCTTTTGAGTAAAACCAAAATTCAGAAATAGAATGAAGTTATGAACATAATACTCTTAGACAAATGAGTATTATGTACAAGAACAAAACCAAATGAAATCACACAAGGATTACAAATATGAAATAAATTAAAGCACAAGGCTCTATAATAATTTCAAACTCAATCTAGTATATGAGTAGGCTCTGATACCAATTGTTGGAACATAAACGATCCATTAACCATGAACCGACTCACAACTAGATTAAGAAGAGAAGGAGAAGAAAAAGAAGAATAATACGGAAGCGTGTACCTTGTGATTCCATGATTGTTCTTAGTCTTGTTCTTGAGTAAACGAAGTATGAAGATATTCTTCAATGTAGGGAAGAGTAGATCTTCTAAATGATGAGTGCCCTTATTCTCTTTAATCTTCAAGTACTTAGGAAGAGTTTTGGACTGAATGAGAATAAAAATAAGTGAATTCATAGGCTTGATGGATAGGCCTTTATATAGGAATCCAAGAGGCACTTCATTTAGGGACTACACCCTTTCATAAAGATGATGGTGTGAAGTTACCATTATGCCCATCATTTAATGGTACTTACACCTAATGGAATTCTACACATTTTGTCTATACTTTAACATTATTAAATAATTATAACAAATGGAATTAAATAACACATATTAATTAATCCATGTTCTAACAAATTATTCATTATGTGTAGAATCAGAATTGTTCACAGGAGTGAAGCAACATCAAGCTCCTAAAAAAGTTACTATCAATGGCATTTTTTAAATTTTATTAAAATAAATAATTTATACAAAATTATTAATCAATAATATATTAAATTTATCATTAAAATTGTGAAACTATTTTATGGGGAAAGAAAGAGTATCTTATTGTATACTCCCTCCGTCCCCAGAAATATGTCACCATTTTAGGTCGGCACGCAAATTAAGGAAAAAAGTGAGAAGAAAAAATATTGTGAGTGTAATTTGAAAAGAGGAGAGAGAATTAGTGGAGGAAATAGTAAATTCAAAAAGTGTTGTGAGTGTAATAGTGTTTTAGGAGAGAAAATGAGTGGAGGGAATAGTTAGTGGGATAATAGAATATTAATAAAATATTTCCATTTTAGAAAAGGTGACGCTTCAAACGAAATGTCATTTTGAATAAAAAGTGACGAATTTCCTGAAACGGAGGGAGCATTTAAATAGGAATATTTTGAGCAAGAGAGGTACACTTCCATTATTTGATCATTGGAATTTGAACGGGAGAGAATTGTAGTAGTTCGGTCCAATTTTCCAATTATTTGGCCTAAGAATAAAGTGATCATACTCCCTTCGATTCTGAGAGATTGTTTCATTTGTCATTTTAACTTATCATAAAAAATATGTTTCATTTCTAAATTTAGGCATGAATGTTAGTGCAAATCTACTAAGATACGAGAAGGTGAAGCTTTTCCTTAATAATTGCAAAATGTACAACAGGACAATCTTTTAAAAACGAAAGAAGTACTATTTATTTTTCTTTTTTCATCATTTTTTTCTTTGTTAATTACAACGCTAAACATTCTCCAACAACACAATTTATTTCTTGTATCTCAACTTATTAAGATTTTCAACAATTGTGTTGTTGAAATTTTAATTATTTTTGTCATATAAAAAATTTATTTCCTTTGTTGAAAGCTATAAATATCTTTCCTCATTGAAAGCATATGATTGTACGTTTATTGTTTTTATTTTCTTGTAATTGCAATGAGTCTAGCAGTATTTCACAAATAAGTGGATCATTCGTATTCCACAATAATGTTTCTTGGACTTTTGGATGTTTGATGGATATTTTCTTGTCAACTCGAATTCTATAATAAACACGTGCTCAATCCACAATCATATCTTAGAAGGGATTTCTTGATGGCAGATTGAGGCATCGTCGAAGTCTTACGTGGAATCCGAAGGTTTCATGATCTAGATTGGAATAGTATTTGTCGTAAGTTAAGAGATGAATCAACTATTTATATTTGAGATAAATCTACTACCTTTATTGAGTATCGTCTGTTTTATTATTTTGAATGAAATTGATTCGTAGTTTACTAAAAAAACACAAAATAGAAATAAAAATCGTGGATTTTACATGATCAATGTGCGACTGATGTGTGCTCCAAGATTTGGACAGTTTACTTGTTATGTTGACAATCTCTTACTCCCTCCGTCCCGGCCGACTTAGGACTTTTTGCCATTTTGGGCGTCCCATCCGACTTAGGACGGCCCAAAATGAAAACCTTAAAGAGTAGGTCTGCTGAGAAACGCGTTTCTCCATAACTATGGAGAAACGCGTTTTTAATAGCCAGAAGCTATACGTTTGATAAACAGAAGAAAATTTCTGGATATCAGTCTCAAAGGTTTCTGGATATCCAGAAGCTTTGGAACAGATATCCAGAAGCCTTTGGGCGGATATCCAGAAAAAATAGATTTGAAGCCAAATCCAAGGCCAAGACCAGAAATTGCTTATTGAAGGTTTCTGGATATCCAGAAACCTTCAAATGTATATCCAGAAACCATCAAATGAATATCCAGAAACATTTTGAAAGTTCCTGGATATTCATTTTGAAGGTTTCTGGATATCCAGAAACCTTCAAATGTATATCCAGAAACCATCAAATGAGTATCCAGAAACATTTTGAAAGTTTCTGGATATCATTTTGAAGGTTTCTGGATATCACTTTCATAAGCTTCTGGATATCCTTTCAAAGGGTTCTGGATATCCAGAACCTTTGAGACTGATATCCAGAAGTAACCATGGGACAAGGTCATGGCCAATACAAAAAGTTTCTGGATATCCTTTCAAAAGGTTCTGGATACCCGTAACCCGTTTCTCCATAACTTATGGAGAAACGCGTTTCTCCCTAGATTTTACGAACCTTAAATCACTATTCTCTCCACTCATTCTCTCTCCTACATTATTTTAATACTCACAACACCATTATAATTTACTATTCCCTCCACTCATTCTCTCTCCTATTTTTAAATTACACTCACAACATTTACCTTTTCCTTAATTTCCTTGCCATTTCAAAAAATCCTAAGTCGATCGGGACGGAGGGAGTATAGTCTAATCACAAATGTAGAAGACAAAAACTCACGTGAGAACACTATGACCCGTCTCATGGATGAGACGGGTCATTTTTGACCCATAACCCAGCCCATCGAACCAGCTCCATGACCTGTCCAAAAAAAAAATTTGCTCCAGACCTTCTCTCTCTCTTTCTCTCTCAAGACGTAAACACCTCCCTCTCTCTCCTCTCTCTCTCTAGACGCAAACTACCCCTCTTCCATCGTCTTCCTCATCTGATCTCCACCTAGC
Organism: Adenophora triphylla var. japonica; assembly: GCA_022495995.1. NCBI lineage: Eukaryota > Viridiplantae > Streptophyta > Magnoliopsida > Asterales > Campanulaceae > Adenophora > Adenophora triphylla. Next base: position 44,790 of record JAFEMH010004179.1, read on the forward strand.
AGCCACCCCACTTCAAAACCCCTAGAATTTCCAAAAACAACCCTCCCAATTTTGTGCCCACTTCAAAACCCCTAGAATTTCCGAAAACAACCCTCCCAATTTTGTGCTTCCTGCACATTCAAACCCAAGAGCTAATCCTCCGATTCCTCCTATGAATAGAGGAACTACCCATATATTCTACAAGACTCGTATGTGCACAAAATTCTTGGAGGGGAACTACAAAAATGGCGATAGTTGTACTTTTGCTCATGGCCCTGAAGATCTACGGGAGCCTCCACCAAACTGGCAGGAGCTTGTTAAGGACAGAGGGGCAGGGAATTGGAACGATGACTTTAAATTTTTAAATTTTGTTTTTTTTTTTCGATTTGTGAAAAGTAATAGTTACTATAACATAATGTAATGATTGTATGCATATAAAGTAATAGTTTGTATACATTAAAGTAATACATATATACAAAAAAATAATATTGTTTTTCCCTATGTTTTCTTCGTTTGACAAAAGTAATACTTATTATAACTAAAATGTAACAAACGTGTTATTTATATGTAATAGTATTTGTACATAATTGTAACACATATGTATAGATATCTATATGTTTTCAAAGAATTTCATATACATAAGTTATTACATTATCTATAGAAATATGTTACAATTTCATCTATCAAAGTGTTACATTTATTTGTATAAACTATTACATTCATATACATAAGTTATTACATTTCAAATGTAATACATATAGTTTGTATTACATTTGAAAAAATGGGTAAAAACGAGCTTTTGTTTTTTTAAAACAGGTATTACGTTTACTTATGAACAATGTTACTTTATATGTATACAGTCATTACATTAAGAGATGGTAACTACTACTTTTTCTAAACCATAAAAGTCGAAAAATAATAAAAAAACTAAAAAAAAAAAAAAAGTAAAAAGCAAAAAAAAAAAAAAAATTAAAAAATTAAAAAATTGCAGCAGAAAACTCTTTTACTTTCTAACAAGTTTTCTTGGATTTTCGTATTTTGCCGTTAATTTTGTGAATAGGAATCAAGTTTCTTTTTCTTTGTTGTTTTACTGCCCTCAGATGGCCGGATCATGCCCCATGGGTCATGGATTGACCCGTTTCATGCATGAGACGGATCCCCTTGTTCTCATGAGAGGAGACCTCCTCAATGTAGAAGCCACTAACTAGATTCCTAGTTATTAGTAGAAGACCTTGAACGATTACAAAAACTTGCTCATCAAATTAAAGTTTTTTTTTTTTTGGTTATTTGATAAGCGAAATTAGTTCAGCATTTTAATGGTGAGCGAAGTTTTCCTCAAATTGTTTCGCTCATTTTGCAAGCGAATTTGTGAGCAAAACTAGAATTAGATATGCAATTTTTAAAATTTTGTTTTACCCAAAACGACGTAGGTTATGCCAAATTGTCAAAATCCTTCATAATTTATTATTTTCTATAAATAAAGCATAATATTGTTTCAGTATTTTATATGTTTATGCACATTTCTTCTTTCATACCTTTCCTATAAATAAAAGTAAAAAGTAGGTGTAATATATTTTTTGTAATGTGGACTAATAAAAAGAATAATTTTTTGTAATATTTTTTATAATTAATTTTATAAAGTTAAAATAACTAATTTAATTTTTTTAACGATAAAATGTTGTGGTGAATGAAAAGAAAATCGCTACACCACTACGTAATACTCTCTCGTTCCCACCTCAAGGTTTCACCTTTTCCTTTTGGGCCGTCCCACCTCAAGATTTCCTTCCTTAAATGAAAAGTTTTTCATATATTTATACCCTTATCATCTCCATATATTTACAAAAAAATCATTCATTATACCCTTATAAACTTAACATATTTACAAAAAAAAAACAATCATTAACTTACTATTCCTCTCACTCATTCTCTCTCCTATTAAATATTTTTAACTTTTACATTCTCTCTCCTATTCCCACCACACATTTAACTTTTATATTCTCTCTCCTCAAATTTTCTACACACTTTAAAAAAAATTCTTAAAAAGCGTGTAAACCTCAAAATGGATCCTTGAGGTGGGACGGAAGGAGTATAAGTTTTTATAAACAAAATTTTGCTCACCGAAAATTTTGCTCACTATTGAATGCTCTAAGGCTATCTACAATGGGGGATGAAACCCATTTCATCCCGGTTGAAATGCTGCAATGGCTGGGTGAATGGGTTGAAAAGGTGGGTTGAAATCTTTCATCTAGCTAAAAAAAATAAAAAAAATTTTGAGTGACACGTGTTAGATTATTATTGGACAAGACAAGGCGCGTGCGCCTCACGCCCAGGCAAGGCGCGAGAGGCGCATAGGTTTTCCTTTCTTTTGTTTTTCTGGGTCTGCCAAGTGTCACATTCTTATTCTTCCATTGAATTTTCAATTTTTTTTTAATTTCAATTCTTTGAGCTGAATTATCACCTAATAAATTAATTTTTTTACCAAAATTCATAATTTTTTTCCCTATAAATTGATATAAGTTTCATTTGATTTGGACACAAAAAAAAACAGTCATTTCTCAATTATTCTTCTTCATTTTAGCCTTTATTTAAAAAAAAATCATTATTTTTTTCCCTATAAATTGATGCAATATTTTTTTAATTAAGTGTGAAATATTTTTTTAATTATAAATAATAATAAATATTACTCCCTCCATCCCACTTCAAGGTTTCTACTTTTCTTTTTGGTCTGTTCCACTTCAAGGTTTCCTTCCATAAATAACAAGTTTTGAATATTTTTATACCCTTATGATTTAATATACTCCCTCCGTCCCACTCCACTGTGGACTACTTTTTGGACACGAGAATTAAGAAAAAGTAGGAGAGAGAAATAGGTGGAGGAGGTGTTTGTGAGTATGAAAAATTAAATAGGAGAGAGAATGAGTGGGAGGAATAGTTAGGAGAGAGAATGTTGTGAGTGTAAAAGTAAAGTAGGAGAGAGAATGAGTGGGTGGAATAGTAAAGATTCTTTGCCATTTTGGACAGTTCACACTGGAGTGGGACGTCCCAAAAAGGAAATAAGTCCACACTGGAGTGGGACGGAGGGAGTATTTACAAAAAAATATTCATTATATCCTTATAAAGTTAACATATGTATAAAAAAACCAATCATTAACTTACTATTTCTCCCACTCATTCTCTCTCCTATTAAATATTTTTAACTTTTACATTCTCTCTCCTCTAATCTTCTATCCACTTTAAAAAAAAAAACAATCATTAACTACTATTCACTATCCCACATTTAACTTTTATATTCTCTCTCCTCTAATCTTCTACCAACTTTCAAAAAATTTATTAAGAAGCGTGAAATCCACACCAAGAAACCTTGGTGTGGGTCGGAGGGAGTATTATTATTTTACTAATCATAAAAATAGAGAATATAAATAAAATAAAAAGTGGTGGGGGTTTAGAATGATGAGTTGGAGGGAGTTGAAATTTAATTTAATTTAATTTAGCCATTGTAGGGGGTTAAATGAAATGGGTAGATGAAATATTAGGTGGATAAGAAAAATTGTAAAAAGTATTACTCCCTCCGTCCCAGTCGAGTGTACACTTATTTTTCTTTTGGTCCGTCCCAGCCGAGTGTGAACTGCCCAAAATGAAAGGGAATCTTTCACTATTTACCCCACTCATTCTCTCTCATATTTTACTTTTACACTCACAACATTCTCTCTCCTAACTATTCCTTCCACTCATTTTCTCTCCTATTTTATTTTTACACTCACAACATTCTCTCTTCACTTTTTCTCTCTCTTACTTTTCCTTAATCGGTGTGTCCAACATTTTGGTTCACACTAGACTGAAATGGAGGGAGTAGATGAAATAGAGGAGTGAGTTGAAACCATTGTGGTGGGTAGTCTAATATTGCTCACTATTGAATGCTGTTTTTTTCTTCTGTTCATTTTATTAAACCATCTCTCCCTAAGCTTAATTAAACCATTTAAAGTTTAATCTATTATAAAGTAACGCTTGAGAGAGTCAACTTTATCTTAATCGAGATTGAACCTCTAATATTTCTTATTAAAATAAATACTCCCTCCGCCCCATTAATTAGTTCACTAATTTGGATTTGATATGCAAATTAAGGAAAATAGGAGAGAGGAGAAAGTGTTGTGAGGATAAAAGTAAAATAGGAGAGAGAATGAGTTAAGGGAATAGTAAATTTGAAAAGTGTTGTGAGTGTAAAAGTAAAGTAGGAAAGAGAATTAGTGGATGAAATAACAAAGATTCTTTGTTATTTTAGAAAAAGTGAAGCGTTTAACGAAACACCCATTTTAATAAAAAGTAAAGTTATTAATTAAATTGAGGGAGTATTTGACATCTTTCAAGCTAGAGTGAGCTTTTTGACATCTTAACTAAACTAAAATTTGTCAGTAGAGGATAAAGCTTAAATTAGAAAAAAAAAAAAACACTCAACACCTTAGAAAAGCTAACCATAGTTGTTGAGTACTCTCTCTCCAATTTTTTTTTTTTTTTTTTGATGCAAATACTCCCTCCGTTTCAGCTGAAGTGTCCCAAGTTTTTTTTTTAGGTATTTCATTTAAAATGTCTCATTTCTAAAAAGGAAAGTTTTTATTATTTTTATACTCTTCTTATCCCACCCATTCTCTCTCCTACTTTACTTTTACACTCACAACATTATTCCTCCTAAGACTATCCACAGTGGTTTCATCCCACTCCTTCATTTCATCTAACACTTTTTACACTTTTTCTCATTCACCTAATATTTCATCTACCCATTTCATTTACCCCCACTCCAATGGCTAACTTAAATTAAATTTCAACTCCCTCCAACTCATCATTCTATACCCCACTACTTTTATTTTATTTCATTTATATTCTTTATTTTTATGATTAGTAAAATAATAATAATAATAATTATTATTTATAATTAAAAAAATATTTCACACTTAATTAAAAAAATATTGCATCAATTTATAGATAAAAAAAATATAATGATTTTTTTTTAAATAAATGCTAAAATGAAGAAGGATAATTGAGAAATGAGTGTTTTTTTTTGTGTCCAAATCAAATGAAACTTATATCGATTTGTAGGGTAAAAAAAATGATGAATTTTGGTGAAAAAAAAATTAAAAAAAAGAATAATTTACTAGGTAATAATTCAGCCCAAATTGAAAATTAAGTGTTTTTTTTTGTGTCCAAATCAAATGAAACTTATATCGATGGGGAGGGTAAAAAAAATGATGAATTTTGGTGAAAAAAAAATTAAAAAAAGAATAAATTACTAGGTAATAATTCAGTCCAAAATGAAAACTAAGTGTTTTTTTTTGTGTCCAAATCAAATGAAACTTATATCGATTTGTAGGGAAAAAAAATGATGAATTTTGGTGAAAAAAAAATAAAAAAAACAATAATTTACTAGGTAATAATTCAGCCCAAAATGAAAACTAAGTGTTTTTTTTTTGTGTCCAAATCAAATGAAACTTATATCGATTTGTAGGGTAAAAAAAATGATGAATTTTGGTGAAAAAAAAAATTAAAAAATAGAATAATTTACTAGGTAATAATTCAGCCCAAAATGAAAACTAAGTGTTTTTTTTTTGTGTCCAAATCAAATGAAACTTATATCAATTTGTAGGAAAAAAAAAATGATGAATTTTGGTGAATTTTTCTTTTTATTTTTAAATCATTTATTATGAGATAATTGAGTTTAAATAATTGGGTGAAAAAGTAATAAAGTCAAGACCAATACGGTCTTGACACGTGGCAACTAAAAAAAAAAAAAAAAAAAAAAGCCAAAATAAGGTTTCAACCGGGATGAAATGTTTCATCCCGTCAATCCGACCAACTACCTTTCATGTTCCCATTGTAGTTGCTTGGCTGTATGAAATGGGATTTCATCCCCATTTCATACAGCCATTGTAAGTAGTCTAACTATTCATCTCACTCATTCTCTCTCCTATTTAATTTTTCATACTCATAACATTTAACCTTTTTCTCTTTCTTATTTCACTTTCCTTAAGTCTCATGCAATTGTCCTTTTCAGATATTTCGATCGGGACGGAGGGAGTATGAATTTTAAGTAAAAGTGCACTCCTTATAATAATATTAATGGTGAAATAGGTTGCTGTAAAGGATTTGACACATCATTCCTTTTCTGAATTAATGATATGTACTTTTTTCCGCCCCATTTAAAACTTCACTTTTTATTAAAATGGGTGTTTTGTTAAAAGTTTCATCTTTTTTAAAATAAACATTTTATATTATTATTTCACCTACTAATTCTCTTTCCTACTTTACTTTTATACTCACAACATCAATCAACTCACTATTTTCTACGAGTGCGTCTGGGGAGAAACGCGTTTCTTGGAGAAACGGGCTTGTTATGTCGCACGACATAAGTAGCCAGTTTCTGGATATCCTTTACAAAGCTTCTGGATATCCAGAAGCTTTGAAATGGATATCCAGAAGCTTTGTAAAGGATATCCAGAAACCAAGTATTTTTTTCTGGATATCCTTTACAAAGCTTCTGGATATCCAGAAGCTTTGAAATGGATATCCAGAAGCTTTGTAAAGGATATCCAGAAAAAATATTTGGTTTCTGGATATCCTTTCCAAAGCTTCTGGATATCCTTTCCAAAGCTTCTGGCTATTGGCTAGGTATGTCGCACGACAAAACAAGCCCCGTTTCTCCATGGGCGACGGAGAAACGCGTTTCTCCCCAGATTTTGTGATTTTCTACCCCACTTTCTCTCTTCAACCTTACTTTTCATACTCACAACACTTACTTCACTAACTTTTTTCTTAATTCTTGTGCAATCTTCAAAATAGCGAAAGTTTAAATGGGATGGAGGGAATATTAATTTGACTTGATATATTCCCTCCGTCCCATAACAAGCGACACACTTTGCTATTTTGGGCGTCCCACTGATAAGTCACACTTCCTAAAATGGAAAAAAATCTTTACTATTTCCTTCACTCATTCTCTTTCCTATATTATTATAATACTCATAACACCATTATAATTTACTATTATCTCCACTCATTCTCTCTCCTACTCAACTATCTACACTCACAACACATCAATCTTTTCACTTTTTTTTTTAATTTTCGTGCGAAACAGTAACTGCGTCGCTTGTTATGGAACGGAGGGAGTAAGTATTTCGTATATCATGTTGATTTTGGTAGAAGCAAACAAAGAGTACAAACTGGCGCCAATTCCTTGTAAGTTGTAAGTGGGGGTGTTTCTTATAAATATAAGATTTATTTTGGATGGAAATAAACTCTTTTTATATCAATTTATATTATCCTTGTAAATGAGTTGTTTAAAAAGCTGTTTACCAATAATATTTCTTTAGATTTAATGGAAGTCGGGGCAGCTGGAAGGAGGAAATTGGATTAATTATGATCTATAAATTAACTTTGTTGGATCCACTTTTTGTTGTCTGATTGTCTATTAGCGTAATTATGGCACTTAATTATGACCAAAATTATAAAGCATGCAAATGATCCCCCTCTTTCTTTGAGTATTAACTTGTTTCATCTGCCAAAGTGACTGAGCAAACCATCTTCACAAGCAAAGCTGACCTCCCCCCGAATTTAAAAAAAAAAAAATTAGCTATTTTTTCATATACAATAACACTACAGTATACAAATAATTAAATACCCACTTTAATAGTGATAATAATATATCAATTGGCCTCTCATACGATTTAAGAATTTGTGCAAAAATTTGCTCCTTCAAAAAAAACATTTTCATTCGAAAAACATTTTACGGGAAATCATTTCCCGAAAGTTGTTTACGCGAAACAAACCAAGCCTTAGGCTCCGTTTGTTTAGACGTAAAACATTTTCAGGAAAATGTTTTCCCGTAAAATGTTTTCTTGTAAAATGTTTTACGGAGGTAGGGCGTAAAATGTTTTACGGAGGAAAGGTGTAAAATGTTTTCGGCTGTTTGGTAAGGAAAATGTTTTTCGGAAGGGCGTAAAATGTTTTATTTTTTTATTATTATTATTATTTTATTATTATTATTATTTTATTATTATTATTTATTATTATTATTATTATTTATTTTTTATTATTATTTTTTATTATTATTTTTATTATTATTTTTTATTAATTATTATTATTATATTTTATTATTATTATTATTATTATTATTATTATTATTATTATTATTAATTTATTATTATGGTTATATTTTTTTATTTTTTTTTATTATTTTTATTATTATTATTATTTTATTTTTTATTTTTATTTTTATTATTATTATTATTTTATTTATATTTTTTTATTGTTATTATTATTTTTTTATTTTTATTTTTTATTATTATTATTTTATTATTATTATTATTATTTTATTTTTTATTTTTATTATTTATATTTTATTTATTTATTATTATTATTATTATTAATTTTTTATTATTATTATTATTTTTTATTATTATTATTTTTTTATTTTTTATTTTTTTTTATTTTTTTATTTTTTATTTTTTTTTATTTTTTTTATTTTTTTATTTTTTTATTATTTATTATTATTATTATTATTTTATCATTATTAGTATTATTATTTTATTATTATAATTTTTATTATTATTATTATTATTATTATTATTTTATTATTATTATTATTATTATTATATTTTTATTATTATTATTATTATTAGAATAAGGAAGTAGAATGTTGTACCTTGTGAAATATGAGTTGTACATGAAGGGAATCATTTTCCGAAAAATGTTTTACTTAGGACAAGGTCAGTAAGTCGTTTTATTTAGGAAGGGCGTAAAATGTTTTACGAAAAATGTTTTTTTCATTTTTCGGAAAACAATCAAACCGCGAAAAATGAGTTATTTTTCGAAAAATATTTTTCGGGGACTCAACCAAACAACGAAAAATGAATTATTTTATGAAAACGAGTTATTTTACGGTGAAACAAAGGGCTTAGTCACACGCACGAGGCTTGGAGTGTAATTCTGATAAGCTTTAAGAATTTGTGCACAAATTTACTCCTTAAAAAAACTCCTAGTAGAATAATTAAAGGAGCAATGGTAAAAAAAAAAAAAACCCACATCATAAATTTTGGGACACAAAATGAGTTGATTGGATATATAATTAATGATTAGTGTGATTTACAATCACAAAATCCAATTAAGCATTGTCAAATTATTTTAATAACCAAAATTTTATAAATTTATTTTTGTTACTTTAGCATTATTCAGTATTTTTAAAATTGCTCGCCTACCGCCTAGGCCCCACATATGGACTAAGCGAACATAAAACGCTGTGATTAACTCCAAATTTGCCTAGAAACACATTAGTCAAAAAATTATCGTCTAAGCGCCCTATACGCTGACTATTAGGGCAGAGCGCCACCTAACCCGGAGATCCGCCTTAATATTTTAATATTTTTATAAAATATTTAGTTCTAAAACTAAAATGACATCCTTTTTTTCGGTATAAATTCCCAAGAATTTTGGGTGAGCAATAAAGTCGAGAGTGGTTCATTTAAATTTCGAATCTTAATCTAGAGATTGCGAACAAAATTCTCAAATCAGCACCCCTTTTCATTTCAGTTCTTTATTCATTTTCGTAGTTCTTTTTCGACATTGATTGTTGAGTCAAAATTTAAGAAGCTTTGTCGTTCTCCTCTATCTCATAACCAAATCAAGTTATTCCGGCAAAATATTACTCTTTCCGTCCCTGCTCAATTAGTCCCTTGGTTTATTTCACGATTTTTAAGAAAAATGAATAAAGTAGGGGTGTGCAACAAAATCGGAAAATCGAAAAAATTGGACCGAAATCGAGAAAACTGGACCGAAAAAATCGAAACCGATAAAATCGAAATGTTAATGGTTTTAACCATTTAAAAACCGTAACTTTCGGTTTCGGTTTTGATTTCAAATGAAAAATCAAGCCGATAAAATCGAACCGAACCGATATTATTAAAACTACGTGTCATTTTAATATATACTCCCTCTGTCCCGCTACAAACCGCACACTTTCTATTTTGGTCATCCCATTACAAATCGCACATTTCCTAAAATAGCAAAGAATTTTTACTATTCCCTTCACTCATTCTCTCTCCTACATTATTTTAATACTCACAACACCATTATAATTTACTATTCCCTCCACTCATTCTCTCTCCTATTTTACTTTTTCCCTCACAACATTTATATCATTATTTTTTTCCTTAATTCCCGCGCAAACAGTAACAGTGCGGTTACTAGCGGGACGGAGGGAGTATATAAATTTCATCTTCTCATCTTGCTTTGGAGTTAAAATTATACTTACGGTAGTTTAACTGTTATTTGTAGTGGCAGGTGGAACACTTAAATTTGTAATGAAAATCTTAATTACTTTAGTATTGCATCTTCTCATCTTGCTTTGTTAATGAGGGATTAATAAATTTCATCTTACTGAATGTAACTATCATAATCCAACCATCAATATATGCATGCTCTTCTCATCTTGTTGAAACCGAACTACACCGAACCAAACCGACATCAAACCGAAATCGAATAAAATCGAAATCGAATAAAATCGAAGCTTAATGATTTTAAAATACAAAAATCGATATCTTTCGGTTCGGTTTCGATTTTAGCCTAAAATCGAATCAAACCGGACCGAGCACACCCCTAGAATAAAATGGGTAGAAATTAGAGAAGAGAGAATATAAAAGTTAAATGTGTGGTAGGGAATAGGAGAGAGAATGTAAAAGTTAAAAATATTTAATATGAGAGAGAATGAGTGGGAGGAATAGTAAGTTAATGATTGATTTTTTTGTAAATATGTTAACTTTATAAGTGTATAATGAATGGTTTTTTTGTAAATATATGAAGATGATAAGGGTATAAATATATGAAAAACTTTCCATTTAAGAAATGGCTCAATTGAGGTGGATCGTCCAAAAAAAAAGTGGATCAATTGAGGTAGAACGGAAATAGTATAAATTATACTCCCTCCGTCCCAAAATGTTTGTCCCATTTGACTTTTTTGTTGAACTTTGACCACAAATTTATGAGAGATTAATCATGTTCATGAAATTCTAAAAGTTGTTGTTGATAATATTATTAATGGTGAATCAATAGAAATTTTTAGAATTTCATGAACATAATTAAATTGTTATATATTTGTGGTCAAAGTTCAATAAAAAAGTCAAATGAGACAAATATTTTGGGACGGAGGGAGTATCTAAATTCTCAATTCTACCAATTCTACCTTAGTTTAGACGTGGCCATACGGTTATAACCGCCGGTTAACGGTTATAACCGGCGGTTAAAAAAATCGTTAAGTCCTAACTGTAACCTAACCGTTAACCGTGTACTAATGGTTACAGTTATACGGTTAACGGTTATACTCGGTTATACACGGTTAAACGGTTAAAAGTGAGCCCTTTTTTTTTCCCAGATTAGTCCTTTTTAACGGAATAGTTAACTGTTTTGGTTAACTTTTGTATTGTATAACCCCTTTTTTTTTTGAATAAAGAATACTATTAGAGATGTTACTTATTAATGATTTTTTTTGGAAAAAGTTATAAAAAAAGAGTTAAGAAATTTTAAATAAATGAAATTTTAACGGAAAATGTGTTTAACAGATTTTTTTAACATTTTTATTTTTGGTTAAGCAAAGCTATTTGAGAAATATTTCTTTTAAAAAACAGTTTTTAACATTTATTTTTGAAGAAAACAATTAACTTTTAACAGATTTTTAACTAGTTCTATAAAAAAGTTAACTTTTTATTTTTTTTAATTTTTTTTTTGATAAAGAAGACCATTTTAGACTTTTGTTTACTATATAGTATATTTTTTTACAAAAAGATATATAAAAAAATTATGAATTTTGAAAGAAATAAAACTTAACTTTTTAAAAAATAAACGAAAGTATATAAAAGAAAAAGGGACGGTACCCTTAAATTTTATTAATTAAATAAAATTACAAAGAGGGGGACAACCAACCTTACCCTTTTATAATTAAGGGGGGACATTTAGGAACCTTTACCTCAACCTAACTATTACAATTCAATAAAAATAAACCTAATCTAATAAATAAAAAATTAAAAACTAATTTAATCCTCACTAATCACTTCCTGTAGAGTCATCCACATCGTATTGATATTTTGGGTCAAGTGTATCCTCTTCATAAGGCATATCTTGTTCTCTCTTTTCCGATCTAACACAGTCCCCAAGTAATAGTTGATTTTCCAAGTTTTCAACCGTTAGTTGGGAACGTCTTTCATCCAAAACATTTCCTCCAATGCTAAATGCGGATTCGACCGCCACCGTTGACGCGGGAGAAGCTAAGACTTCTTTTGCAATTATAGAGAGTATAGGATAACTCTCGTTCCTTCTTGACCACCACTTTAAAACATCAAAATCATTTGGATTATCACTACTTTGATCTCATTCAAAAGTAGTGTTGAAATATGTGTCTAACTCCAAGGGAATGTTAGAGGAAGAATTAGTCCCTACTCGAGGACGTTTCTTTTTGCTATACAAATTAGCAAAAAAATGATACGGATCCGCCTCAAGTAAATCACCACCAACATCTTGAGAAGAAGTAGAGTCAACATTTTGAGAAGGATTTTCATGAATTGCATTATATTCGTTATAAAAAGACACCAAATCATTTTTTGTAGTTTCAACAATATTCGACGGAGAATCATGATCACCGTCACCTTCGGGGTATAAATTACTATAATAAAAAGCTAAAATAGTAGCCAACTCATCTAATTTAACACGGGGATCTAATACTTTTGCAATCAAAAATAAAGACGGAATAGTGTTAAAATATTTTATCCACTTTTGTCTCATGGAAAAAATGCAATCCCCTAAAACATAGCAATCTTTTAAATTATTAAAACTAGTAACAATTGCAACACAATGCTCAAAAACCAAAATGAAAGTTGGATAATAAACTCCCGATAATGCCAAAGTAGCGGTGTTAAAAATCTTTAGCAATTTACACAAATTAGTGCATGCATTCCATTGATAAGCAAATAAAGGTTGATTATTACCAAGTGTAGCAAAAAAATTCATAAGAAGCTCTTTATACTCAAAACCATCTTTTAACATTTTATAGGTGGAATTCCACCTAGTTGAAACATCGGAAGTAAAATATTTGTCTTCAAGATTTTGATTTCTTAAAAACCTAATCCATTTTTTTGTAACACCATTTCTTCTAGAAATATATTCAAGGGCCCCTCTAATTGGTGAAACATGTTGTTCTAATGCATGCAAACCATCTTTAACACATAAATTAATAATATGACATAAACATCTAATATGAAAAAACTTACCACCAAATGACGGTTGACAAACTCTAATCAAATCCGGTAAACTAGCGGTATTAGCACTAGCATTATCAAAAGAAATAATAAATATTTTATTCGTAATCTTATATTTTAAAAAAAAAATTCACGCAACTTTGAACAAATTGCTTCGGCGGTATGGGGGGATCAAAATTTTCATATGCAATTAATCTTTTTTGGATAGTCCAAGAATTATCTATCCAATGGCAAGTAACACCTAAATAACTATTTCTTTGCCAATGATCACTCCAACCATCGGCACAAATTGAAACTTTGTTTGGTAAATTTGATAAAACCTCAATTCAAGTTTTTTGATATGTTAACACCACCTTATGAATATCACGTACGAGAGTCGAACGTGGTACTCTTGCGGCGGCGGAATTTAAAGAAAGTCTTATAAATCTTTCATAAAAGTCATCATCCGCAAAGTTAAAAGCAAGTCCTTTAACACATACAAATTTGGCCAATTCTTGCCTATAAATGACCTTATTAAATTTAAATAGGAAGGAAGACGAACCTTGGGTGGTGGTTGGAGCTAATTGAGTTTGATCACTCGAAATGCCAAGTTTTTCAGGATGTACTGTGCGTGTGTGGGCGTTAAGTGACCCATGCCCTCCACACTTCGTAAATGGGTAGGATTTTGGACAATAGTTGCAAATAGCTCGATAATAGCGATCGTCATCGGGAGCAATTTGCTCTTTTCGAAAATGAATTGTAAAAGTGTCGGACTTAGGGGCACGTGAACGTGGCATTGGCGGTTGTTCTTCTTGTTCTTATCCCCGAGCACGACCAACTCGAGCTCGGCCTCGGCCTCGGCCGGCCCTACCCCCCCTTCTACCACTTTCAACAACATTTTCATCCACATCTTGATCTTGCTCATTTTGTGTAAATGGTTCCTCAAAAAATTTGAATTCTTCTACGTTATGATGGGTGGTAGAACCAACATGTTCCTTGCCTTTTCGAGAAGAAGACATTTTCGTTAGAAAACTGACTTGAATTCGAAAAAAAAAGCTAACTTTTGTTAAAAAACTAACTGAAATCTCTAAAAAACTAACTGAAATTCTGAAAATCTAACTGAAAACTCTAAAAAACTAACTGAAACTGAAATACTAACTGAAAACTCTAAATAACTGACTAAAAACTCTAAAAAACTAACTGAAATTCTGAAAAACTAACTGAAAACGTTAAAAAAACTAACTGAAATTCCTAAAAACTAACTGAAAATGTTAAAAAACTGACTGAAAACTCTAAAAAACTAACTAAAATTCCTAAAAACTGACTGAAATTCTTGAAATACAAAAAAAAAAAAAATCTTTAAAAATCTAACTGGAAGTTGTAAGGAAACTAACTGAAACTGAAAACTAAATATAATGAGGCTTAGGATATTTGAGAGTAGAGAGAGAGAGAGAGTAGAAGTAGAGATGTAAGGTGAAATTGAAAATGAAATGGTAGGAGGGAGGTAATATTTATAGTAGGGTGATGGTTGTTTTTTAAAAGATTTTTTTTTTAATTTAATTGAATTGAAGGAGCTGCTGGGGGGGGGGACCTGCCTGGGCGCTGAAACTGAAAGGGAAAGGGAACTGGGAGTGGGGCGCTGAATGGGAATTTGGGAAAGGGTCAAACTAGCCGTTGGGGCCTTGGGGGGAGGGAGGGACCGTTGCCAAGAGTAGCCGTTGGGGGGAGGGGAATAAAATCAATAAATTAAAATTACAAAATTCAAAAATGGCCGGTTAGACGGTTATAACCGGCGGTTATTTAACTGGTTATAACCGGTTAAATAACCGCCGGTTGCCGGTTTTTGAAAACCTTAACCTTAATCGAACTGGATAACCGCCGGTTTCGGTTAAGGCGGTTACAATTAAGGCGGTTGACGATTTTGCCCGATTACGATTATTAACTTTCAGTTAGCCAGTTTCGATTAGATTTTGAACACGTCTACCATAGTTCCGTTTAAAACCTATAAACGCAAGGCTTAACTCCAACGCCTGACGAATTTTAAAACATCAGTATTACTCTAGTTAAAGTAGTTGCGTTTATTACTGGCAGTGAAGTGTGTGACGCACTATGTCTACAGTGCACGTGGTGTTCTGTAAAAGAAAGTTAAGGAGGGAGTGACAAACAGTTGATGAACCTCCGGTAGGATCAGTGTATGTGTATTCGCTGTTTACCGTTGAAATTTCCAATTCTCTACCTTTCTCTGCACATCCCTTTTTTTTCAGTCGCACCACCACATGCTGCTACAATACACAATCACATGCGACAATAATACCTCAGACCAAATCCAATAATCCAACCACACAAAAATATTCAACTATCCTTATATTATGACACCTCATCTTTTCTCTCCATCCACTTAATCATTCAACTACTTTCTCAACTACACCCCTCACAATAAGCTAGTTTAGTTTAAAATTCAACTCCTCCCAACTCATCATTCTATACCCCATCACTTTGAGTGTTTTTTTTTTTCCAAATCAAATGAAACTTATATCAATTTGTAGGGGAAAAAATGGTTAATTTTGGTGAAAAAAAAATTAAAAAAAAATTAATTTACTAGGTGATAATTCAACTCAAATTGAAAAATGAGTGTTTTTTTTTTGTGTCCAAATCAAATGAAACTTATATCAATTTGTAGGGAAAAAATGATGAATTTTGGTGATTTTTTTTTTTTTAAAATCATTTATTATGAGATAATTGAGCTTAAATAATTGGGTGAAAAAATGATAAAGTACGGACCAATCACAGCTCGACACTTGGCATTATCCGGATAATGATCAAAAAAAAAAAAAAACAAGGCAATAACGCACCTTGAAGGAAAGTGAAAGCCACGCGCCAAACGCAGTCCTGTCAGGCGCTGACGCGTGGCGACGGCGGGACCCTCCTCCTTCTCCTCAACCGGGTTGAACATTTTAATTCCCCACCCCTCAACTACCCCCATTCAACTCCCTTATTAAACACTCTCAACTAACTAACTCCCTCTCAACTACCCTCTCAACCCCCCTATTGTACATTGTCTCATGAAAAATTGGAATTGGAATTTAAATTTTTATAATTATATCTTGTCATATTAACAACTAGTGTAACTCCCGTGCGATGCACGGATAACTATTAAAACATATTGACGAAGATTCATACAAAAATAAAAGGAAATAGAAATGTTTGTGTACATTGTAAAACACTTTTTTGGAAACTATATAATTAGTACAAATATCAGATTGAAGGTAACTAAAATAAATATATATTTAAGGCATAGTTAGTTTGTACGTAATTTGCCCACAGTATCACTTAGTTTCGCCAACAATTGGGAAAGCGTAATCAATCTAGTTATAAGTCTCCAAATCTTTCTCTTCAACTGCAATTCGGAACTCTTGACTATAGTGATTCTCCAAACAAACAAAATACATGAAATGAAATTTTCAAGTACCATCAATTTCTATTTTTGAGAAGTTATTTTGTTCTTGAACCGTATTCAACTTCTACATCCCCGTTTGATTTTTACATATTTCTTTACTGTTATTGTTATATAATCATGTTATTTTTATATCGCAATTAATAAAATTTAACATTAGGAAAAATTATTTCACTATCAAATAAATAAATGCTCCCTTCGTCCCATTTTAAACTTCCTTTTTCTTTAATAAAAGGTGTCCCATTTTAAATTAAAAAAAAATACAATGGAAAAATTTTAATATTTTTTTATTCAATGGTCTTATAAGTCATACTCAAAACAACTATTCACTAATTACTTTGTACCCAACTTTTTATACTTTATAATAAAATCATTCATCTCTTTAATATCCTAACCAATTTTTTAACGTTTAAAATAGGACAAAAGTTGAAGAAAAAATTATTACTATTTCTATTATAAAATGCTATTTTTTCCCTTTATTTTCTTATAAATGTAGAGATTAATAATATGACATAGAAAAATAAGATAATGCAATAAAGTATAAACAAATAAGTATATAATAATATACAAATATTATCAATATTTAAAATTTATTCTAAGAAAAGATGAATACTATGCGAGTTCGGGTTAAATAGGACGGTTTGAGCTAATCCCAAATCCACCCCAATCTCACCCGATTTAAAAGAAAACATTTCCAAACTCTTTTCATTAGATACGGATCATTGCGGGATTAGGAGGGATTCAAAAATTTTATCAACCCGTTTTTTACTTACAAAATTCTTTAAATAGGGCAATATCAAGTTAAAGCACATACTAACACTGTTTTCCTAGAAGTGGGTCAAAAAAAGTAATTTGATTTCGCTAATTCAAAAATTTTAGTTATTTGAGATGAAAAATATAATTTTCCCTTCTAGTTAAAGCACATAATAATGCAATTTTTTGACACAAAAAGTAGTAGTATTTTTTGATGATTTATTTTGAGATGAAAGTAATATTCATTTTTGAAAAGAAGAAAATAATTTTCTTGTATAATGACATTTTTAAAAGTTGACTTGAGCTGGAAAATATAATTTTCCCTTTTAGTTTAATTTATTTTAGTTTTCATTAGTAAGGCGCAATTTTTATTTTGCTAGTAATTAAATTTAACATTAGAATAAATTATTTCACTATCAAATAAATAAATGCTCCCTTCGTCCGATTTTAAACTTCCTTTTTTTTTTAATAAAAGGTGTCCCAGTTTAAATTTAAAAAAATTACAATGAAACAATTATAAAATTTCAATATTAAATGGTCATATAAGTCATACTCACAACAACTATTCACTAATTACTTTGTACCCAACTTTTTATACTTCATAATAAAACCATTCATCTCTTTAATATCCGAACCCATTTTTTAACGTTTAGAATAGGACAAAAGTTGAAGAAAAAATTATTAATAAATATTATATAAAAAAGGCACAAATAAATGAAACCAAGATTAATAATCCATCAAATTTTGATAAAATAAAAATTAAAACATAAATAGTTCTAATAATTATATTTGTAGCCAGTAATAAGATTTTTAATTTCACTAATATACTTCAACTACTCTTTAAATAAAAAAATGTTATGGCAAATGGCTTCCACATTTTTTTATCGTTAATCTAAAGTTCTTTATTAATAACCCATCATTTTTTAAAAGAGATTCATAGGAATTGTTTCTTAAAAAAAAAAAAAAAAAAAAAAAAAAAAAAAAACTGAGCGAGAAGAACTTAATATAAAATGTTTTGTAAAAAAAAGAAACTAAATGAAAAATTATAATCATATGTTTTTCATTATTTCCAAAGGACTTTTAAGGAAAAAAATTGTGCTTCAATTCTAAAATAAAAATTTATTTAATCCCATAATTAATACTACTTTCTATATCCAAAAAAAAAATTGATTCCTTTGCCTCAAGGAATTTACTTGTCCAAAAAATTAATATTTATTTTCTGAGACGAAGAAACTAACATTATAAAAATTAATTTTCACATAATAATACTACTTCAGGAAAAGAAAAAAAAATACTATTTTCGTCCCAATGAATATTTTATAAAATATTACTTAATTTGTTTATACAATTAATGTCATATTTTGAAACAAAGGCACTAACATTACAAAATTGCAAAAATGAATATTACTTTCGATTCAAAATGAATAACCCAAAGATAATACTATATTTTTTATCCAAAAAATTAGCATTATTCCCTTCATCCCAATTAATATTTTAAAAACTAATACTACTTCATTCGCCTCTGCAATTAATGTTTGTAATATTCGTGCATTCGTCTCAAAATATGACATTAATTTTTTTGGCGAATAAATAACGTAGTATTATTTTTTTAAATGTTCATTGACCCAAAGGAAGCAATGTTAATTTTTCTTGGACATATAAAAAAATTCTATTTTGTAAGGAAAAAAATTACTTCAATTCAAAAATGAATATTACGTTCGTCCCATAATTAATACTACTTTCTATATCAAAATAAAATTGCTTTCTTCGCCTCAAGGAATTTACTTGTCTCAGAAAATAATATTTATTTTTTGACACACGAAGACACAAACATTATAAAGATTATTTTTTACAAAATAATACTACTTCGGCTAAAAAAATAAAATACCATCTTCATCCCAATGAATATTTTATAAAATATTACTTACGTTGTTTAAAAAAGTAATTTCATATTTTGAAACGAAGACACTAATATTACAATATTTAGAAAATGAATTTTACTTTCGATTCAAAATGATTAACACAAATATAATACTACATTTTTTTTCCAAAAAAAATGAGCATTATTTCCTTTATCCCAATAAATATTTAAAAAAATAATACTACTTCATTCGCCTCTGCAATTAATGTTTGTAATGTTAGTGTTTTCGTCTCAATATATTACATTAATTTTAAGACGAATAAAGTAGTATTATTTTTTTAAATGTTCATTGAGACGAAGAAAGCAATGTTCATTTTTTTTGTACATATAAAAAAATTCCACTTTTTAAGAAAAAAATTCCATAAATTCAAAAATGAATATTACTTTCTTCCCATAATGAATACTACTTTCTATATCAAAAAAAAAAAAAATACTTCTTTTGCCTAAATGAATTTAATTGTCTCAAAATTTAATATTTATTTTCTGACACGAAGACACGAACATTATAAACATTAATTTTTATAAAATAATACTACTTCGGGTAAAAAAATAAATTAATATAATCGTCCCAAGGAATATTTTATACAATACTCCCTCCGTCCACTTACATACTTCACACTTTCTATTTTTGGCGTTCAATTACATGCTTCACACTTTGTTTCTTTACCCAAAATGGAAAGTTTTTATTATTAAAAAATTAACCCTACCCCACTCATTCTCTCTCCTACATTATTTTAATACTCACAACACCATTATAATTTACTATTTCCTCCACTCATTCTCTCTCCTTTTTACTTTTATACTCACAACATTTATATCATTATTTTTTTTTCTTAATCCACGCGTGAACAGTAACTGTGAACTATGTAAGTGGACGGAGGGAGTATTACTTAATATGTTTAAAAAATTAATGTCAGATTTTGAACCGAAGGAACAAACATTACAAACAAAAATGTATATTTAAAAAAGAGTATTTTTTTTTGTGTCCAAATTAAATGAAATTATTCTCTAATTAAAGAGAAAAAAAAATTATGAATTTTGGTGAAAAAAAATTTTAAAATTTTTTTTTCTTTTTATAAAATAATTGAGGTCGAAAAAAGGGGAGGAAAATTAAAAATCTGGAAATGATCCGGCGAATGAGAGAGCGACACGTGTCGCGATTAAAAAAAAACAAAAAAGAAAAACCTTTGCGAACACGCGCCTTTGTCGGCGCGTGTAACGCACGCGCCAAGCTCTCATCCAATCAGCGCTAGCCACGTCAGCTGAGGTTACGAAATCTACAATTTTATCACCACATGAAATTACTAAAATGCCCCTGATTTAGACGGGCTTTTGGACGATAGTATATAGATAGATAATTATTTACTACTATTTCATATCACATTTTTCTTTTCTTACCTCACTTTTTCTGTATTCAAATCACAACACCTGCTATACTATTATTAGAATATTTAGAGAGATTTTCAAATAAAATATACTCTCTCCGTCCCACCTCAAGATTTAATCTTTTTTTTTTTTTAACCGTCCCACCTCAAAATTTAACTTCCTTAAATGGAAAGTTTTCCATATATTTATACCCTTATCATCTCCATATATTTACAAAAAAACCATTCTCTCTCCTATTACCCTACCACACATTCTCCCACTCATTCTCTCTCCTATTAAATATTTTTAACTTTTACATTCTCTCTCCTATTTTCTACCACACATTTAACTTTTACATTCTCTCTCTTCAAATTTTCTACCCACTTTAATTACATTTCTTAAAAAGCGTGTCCACCTCAAGGTTCAACCTTGAGGTGGGACAGAAGGAGTAATATTTAATTATCTAAGTTAGATACTGAGTCAACTTACCTAATTTAGAAGTATTAACAATTAAAATTAGATTCATATTAAAATAATAAAATAAGGAGATTTGTTATTAGAATAAAGAAATTTGTTAAATTCATAATAAAATTAGAACTTATATATATTGTGTATAAATATGAATTTTCTATTTTATGTAAACTTTGAAACATAAATAAATACATAATATTAGGGCGGCCCAATGCCTAGGCAAGTGAGGCCTGGGCCTTAGGCCCCCTAATTTTGGCAATTTTTTGGGCCCCAAAAATTAGGGACTTAGTGCTAATATATCATGAAGTGAGGGGCCTCATTGAAAAATTAAACTCAATTCACACACTCAGAATTCTCACAGTTCTCACGAGTCACGAAGAAGAGAATAAGAGACGGAATTGCGATCGAAGCCACCACTCAGTCACCGCCGTCCGTCGCACCATTTTTGTCAAGGTATTTCGATTTTCTTCCTTTATCGACTTTTCCTCTCTCTCTCTCTCTCTCTCTCTCTCTCTCTCTCTCTCTCTCTCTCTCTCTCTCTCTCTCTCTCTCTCTCTCTCATCTTAAATCCTCCAAATTTCTAAATATAGTTTGTTTATTATCTTTTACGTTTGTTATTTTTTCTTAATTTAAAAAAATAGAAAAAATTATATTAGAAACTGAAAGACCCGATCCAAAGTTACCGATCTAGAACCCCAAATATCACAAGGTCGGCCCTGCATAATATATTTTGGCTCTTCATATTTTCCCATAGTACTATTAATATTTTGTACTCTCTCCATCTAAAAACAAATGTCGTCTGTTTTTTTTTCAAATTCACACTTGATCAATAGCAAATTTGATTTTTTTTTACATTCATTTTATAGCATAAAAAGTACATATATACTCTCTCTTTAATTATTTAATTATTGTACACTCCTAAAATAATATGTGCACATTGTTATTAGGGGACATAAGATGCATGTTACAAGTTTCCTTTTCTTAAATAATGATATTAATTGGGTTATCGTGGTCCCACTTAAATAAAATTAATCTTTAACAATCCCTCATCAATAACAGAGAATGTGTCTCCATCTGGACTGTAGAACAAAGAGCAAAGGAGTCCCTCCATATGAACAATTCCAAATTGATATCCTCCTATTCTCCTTTACTTCATCAACTACACACATTTAGTTCTCTCCCACCATAAAAATTACTGCTCCATAATCTTTAAGTATGATGAGCCCGGATCTACTAGACCGGGCCCGCGCTCGGTCTGGTCCAAGGAATCAGTGACGTGGCAGTTCCTAGACCGCTGGGGAAAGACCGCGGACAGATAGGCCCTTGAGGTCAAGACCGCGTCCCTCCCCGCATTAATCCTATCAAAGACCGGAAGGATCCTGACCGCTATATTCGTGCCCGCACGACCTGTGACCGTTGGGTCCGTGCCGCAGATTGTATGTCCGCAGGGACCCATGCCCGCAGGAGGCATGGCCGCTCCATCCGTGCCCGCGTCAAAAACCTTTGACCGCGGCCACGATGTTGACCGCGGGCACATGTCTGCTTCCCGGTTAATATCAAGCCTTACTGAGCAAGTTAGCTTACTGGCTCTGACATGCAAGTTGTCGACTCCCCCATCACGCATTTAATGCTGCTCAGTCAGGCGCCTACTATTTCATTTAATGCGCCAAGCCATCTACACGGCTCATGTCCCTTTCAGCCATGCCCCCTCTGCAGTCAATGTTCCCTCCCTGACAGGGCCAATTAGCTGCGGACACGTGTAGCTGGTCAAATACCAAAGTGCCCCCTAGGGCTGATCTCATTGCTGATCTCATTGCTTACCTCATTAAGCACCACTACATTGCCTATAAATAGAAGGCCTTTGTCCCCTTGGGCAAGGTAAGTTCCAAATATATTGAGTAAGCCATATTACTCTAAAACCCTAAACACACACACACTCCAAGGTATTCCAATCCTTATTATCTCAGTATTCTTACTCTCACACCCGAGGGCCTGAGTTGGAGTAACATCCAACTTTGACCTTAACGGTGCTCTTTTGTGTTGTGATTTAGGTACATCAATACACCAAAAATATCCTAGCCAGATATCCTTGAACCGCTCCTGACCCTGAAAAGCTTGGCGTCATCAGTGGTTCCATTGCCGGGAATCTGACTTTCATTAGTTTTTCCCGTTTCAAATCTTTGTTTTCAGAAACACCTTGTATTCTAAACAACTGACTGTCAAAAGCTCTCCTTTTCAGTCATATTCCTTCTCTTCCAAACATGTCTAGAATATTGCACAACGCTGGTCATTTAACCCTAGAGGAGGATAACCAGGCCTCACCTTCTAATGTCAATAAGGGAAAGGCTGCGACCTCTGTTTTCAACCGTATGGGGGCCCGTTCCCGCCCGCTCATACCCTTTCCCCCGGCCAGATAGCTATACACAAACTGACAGACGAGGCCCGAGCTGAAAAAGCCCAGGCCCTCCTAAATAATAGCCCAAAAACCCCCCAAGCTCCTCTGAAAAATATCGCCTTAAACACTCCACTCTCCCCGGAGCAAATCCTGAGAAGGACAGAAATCTTGGCCTCCAAGGAGAAGCTGGTCGCAGAGGCCATGGCCATCGCCGACGCTCAATTGGATATGTTTGAGATAGAGGCCAACGGAGGGCTCCAGTTCCCTCAGGGGTCACTAAGGTTCTCCTAACGAGCTCCCCCAAAATCGCTTGCTAGTCAAGCTATGGGGCAAACCGGGTTGAACCAACCCTTGAGCGCGGACAGCCTGCCAAACGCACGGTGGTGCAAGTGGAAGATAGCGAGGAGGTTGGAGAAGAGGCCCAATCCAACCTACGTGCGAAGTCCAAAGCTAGACCCTTGGCTCCGGCCAAGGGGAAGGCCGTGACTCCATGAGCTAAGAAGCAGAAGGTTGATAGTCAGAACCATGAGTTTGCAGATTTCATGCAGAAGATGTGGGAAACCCATCAGAAGGCCGCCCAGAAATGTGGCCGCACCATGGACGCCTTCAGCGACAAAATTGCGCGGGCACCTATTCAGAGGGGCAAGCCCCCTCAGATGGACACCTATGATGGCTCCAAAAATGCCAAGAGTCATATGGGACGATTTGAAGGCCAAATGGCTTTATTCTCCTCGGAGGAGTCCGTGATGGGCAAAGCCTTGGCTGCGACCTTCACGGGCAAAGCCCTATCCTGGATGCTTGCTCTCAAACCTCGGTCCATCCAATCATTCAACCAGTTCAGGAGCATCTTTCTTAATGCCTTTGCTGGTGCTGGTGTGCCCGCTAGACCAAAGACAGACCTTGTCCGTGTCAAGGTGCCCTCGGCGAAGCAACAAAAGATTACATCTCTCGGTTCAGAAAGGTGAGCGAGGAGATTGTAAACTTGGAAGGAGGAGACATCAGACTCTGTTTTGAGGGCGGCCTCACCTCCTCTTTCCTCAAGATAAATTTTGCCTCCAGCCCGCCAAAAACCGTAGAGGAAATGTATGAAAGAGCCTCGGCCATAGCCTCTGCCGAAGAGCCAAACGTGCCCGCTCCCCGAGCCTCCGCAAAAGAGAGAATAAGCCAAGTTCAGGAAACCACCCCGGAGCCTGCCCGCACTAATAATCAGGGCAAAAACAGAGGCCGTGGGTCAGACAAACTCCGGAAGGCAGTGGATAGTACACCTTTCACCGAGCTCACCGAGCCAAGAGTGGTAATAATGAGAGCCTCAGACTTTCCTCCTCCTCCCCCAATGCTCAGAAAACCAAATGAGAGGAGTAGGGCTAAGTTTTGTGAGTATCACAACGACCACGGGCACGGTACTGAAGAGTGCTTCCAACTAAAGAGAATAATCCAGCAGAAAATCAATAACGGGGAGCTGACCCAGTGGGTTAAAGGGAACAACAACAATGCCCCCAAAAACAATAACCAGCAGCGGGCACGAAATACGCGTGGCCCCGAAAGGAATGAAAGAGATAACTATGATGAGGATTTGGAGGATTATGACATTCATTTCATTGGAGAGGAGCCTCCCTCCAATAAACAACTCTCCCTTCAAATCCGCACTTTGGATAAAGTTTTTCTGATTCCCTCCATGACTCCGGAAGAAGAGCAGGAAATAGGGTTCAAAAAGAGTGAACTTGCCTCCTCCCTATTCCACTCTACTCAGCCCATTACCATCCCTATGAAGATAAACCGGGCCAACATACACCGAGTCCTAATTGATACGGGCGCGGCCAGAGACATCCTCTACTACCACACGTTGGTTAGCATGAGGATGACCGAGGCTAACCTGTCTCCTTATGCGGGCATGTTGGAAGGCTTCACAAATCACGCAGTGGGGGTAAAGGGGACGATTGTGTTTGAAGTAACTATTGGGGAAAAACCCATGCAGAAGACGGCCAAAATCACTTTCATGGTGGTCGATCTTCCTTCCCAATACAATGCTATTTTAGGCCTAACTGCTCAGGCCGAATTGAGAATAGTTGCTTCCGTTCCCCATCAGAGGGTGAAATTTAACACCCCGGGCGGGGTTGCTACCATCAAGAACCAGCCCGGGAGATTCCTCCGAGCACTCGAGGAGAAGAGAAAGGCAAATAAAGGCCAGACATCCTGCCCGCAGATAGAGGGCGAGGACAAAGCGAAGAAGGGGAAGGCCCTAGCACTTGTGCCGCCACTGCCGCCACCCATTCCAATTGGCATGCTTTCTTTCCATTCCACTAAGGTGGAGCTCAAGACGAGCAGAAAATCCAAACAGTTGGCCCCTATTGAGGGAGGATACATTGATCGAGGAATTGAGGGAGAAATTGACCGCGATGTCATATACTCTATGGCAACACTGACCGAAGCTCAGGTCAACCCCCCCAACTATTATCATTGACTCCTTGCACAATCGTGAAATCAGCGACCTTCAACCTAACGACGAGTTCGAGGAGGTGGTCATCAACCCCCACTTCCCCGAGCAAACTATTAAGGTTGGGCTGGAAATTCACTGCGAGGAGAGAAGGATACTCATCGAGTTCCTTAGAGCAAATTGTGATGTGTTTGCTTGGAGGGTGGAGGATATGCAAGGAATCAGCAAAGACGTGATCCTCCACAAAATCAATGATGACCCATCCTTCAAAAATATCCATCAAAAATCAAGGTACTTCTCTCCGGAGAAAGAAATGGCGATCAAGGAAGAGGTAGAAAAATTACTCAAAGCGGGGATAATAAAGGAGATTACCTACCCAAAATGGCTAGCCAATGTGGTTATGGTCAAAAAATCCAACGGCAAGTGGAGAATGTGTGTTGATTTCACGGATCTCAACAAGGCATGCCTCAAAGACTGCTTCCCTCTTCCTCGCATAGACAGATTGGTGGATTCTATAGCCGGCCACAGAGTATTGAGCTTCATTGATGCATACTCCGGCTACCATCAGATTCAAATGGCTCCTGAGGATGTCCGCTCCGTTGCTTTCATCGCTGCGGGCAAGACTTATTGCTACAAAATGATGCCCTTCGGGCTAAAAATGCAGGAGCCACATATCGCCGAATGGTCAATCTGGTCTTCAAAACCAACCGGCGTAAATCTTGAGGCCTACATTGACGATATGGTTATAAAGACTAAGGAAAACTCCCACGAGCTCGACGTGGAGGAAACCTTCAAAAACTTGCGCCGTAATAACATGAAGCTAAATCCCCTTAAGTGTGCTTTTGGGGTCAAGGCGGGCAAGTTCCTCGGATTCATGGTCAATCAAAGAGGGATAGAGGCTAATCCCGAAAAATCCAAGCCCTATTGGACATGAAACCTCCCGCTTGCGTGAAGGATGTACAAAAACTCAATGGTCGCATCACCGCACTTGGCCGCTTTATCTCGCGGTCAGCAGAGAGATGCCTCCCCTTCTTCAAAACTTTAAAAGGGGGGAAGAAGCCTGATGAATTTACATGGAATCAAGAATGCCATCAAGCTTTTGAAGAAGTCAAGACATACCTCGGGCAGCCACCTCTACTCAGCAGCCCGGTCCGGAAGAGCTTTTTCGTTTTTAGCAAGCATCGATCCGGCGTAGCCGCCGTTCTTGTAAGGGAGGATAATAACTCTCAAAAACCAGTTTATTATGTATCTAAGGCGTTGTCCGCCGTAGAAGGGCGTTACCTTAATATAGAAAAGTTAGCTTACGCCTTGCTTGTATCTGCTCGAAAATTAAGAGCTTACTTTTCTGCACACCCTATAACTGTACTGACTGAGGCCCCGCTTAGAAAGGTTTTACACAAACCAGAGTCCTCGGGGAGAATGCTAGCTTGGTCTATCGAGCTCACTAAGTTCCGGATCACCTACTCCCCGAGAAAAACAATCAAAGCACAGGCCTTGGTAGATTTTGTGGTAGAATCATCATTCAAAATGGCAGACAGCGACCTGGGAAAAAGAAAGCGGGCAGAATCTGAAGAAGTCCCAAATAGCCCGAGCACAGAAATCATACAGCCAAGGGAGCGTCCGTAGGAGGTATGGATTTTATACGTGGACGGCTCTGCGAGCAAGCTAATTAGTGGCGCGGGCATACTTCGATCGCACCCTCGCGGGGAGAAATTTAAGAGGGCCTTAAGGTTCAAGTTCGAGGCATCTAACAATCAGCCGAGTATGAAGCGATTATAGCAGTGCATGGAATTGGCAAGAGACTTGGGAGTTCGTAATATAGAGATCAATAGTGACTCTCAAACTTCATAGTTAATCAAATTAGGGGAGTATGATACTATCAACCCAAAGTGCTAACTCGCATCGCGGCCTTGCAAAAACCCTCATCAAAAATTTCGCCTACTATGAGCTGAACCAAGTCATGAGAGAGGATAATGTGGAAGCTGACCTCCTCTCCAGAATAACCGATCAAGAAATTGAGGAAGTAGAAGGCATTGCCGATTGAGTTCTCGTAAAGACCCGCTATAGATCGAATTCAGATAAACAATCTTGAGAATCAAGTAAGGGACTGGGTAGATGAGATCAAGGATTACATTGAGAGGCAGACCCTCCCCGAGGATCCAGCAAAGGCTAGAGCCATCAGAACGGTGTCCGCGAAATACCTCGTCCTCGAGGGGGTACTTTTTCGACGGTCATTCACCAAGCCTTTGCTGAGATGTGTCAAAACTCACATGGTCACCAACTTACTCTATGAGGTCCATGAAGGAGTTTGTGGCGGACATCCAGGTGCTCGCACTCTCTCAGACAAAATCAAATTCCAAGGTTTCTTTTGGCCCACGATGAGGAGGGATGCACAAGAGTACGTCAGACAGTGTGATAAATGCCAGATATTTGCGGACATTCCCCGACTACCATCAACAGAGCAGACTTTGGTAGTACCATCGTGGCCGTTTGATACGTGGGGGATAGATCTTATTGGACCATTTCCAACTGCTAAAGGAAACATTAAGTATGCTGTTGTGGTCGTGGATTATTTTACTAAATGGACAGAAGCCAAGGGCTTAGCTACCATCTCCGAGGAGAACACTATCAATTTCGTCCACGACCACATCTATTGCCGATTTGAAGTTCCCCGAGCAATAATTTCAGACAATGGCACTCAGTTCTCCGCAAAGTTCACCGCGGAGTGTAAAAGAATGAAAGTACAACACCGCAAATCTGCAGTTGCCTATCCTCAAGGAAACGGCCAGGCCGAGGCCGCAAATAAGTTAGTTCTGACCGCCCTAAAGAAAAATTTGGAGGGGCGAGGAGGACGATGGTTGGACGAGCTCCAGACCGCATTATGGGTTGTCCGCTCAACTACAAGGAATTCTACAGGAGAAACTCCTTTCTCGCTCACGTATGGGTCAGAGGCAATGGCTCCAGTTGAGGTTGCCATACCCTCGTACAGAGTCACATACTTCGACGAGTCTCAAAACGAGGCAAACAGAAGGTGTGACCTGGACGATCTCGAAGGAAAGAGAATGGGGGCATATGAAAAAATGGTGAACTACAAGCAGAAGGCGAAGAAACACCACGATAAAAGGGTGAATAAGAGGAGTTTTTCAGTTGGAGATTGGGTACTTAGAAGCGTAGAGGTCCAAGGGGCCCAACCTGGTTTCAATAAGCTGTCCCCGAAATGGGAAGGACCATATGAGGTTACCAAAATAGTCAAGGAGGGTACCTACATATTGCGACCAAAGGAAGGAGCAGAGCTTAAGCACGCTTGGAATAGCGACCACCTTAAAAGATACTTCTTTTGAAATCTTTGTAATTTTTGGAAGGAGTATAGACTACATGTATATATAAAGGAGAAGTTATCATCATATTTTGATGCAAAAACCTATTCCCACCAAATTTCAAAAGCTAAAGTGGATGCCCGCAAGCGGATGCCAGTAGGTTAAAGAGCAAACATATGAGCTCCTACCTACTGATGCGCAAAGATCCTTTAAGATCCGCAAGCCTATATGTGTACAAAGGGCCATTACGTCCGTACTAAGATCGCGGGGAGGATACTCCGTCCTGCCCGTGTGACACCACCAAAAATAAGTGGATATAGATGTCAGCGGGGACAAAGACCGAAAGTCCGCCCCGCTCAGTGCGCGAAGGTCCTCGTTAGGGCCGTTACTCGTATGCCTGTATGTGACAAATGCCTACATATAAGCCCATTCACCTGATCGCCATGAGACCCTCACTAAAAACTTCAAGGGGTTTTGAATAAAGGGTCAAAAAGCGTGAACCTCCAATAAGGGGATACAGATGCCAGAGGGTTAAAGGGCCTCTATGCTAAATATGCTCCTACCTTTCTGTTGCGTAGATAATAGCCTCACGGCCACCTTCTACATGCCCTATGAAAGTAGCTTGCCTCGTCGCTTTTGACTTACACCACGGCTCGCAAGGCTGGGAATAAGTGTAAATGGATGGGAGTGATCAAAAGAGTTTAACAAAGCCAAATAGACAAACTGGGGTCAAGACCCCTGAATTTGCCACAAGGCTAAACAAACGCGGTCACGTAGAAATAGGGTCGACTCTCACTAAAAACCTCAAGGGGTTTTGAATAAAGAGTTAGGAAAACTCAAAAATGCGGCAAAGGGCCTATTAAGCTTTTGACCGTTAAGGAGAGTATAAAATTTAATTGTTAGTCAAAAACGCCGGAAAAGTAAGAAGCAAGAAAGCAAGTACTAAGGTGCTCGAAAATTGCTAAATACTCAAAATAGCCTACAAGACGAGCAATTAAGATAAAACAAACACAGAAGGGGAGAAAATTCTTGTATTAAGAAAAAATGATTATTTACATGGGTCCTACCATCTATTACAAAAAGAAAAAGCAAAAAAGACCTATGCTAAGGGAGCTTGATCCTTGGGGGCCTCCGTGGACTCTGTGGTCGCCGCTTCTGTGCCCGCCTCTGAAGCCGGAGTTGGAGAAGGAAGCCTATTCACCAACGAGTCCGTTATAGGGTCAGAGGTAGGCTCAGCAGAGGCCGGAGCAGGGCTGCCCGCCGAGGAAAGAGATCACCAATAGCAGCCCGTTTGGAAGGACGCGAGCTATGGCTTCCCCTGTGGGTATAGGGTTTTCCCCAAACCTCGCCTCATCCACTCGCGATGAGGCTAAGGGCACCACCTCGGCCACAGGAGGCAAGGAGGCCGCCGCGAACGCATCCAGCCCTTAACCTCATCCTCTGACAGAGGAACTAACGCATGCCCGGCAAGCATTCATCATCTCGTAGCAACAATCGAGCCAATACAATAACGCCAACTCTTGCACGTAAAACCTGCCCGTGGCCGCGAAGTTCCGAATCGTGTCGACCCCCGGCCTCATACTGAGCGCATTCTCGCCGAGGAGCGCTTTTGAACTCCTCGGAGTTCTTATATTCTTCAACCGCTTCCTTGCGGACATCATCAAGGGCGGATTTCCCCTCTGCCTCCAACCTTTTGTAGGGGAGCAGCTGCTCGGACAGCTCATCCACCTTCTTCTCCAAGGTTTCCATGGTCACCTTCGTGGACTCTAGCTTGGCCACAAGCTCTTTGTTCCTGGGCTCCCACTCAGCCCTCTTTCCCCGGAGCTCATCCCTCTCCCCCTTGGCTTTTTTCAAGCTCTAGTCAGCCTCTCCTGAAAGCCCTTCAGGTCAGCCTCCTTGGTGGAGATGGTTTTGTCCTTGGCATCAAGAAGGGAGTTCAAGGTCCCAACCCTCTCTTGAGCCGCATTCAGCTCGCGGAGTTTGCCCACCAAAATGGAAGTCTTGTTTTCCACATCGGCGGTCAAAGTGTCGCAGCCTCTCCAAGTAGCTCGCAAAGACCTTATTACTCACCTCAAGGGAAGGAGAGTGAGAATTAGACAAAGATTGGAAAAGGGGAAAGGGTGAAGGCAAAGACAAAAATGACTATCTACCTCGGTCGAGCGAGGCCTATATCCCCCACTGTGCGTAGGCATTCTCCTCGGCAACTACATTTTTGTAGAAGTCCTGGGGAGTAGAGGCGGTTCACCGCTCGATCCCCACGGAGGCATTGGCTGAATTTCGGGTGTAAATATCCACCCCGATTACACGGTCACCTCGGTATAGTTTTCTTCGACGGCGGCGTCTCCTCGCGGGTGGTCGAGAGGGGCCACCGGGTAAGCAATCGGCAGTTGACCCCCAATGGGGGGAGAAGTGGATGAGCGAGGCGGTGGTAGTCCAGGAGGAGCATCCCAACTTTGGAGCTTCCTATGTCCTTGCCCCTCCTCTCCATCCCTTTCATTCCTCTTAGGGAATCCACGTGATGGCCGGAAGAGATAGTGCGGCCGGGAGAGGGAACGCGGACGGCGTTGGCGGAGGAGGACCCACAGGGGTGGAGCGAGATTCCCATGTGTTGATAACCTTGGGAGCTGACAGGGGATCCCCGCTCTTCCTACTCATCACGGGCACAGTCTTGTCCTTGCCCGGGACACCTCCCAATTCATGCTGCCTCTTTTGAGCAGCTTCCTTGTTAGCCTTCATGTTCTTGGCCTTCAGCTGAGCAGCGCTTAAGGGGGCCATTAGAAATTATACTCTTCGGGATCTACTCTGGAGGAAAAGAAAAATGGTTAGAAGACAGTTCAAAAAATCAAAGGCAAAACAAATTAGCAACAGTTTTACAAAAGGAATCAGAGACCGATGAGTTCGGGAGGATCGCACTCGGCGCCCAGCATACAGGTCCTACAGTCGGCCTCAAATTGATAATGCTCGTGCACCCTCCAATCAGGGTCACGGGGCAAAGGCTCTATTTCTACTCTGGGGGCATGTGGGGCACCCTCCCTGCGAGGAGCCACCCCCGAGTAGATCAATAAGGGCTCATCCTCAACTATGGCGCCCACATCATACACGGGCTCCTCCCCGCGGTCGAGATACGTGGCCAAATGTCTCTAAGGCACGGCGCATGGCATCGGCGGAGGATGGGTCCGGATAACTGCGACGGCCACCTTCATAGGGAACTGGACTGGAGGGTTTAGAGAAGGGCCAACCAAATCTGGACTCAATGACCAAAATATCCCTCTCGGTTCCATTGGTCAAATTTGTTCGAGGGGAGAGAAGGTCTGGTAGAGTAATTCCTAGTCTTCAAGCTCGGAATACCCAGTGATTTGGTTACGATAATAGGCATAGAGCCCGGCCGGGGAAGGTTCATAGCCCAAGAATTCGCAAGCTGCTATGAAGGGACACAATGGCCACTGACGGCGTTGGGAGTCGGGTGCGTAGGCGGCATTGGTTGAACTCAAGGAAGAAGTAAAAGAAGGGGTCCAAGGGCAGCCTCAAGCCATTCTCAAACTGGGCCCCATAGAAGACGCAGGCTCTGTTGTCCTCGCGGACATCTGCTATGGTTTCTGGACGCAGCTTCTCCTTATCCTTTATTTGGACATGGCCCAGGGTGCGGACAAGGAAGGCATTGCGGTCAACGTTATAGATCTCATATATGTCCTCCTCCCAGTCAATAGAAGCCACCTCCTTGGTTTTCTTACCGCGGCCACGGCCAGGACCAGGGTTCACCTCAGCTGCTGGCCTCTTGCCTTTATTCCGGCCAGGGGCCACCACTATCTCCTCCTCCTCGGAGTCAGGGTCAGAGAAGGCATCGACTATGTTCGTCATCTCATTAGCCCTCTTGGAGGTCCCCGTGGCCCTCCTATCCTCAACCTCGCGGTCATCCTCCTCGGTCTCCGAGCTCGACGAGCCAAAGAGACCGGTGACATCACCACGGGCAGAAGTTACTTCATCCTCATTCTCCCCGCCTCCAGTAGTCTCAAAGTTCAGAGGCTCCAGCTCCTCGCTGCTACTCAGTTCAATTGGGTTATTAGGGGCCGCGGGCACATTAGGAAATACTGTCCTCGGGGGCAGAACATCCAAAGGGTCATTCAGGTCCGTGCCCGGTGCCCGCGAAGCATTGGTTTGTTCAGGATCCATCAGTTCGCACTTTTCCCAGTCACAAATTACTTCGGGGACGCGAATCGCTCTCCTCACTAATTCAACGGCGTTCGAGCACGATCTCTCTCGCGGGAAACACACAAAACCCCCATTACAAAATTTCTTAGCCTACGATGATCCCCCAACACCAGTACATCACGATTGTAAATGTACTTCCTCTTGGCCTCCCACAACCGGGGTGGGACGAAAGGCCCCCAATCGTCTTTCTCACAGAAATACAAGAAGCTATGCAAGGATAGCCTTATCCACCCTAGCCCTACCTTCCTAAAGATTCCCCCCGTCCGTTTACAAACGGCAAAGGTATCAGGGGTGGATCCATCTCCTAATTCTATGGGACGGCGGGGTCCCAACTCACGAGTAGTCATTCTACAACACCCAAAAAAGAAAAACAGAAAGAGATGAAGAAGAAACACAGAAGGAACACCCCAAAATTACTTACGAAAAAGGACTTGAAGGTTGGATTCGAAGAACGCTAGCACAGAAATCGCAGCAAGAAATTCTCTCTCAAGGGCTCTTTGAAGGTTTGGAAACGGTAAAAAGGGTTGGAGGTTTAAGGGTTTGGTATTTATAAGGCCTACCTATACGGGTTAACCCGTTAACCCGTATTAATTAGCCCACAAACCACGCCTCGGACCCTGAACCGTCTCCAAACGTTTGAAAATTTGAAAATTCCGCCGGTTGAGCATTTATTACCCCCCTTGGATGACTGACACGTACCCTGCGCACCACGCCCCGTCTTTTCATACGCCCGAGGGCCCACGTGATTAACCGGGAGGCACGGTATGCGAGGGCCACGTGTCTCTCACTGGTGCCTCCCAAACGTTCCCATAGGCCCATGGGGCCAAGCAACAACCAACAAAAACGCTAACACTGGTGCTCGCCAAAGCGGCGATCCAATCCTACCGAGCTTCTAGTACCTCCTCGCTCAGACCATAAATAATCACACTCGGAGCTAGGGGCCATTGATGAGCCCGGATCTACTAGACCGGGCCCGCGCTCGGTCTGGTCCAAGGAACCAGTGACGTGGCAGTTCCTAGACTGGGCCCATTGGGAAGGCCGCGGACGAGATAGGCTCTTGAGGTCAAGACCGCGTCCCTCCCGCATTAATCCTATCAAAGACCGGAAGGATCTGACCGCTATATTCGTGCCCGCACGACCTGTGACCGTTGGGTCCGTGCCGCGATGTATGTCCGCAGGGACCCATGCCGCAGGAGGCATGGCCGCTCCATCCGTGCCCGCGTCAAATACCTTTGACCGCGGCCACGATGTTGACCGCGGACACATGTGCGCTTCCAGGTTAATATCGAAGCCTTACTTGAGCAAGTTAGCTTGCGGCTCACGACATGCAAGTTGCCGGCTCCCCATCACGCATTTAATGCGGCTCGATCAGGCGCCTACTATTTCATTTAATGCGCCAAGCCATCTACACAGCTCATGTCCCTTTCAGCCATGCCCCCTCTGCAGTCAATGTTCCCTCCCTGACAGGGCCAATTAGCTGCGGACACGTGTAGCTGGTCAAAATACCAAAGTGCCCCCTAGGGCTGATCTCATTGCTTACCTCAACAAGCACCACTACATTGCCTATAAATAGAAGGCCTTTGTCCCCTTGGGCAAGGTAAGTTCCAAACATATTGAGTAAGCCATATTACTCTAAACCCTAAACACACACACACACACTCCAAGGTATTCCAAGCCTTATTATCTCAGTATTCTTACTCTCACACCCGAGGCCCTGAGTTGGAGTAACATCCAACTTTGACCTTAACGGTGCTCTTTTGTGTTGTGATTTAGGTACATCAATACACCAAAAATATCCTAGCCAGATATCCTTGAACCGCTCCTAACCCTGAAAAGCTTGGCGTCATCAAAGAGTCTTTTGTGAGAGTTGAACACTAGACCTTCAACAACTAAGGTGATAACCATACCACCAAGCTGGCTAACTAACAATTCATGCCGATTAACACACCTAAATCTAAGCCTACACTAATATGTACTCCCTTCAACTAATTTATATGTTAACCATTTAGTTTAGTTTAGTCGCAAAAATTAAGAAAAATGTGATGTATTGTTAGTGTAGATGGTAGAGTAGGAGAGAGAAAGTGGAATAAGTAAATTATTGTTCTGAGTATAACAAGTGAGACTCATTTCTATTTTAGGAAAAATGAACTTTTAAATGGGACATGTGAACTTATAAATGGAACAGATCAAGTATAGTTTTTTTGGGTAATTTTTTTTCAAAATTTGAGTGTGGTCATGGCCTACACCCGACTGTGGATAGATCTGCACCTGATACCTGACTAAAACAATGAAAACTAAACTCTGTTGCCGCTGTATTTATTCACCTCTCTTCTCCAAATTTTCTATTTTAAAACTGTTTGTTTTAGTTTTCTCTCATTGTTTGCGAGATCAACAAATCTGTTCTTTGCCAGACCTGGTTTTTTTATGCAAGGATTAACAATTTTTGAAAAAAAATCTGATTGGAGGGGCAACTGTGTCATTTGATCCTAACTAAATGTAGGTGAATTTTATTTGCAAGGCACCAAATGTGTAAGGCACTTTGAAATGACCACAATGCCCTTGTATATATAACAACAACAACAACAACAACAACAACAAAGCCTTAGTCCCAAAATAATTTGGGGTCGGCTAACAAGAATCCTCATATGTTATCGTGAAAAAAATAAATAAATAAATAAAAATAAAAAATAAAATAAAAAATAAAAATAATAAAAATAAATAAAAATAATATAAATAATATAAATAAATATAAATAAATATAAATAAATATAAATAAATAAATAAATAAATAAATGAATGAATAAATAATAAAAAATAAAAATAAATAAATCAACCCCCCACATGGATTTTTGCCCTCCACTCCGGCCTCTTCAACACCATACTTTCATCCACTCCAAGTAAATTCATATCATTTTCAATTACTCTAATTCAAGTTTGTTTGGGTCTTCCCCTACCCCTCGCCATTTTATCATTTCTCCACTGTTCGGCCTCCTAGCAGGTGCATCACTCGGTCTCCTTCTCACATGTCCAAACCACCGTAGACGATTTTCCCTCATTTTATCCTCAACGGCGCAACTCCTACTTTACCTCGATCACCTCATTCCCAATCGATCCTTTCTTGTATGACCGCACATCCATCGAAGCATACGCATCTCCGCCACATTCATCTTATGCACGTGACCTTTGTTTCACGGCCCTGACATTCGGTCTTAGTAAAGCAATGCCGGCCTAATTGCCGTGCGGTAGAATTTTCCCTTTAATCTATTGGGCATGCCGCGATCACATAGAAACCCTGTAGCACTCTTCCACTTCAACCAACCTGCTTTAATCCTATGAGCCACATCTCCATCTAATTCTCCATCCTTTTGGATAATGGATCCAAGATAAGCGAAAAAACTCGGAAAGCTTGGATAATATTTCCATCAAATGTGACCGCCCCTGCCTCCTACTTCCAACTCTGCTAAACTTACACTCCAAATATTCGGTCTTGCTTACAATCGAAAACCTCGAGATTCCAAAGTGTGTCTCCATAACTCCAATTTACTTTCAACACCCTCTCTTGTCTCATCAATCGGCACAATATCATCTGCGAACGGCATACACTTTGGTATATCATCTTGGGTGACCTCGTCAATTCGTCCATTATCAAAGCAAAAAGAAAGGGGCTAAGTACGGAACCTTGATGCACTCCAATCTTTATAGGGAACTCTTCGGTCTTCCCAACACTAGTACGTACACAAGTACTAACTCCATTATACATGTCCTTGATAATATCAATATATTTCTTTGAAACACCCTTCTTTGCTAATGCCCACCAAAGTACCTCTCTTGGCACTTTATCATACGCCTTCTTCAAATCAATGAAAACCATATGCAAATCTTTCTTTTGATCCCGATATTTCTCCATGGTTTGTCTCATAAGATATATTGCCTCCATAGTCGATCTTCTTGGCATAAACCCAAATTGGTTATCCGAAATATCCACAATTTTTCTCAGCCATTGTGCAATCACTCTTTCCCAAAGTTTCATAGTATGGCTCATTAGTTTGATCCCCCGATAGTTGGCACAATCTTGGACATCACCTTTATTCTTATACAAAGGGATCAGAGTACTCTTCCGCCACTCCAATGACATTGTGTTAACTCTCCATATCTTGTTAAATAGCGTTGTTAACCAATCTACTCCCCTCTCCCCGAAACATCTCCAAACCTCAATTGGTATACCATCCGGTCCAACGGCTTTCTTCAATCTCATCTTTTTCATTGCCATTTCCACTTCACTCTTTCGAATTCTCCGCATAAAATCTCGATTAATCATACTCGAAGAGATATTTAAATCTCCAACATCCTGCCCTTGTATATATAACAAAAAAAAATCACAATTTCATTTCAAACGTCGGTCTCTCTCCTCCCCATCTCCATTTCCGACGTACCCAACGCCAACCGCCATTTCTTCGCCGGAAAACTCAATTCTTCTACAATGGTTCGGATGAAAATTCCCAATGTCGCCAAGTCTACCACTGGGACCTCGTCTACCGCCGCTGTCTCGCCGGAAAACAGGTAATTTACCCAAATTTGAATTTGAAGCCCTAATAGATTTAATGCCTAAAATTGAATGTTACAATGCGTAATTGTAGTATAAATTTGAGTCGAAAATTGTTGTAACATCAATTTACAACCTAGCTTTCAATTTCAATGTCAATTTCAAAGGATACGTAACTGGGTTTGCAAAAAAAATTCGTACTGGTGGGGTGTTTCGTGTGTCTATACACGAAATGTGTTTGTGCATTTCGTGTGTAGTTACACGAAATGTTCCAATGTAAATCGTGTATAGGCACACGAAATGAGACTCAAAATCCTACCTATGTGTTTCGTGTGCCTATATGCGAAATAGACAGTTTCAACTCGTACTAATTTACACGAAGTGATTCACTAAATTTCGTGTATATTCATACGAAATCTAAAGAAAATTTTCTCCTTTAGATTTCGTGTGATTATACACGAAATGTTGAATGACATTTCGTGTAAAATCATACGAAATATTTCTTAACATTTCGTGTATATTCATACGAAATCTAAAGGAAAATTTCTCCTGTGGATTTCGTGTGAATATACACGAAATGTTGAGAACTATTTCGTATCATTTTACACGAAATGTTATTCAACATTTCGTGTATATTTACACGAAATGAACTGGAACTGGAACTTTAACTGTCACTAATTTATTGTCTCTTATTTGAATTTTTTGTAGGGACGTCAACGTATGACCACTTCCAATAGAAAGAGAAAGGCCGAGACGGCAGTTAAGAAAGCTAAACGCGCCAAACAAAAACATGATAAAAATGATGAGCCTGAGACTGTGATTGAGCCGGAGCACATTGAGAGTGAGCATAGTCGACGCGAGCTTTATCAGAGAGTTATATCTTGGACAAGTATGGACGAACTCTACAGTCGCATTGCTTACTATTCCTCCCCCGCTCCTGAGTATTATTATATGATCCTCCCAGAGCTAGGGCACATCATTGTTACGAGGTATAATGTGGTGTTCATCTCGTACACGCTAACCAGTGGCTTCACATGCCTTCCGGTGACTGTACCACAAGGAGTAGGACCACCCACAGACACACTTGTGCTTGGACACATTGGAAACCATTTTATATTGCTGCACATGTTAGATAATGATTACCCAATGCCATCGCCAGCGATATATTGGGAGGCTCATCGTGATGCAAGCGCAAGTAACTTGGTCATGCCATACAGAGCTCGGATAGAGACATTCAACCGACTCTCAATTGCGTCGAACGAAGAAAGAGTTTCAAGAAATAGGCCATAATATGAGTGTATCATTTGACTTATTGAGTCTTTTTTATTTGTATGTATGAATCATGAAGTTTTTATTGAGCCTTGTTAAAAACTGTTTGGAAGTTTGGATGTGTGATGTGAAATATGGCAAATTATATCATTTTTTATGATTTTTTTTTCAAGAAAGCTGTATTGGTCTTTGAATTTTCCAATTTTTATGTTTGGAAGTATGAATTATGCAGACTGTTTATTTCGTGTGAATATACACGAATTTTTCAGGTAATTTTCGTATGAAAATACACGAAATATTTGTTAATATTTCATGTAAATCTACACGAAATAACTCAATACATTTCGTATATTTTCATACGAAACTTATCTGACAACGTCGTGTATAATCACACGAAACATCCATATACGGGTGATGACAGTTTTGTCAATTGTTCGTGTTTTGCAAATAACATGCCTTGCAAATAACCGTGCCCCTAAACTAAACGTACAATGACAAAACTGACCCGACCCGATCAGGGAAGATTTTACCACCACTCTGAGCACGCACACACAAACACACAGTAAACAAGAGAGAGAGAGAGAGAGAGAGAGAGAGAGAGAGAGAGATGGGGAGGAAGAAGGAAGTTGTGTTCGATGAAGGAGCTCCTGACAACTTTGATCCGGAGAATCCATACAAGGACCCCGTTGCTTTCTTCGAAATGAGGGAACATTTGGTTAGAGAGAAATGGATCGACATTGAGAAGGCCAAAATCATTCGCGAGCGTCTTCGGTGGTGTTACCGGATCGAAGGTGTTAATCACCTCCAAAAATGTCGTCATCTTGTTCAACAGTATCTTGATTCAACTCGCGGCATTGGTTGGGGTAAAGACGGCCGTCATCCGTCCTTGCACGGTACACTCTCCGCCTCTATTTCTGTTGAAACAACATTCTCTTCTTAATTTTTTCTCAATTGATTATGTTTGTTGATGAATTTTAGGTCCTAAAGTTGTGGCTGAGGCGGAGGCGGAGTGAATCGATTTCGAGGTAATTTCTGCAAATTCTAGGGCTTTGTTTGGCAATTTATTCATGCTGATTGAGAAAGACATTACATTTACTTTTTTTTTTCAAAATTCAATTGTATTTGTATCTTATTTTGTGATAATTGATTCACTTTGAATTCTGTAATTAGTTGGTTAATCCAAGCACTTTTGTTTGGAGGCTTAGATAGTTGTAAATAATAGATTTTACTGGAGGCCTCGGTCACTACCTTCTATAAGAAGCTGTTTCATGAGGAGTGCAATGTTAGACCTAGAATTGTGGGTCGTGATTGGTGTCCTATTGCTAGAGATTGAGCTGTTTGACTAGAGAGAGTTTTCGGAGGAGGAGGAGGTTAGGAAGGTGGTAGAAGGGATGACCGGTGATAAAGCTCCTGGGCCTAATGGCTTCTCTATGGCCTTTTTTTACTCGTTGGGATATTGTGAAGATAGATCTTATGAGAGTGTTTGTGGAGTTTTTTTTAGCAATGGTAAT
This sequence comes from Adenophora triphylla var. japonica, assembly GCA_022495995.1. Lineage (NCBI taxonomy): Eukaryota > Viridiplantae > Streptophyta > Magnoliopsida > Asterales > Campanulaceae > Adenophora > Adenophora triphylla. The sequence continues at coordinate 85,673 of JAFEMH010004179.1, forward strand.
ATCAGGAGGAGTATTAATTCCACGTTTATCACTTTGGTGCCTAAGAAAGACCTCTCTGTTAAGGTTAGTGATTTCAGACCCATTAGCCTGGTGACAAGTGTGTAGAAGATTATCACTAAGGTTTTGTCACTTAGACTGAGGTCTCTTTTGGGTGATATAATTGCAGAAACTCAAGAGTGCTTTTGTAGGGGGACGCCAAGGTATTGATGCAGTGAATGAAGTGGTAGAAGATTTAGAGAGATGGTGGAAGAAGGGTGTTGTGGTGAAGCTCGACTTTGAGAAAACTTACGATAGGGTGAGTTGGCAATTTCTTGACCATGTGATGGAGAGGAAGGAATTTAGGGTTAGATGTAGAAATTGGCTTAAGGGGTGTTTTCGATCTCTGTCCTTTTCTGTTATAGCGAATGGTAAAGCTCAGCAGTGGTTCGAGGCGACGAGAGGGTTGAGGCAGGGCGATCCTTTATCCCCCTTTTATATTTATGGCTGATAGTTTTACTTCAAGAAGTATTTTTGGAGAGCTCAAATACCTTCAAAGAAAGCCTCTTGAACGTTGACAGGATCTGCAGAGTGCCATGTTATGAACAAGTATAGACTGAAACGAGGCATCTTTTGGTCAATGTAGTGGCTTTTTTTTTTTTCTTATCTTGTGGTTCTGTGTAATGAGTGAATATATGTATTGATCCAACCCCAAGTGCTTAGAACTAAGGCTCAGTTGAATTGAGGTGCAATGGGTAGAGTTCTTTCCAGTTCTACTCTTCTTGTTTGGGCATATGATTATTTGTAGTCTGTTTCATGTTTTATCTTCTAGAAATAGCAGCAAGAGCTAAGAAGAATAAGAAGTGGTTGGTTGTAATGGCTTGTTTCTTCTTGATTCAGTAAGTTGGGCTGGGAGAAACCGAAATCGTTTTATGAACTAAGCATGCACACCCTCCCTTCGATTGTGCACTCTCGTACATTGTCAACTTGGAGAGACCTTTCTCAACTAAAGTGGTTTTTGTTTTTGGTAAATCTTTGGCTCCATCGTTTCCGATGGAGCCAAAGACTCACTATTTTTTTGCTTGGGAATATGATGAAATAAAGCAAAATGGTTCGCTAAACTGTCTACGTTTCTTTGTTATGAAGCAACAGTCGGTCCATGCAACGCAATTTCATCGTGGGTCATCCAGAAACAGCCTCTCTATGCTTTAATACAGGGGGCAAGGCTGCGTACATCCGACACCCATACCCCACCGTAGGTGGGAGACATTGCGGCACTGGGGTAATGTTGTTGTGGTGGTTGTTGTTGTTCTTATGATTCAATGTCTCAAACTGAATTAGGCATGGTTTCGTCTTTTTGGCGAGTCTTTTGTTTGCTTTATGTATACACTCCTGTACATGGGTCATATTCCTAACTCTTTATTTACTTGTCAAGAGGGAGAGAATGTTGGATTAGTGCAGTCATCTGATGTCACTTCACCTGATTACTACACTACCTGTGATAGTATTGTTTAGATTTGTGATGGTAGTGTCGGAAGAATTGATTTTGGAAAGTATACAGAAACTTTCTGCTATTGGCCGGCTATGTTGCTCCGTAGCACTTCTTTTGATGCTGGCCCGTTGCAACACAGAGTAACCTCAGAATGGTGGTCATGTTGCATTAAGTTTGTGTGATTGGAGTTTGGAGTTAATGATCTTGATGAAGGAGACTTTTGAATCTTGGCTAATTACTCTTTTTTCCATTTCCATTTGAAGTTCTTTTAGAATTCTTGTTATACGTTGTTATAAAGATCAATTTTAGAATGCTATAGAAGTGTTTCTATACATGAGAATGGTGACCTCTTAAAAGTACTTTTTGTAACACAAATTATGTAAATTGTTGAAATTCTACTAATCTCCTAATACTGTCCCTCCAAACATAGGCACTAGATTTGAATTCGAGATAAGTACCTATTTCGTCCTCAACCTATAGTCACTTTTTCGTTTTCGTCCTGGATGTATTTTTATTTTCGTTTTCCCCCTCTACCTTGTTTTTTGTTGTTGATGTCGTTCTTACGTCAGTTGACCATCCATTTGACCGTTAATTACCATGTGGCATGCCAAGTCATTAAAATGCAGAGTTGGCCTTAAAATTTTAGAAAATAGGCTGATGTGAAAGTATCAAGGGATGAAAGTGTATAGTTTTAAACTATAAACCTCTAAAAATTACTTTTTAATATATTTTAAAAATAATTTTTCTTTTAGAGAATAAAAATGTTATTTTGTTTTTTAGCAAAGAAATAAAAATACTATTTTCATTTAAAAAAGTTATTATTATTGCTTAAAAAATATAATTTTTTATTAGTTATTCATTATGGTATAATTATATAATTTGTTTCACTAAATTTACATCATTAAACTTTTCTCCATAGTTTTTTTTATTTATCAAGTCCATATTTTTTTTCTCTCGCTTTTAATTAGAATTTAAAATTATTACAATAAATTATTTGAAATCATTCATTATCAACAGACTGAATCTTCAGGTCCTGCCACCACCGCCTCACTACCACCTCCATCGTCACCATCACCTCACTATCACTTCCATCATCACCATCACCATCATCATAATCATAACAAAACATTAACACCAATTTCTGATTTTTCAACAGACCAACATAGAAATCAACAAACACATTTCATTGTCACCTCCATCAGCACACAAAATCAAAATCAATTCCTCCAACTCAAAAAATCACAATTTCTTTGAAAATACAGATCTGGGTTTAAAATCAAATTGAAATAACACACGCACACAATCAATATAATAATCTCTTTGAAAACCCTAATCTGAAAATCCAGATGAGTGTTCTGGGCGACGTCGACCGTGGCCTTGGGGAGGGGACGTTGGTGTTGATTGCAGTCGTCGGGCTGGAGGCGAAAGAGTGGGTTGCTAGCGGTGATGTATTTGGAAGAATGAAGGTGAAAGTAGAATGGGTGGGAAAGACGACGAGGTGAGGATGAGGGGAGGAGCCGCATTGGCGAAGGAGCAGTGGGGGCGACAGTTAGGGGTTGTGTGGTTGGAGAGAGGGAGGAGAGTAGTAGCGGCGGCGAAGGAGGCGGCTTGCGAGAGGGGAGCCAACATCAGTGGGTGGAGGGTAGAGGAGAAAGGGCGGCTGATGTACGGAGAAAAAGGAGGATTTTTTTTCTTCAGATCTAGGGTTAGGGAAGGATGGGGTTTTAAAATGTGTAAGGGTATTATTTATATTTTTGGCTCTAAAGTTATATTTTGTACACTTTAACCTCTTAATACTTCCACCTCAGCCTATTTTATAAAATTTTAAGGCAACTCAGCATTTTAATAACTTGGCATGCCACATGATAATTTTTAACGGTCAAATGGATGGTCAACTGACGTAAGGACGACATCAACAACAAAAACCGAGGTAGAGGGGGAAAACGAAAAAAAAAATACATTCAGAACGAAAACGAAAAAGTGATTATAGGTTGAGGACGAAATAGGTACTTAACTCATTTGAATTCAAACTAGCTGGTAATATTTGGAATGAGCTAACAAACTTCAATATGGTTGATATAGTTGGTTTGTGGTACTAAAGTTTCCTTAAAAGGAAATCATACTCTTTAATTGCGAGGGGGGGTGTTCCTTGCTGGTGACTACAAACATGACCATGTGGATTGCGTGGAGGGAACTGTAGTGTTTGACCAGGTTAATGAAATTTCTCAAAACTTGATCAATTATCATATACTCCTTCCGACCCGTTACAAACTGTACACTTTTCTCATTGGGCATCCCATTATAAACTACACACTTTCTAAAATGGAAATGCTTTATTACTTTTATATTAATGGGACCCACATGTCATACTCACAACAACAATTCAAATATTATTTCCTACCCCACTTTCTCTATCCTAGCTCACTTTTCATACTCACAACACCTACTTCCCTTCACTTTTTCTTAAATCCCGTGCAAACAGTAAATGAGAAGTTTGTAGCGGGACAGAGGGAGTACATATGTGGCTAGGGATGGCAATCGAATCGTATCGGCTCGGATCAGTCCTAATCCGAATCCAATCCGAATACTAGGAAGCCATATCCGAATCCGATCCGATCCGAGTCCCGATCCGATCCGAGGCCAAGGGCAAGGGCCAAGGCCAAGCCAAGGCAAATGCTAATTTTTATTAGTTTTGACAAATAATTTGTTGGATATATATATAAATGAAAAACAGTAAGGTTAATGAAAGCGGATCGGATTCGGATAATAAATTGAAGAAAATCGATTCGGATCGGATCTCGGATCAGATCATACGTAAACCGAATTCGATCCGAAATCCGATCGGATCATGAAAAACCCTACCAAATCCGAAAATTTCGGATCAGATCATCATTCGGAACGGATCGGGTTCGGTTAAATTGCCATCCCTATATGTGGCATACATTGATTTAGTCTACGATAAAGCAATAACCCTTGGAATCTACCTGAAAAGATAACAAAAATTGCCAGGGCTAATTGTTTCGGCAAAGCAATCAGTAATAATGTCATTTCTTAAAAAAAACGTGGTCAAATTCTGACGCAACGAAAATCAACACAAAATGATAATTGCGATGGAAATCCTTAGATAGCAATAATCTATCGAAGAGATTATCGACCTAAACCAATAATTTTATAGTGTTTTAACAAGCCAAAGGCTTCGGAGATTAAACCCACAAAATCAATTTAAAATATTATTATCAAAAAGTCTTCCTTATACAAAAATCCTAATAAACTATCTATACTACTAAAGAAGATTCTAAAACCCTAATAAATAAAAACCCTAATAAAACTAATGACAAAAATACTCCTAGTCTAAAAATAAAATAAAACAAATAACAATAGTAATAATAATACGAGACGAAAACAAAAATAAAAAAACAAAAACAAGAAAGTCTTGGCCAAGGACAAAAGGTTGTAAGGTATGTTCCTTGTTTTCCTGTTGAACGGCCGTGTCCTTGCTGCACGGTCGTGCAACTCTTCTTCGATACCTCTTTTACATCATACTCCCCTTCCTGATAAGAACTCGTCCCGAGTCCACATTCGAGGTTTGGAAAGTTTCGTCCCACTTAAAGAGATACTTTTAATAAATCAATTTTTTTCGCGCAATTTGACGTAGGGCAATTTCCTTACCGCCCACTTGAAAATATATTTAAATAGATCCGTCTTATAAGCACAAGTTGATGTAATCCAATCTCTCCCGGATACTAAATTATTACCTCATGTACCGTCGGATTTGCATCTTGAATAATTTCATACGGAACATAAAGCTCGCTCCACAATTCAATCTTACACGTATCTTCGTCTTCACCATCTGTCGTCACTACAACAAAGTCCAATTCATCTTTGAATTCACAAATAACGTTCTCCTCCGAAGCCAGATTATCATCATTTGACTGTTTCTTTTGGAGCTGATTTTCCAATCATGGAAATAAAATTATTACTAACTTCTCCTTTGAAACCTTGAGTTTGAATTTTTGGGTTCTGATATACGGATCCAATTACAAAATAATTTTCTCCGTTTGAATCTCAATCCGTTCCGTCGGCTGGGATCAAGTTGGAGTTGGTTTTTCACGTGTCCTACCGATGGATAGGGTTGACACTCATCTGCAAAACCTCCATGAGCTGCGCGTGTCATTCTTGAAATTCTACATCTTGACGTTCTCGTTCTTGAGCATCACTATTCATACGTTCTAGGATTGCAATAACAACAGCCTGATTGTCATTGTTGTTTCTGTTATTACCGGCTATCTTCCAAGGATCGCACATTTTTTGATACTAACTGACACAACGGAAATCAATACAAAAGGATAACCGCGATAAAAATCCTCGGATTGCAATAATCTACTGAAGATATTATCGACCTAAACCAATAATAATATTAGGGTTTTAACAAGCCAATTCAGGGATTAAACCCACAAGATGAAAAAGAAATCTAAAATATTATTATCAAAAAGTCTTCCTAATACAGAAACCCTAATAAATTATTTTTACTACTATAGAAGATTCTAGAAACCCTAATAAATAAAAACCCTATAAAACTAATGACAAAAATACCCCTCATCTAAAAAAAATATACAAATACGATAGTAATAATAATACGAGGCAAGAACAAGAACAAGAACAAGAACAAGAACAAGAACAAGAACAAGAACAAGAAAGTCTCGGCCAAGCACCAAAGGGCGTAAGGGCGTAAGGTCTGTTCCTTGTTTTCCTGTTGCATGGCCGTGCAGCTCTTCTTCAGGGCCTCTTGATACATCTAATTCACTTGCTGGAATTGAGGTAGCAGTTTCTGGAATAAGATACCTATTGATTTGGATATAATGTGATTTGTTTGAGTAATCACTTTAATTGATTACAATCTTGTTAAAATGAATGACCAAAAAATTTTCTAATCTATTCTTGATCATGAGCAAATTTGAAAATTTTTTCGGCCATTCATTTGGGGATGGACGGAGAACCGGGAGTCCCTTTCCTTTTCACATGACAACTTAGAAGTACAAAATAGAAGCATCTAATTCTACTTGGGGATTTATTTATTTATTTATTTTTTGCAGGTGATTGAAGTTGGTCATCTGGCAAATAGATAAAGTGGAGAAAATTCCGTACCAGTTTAGTTAACCATCCGCCACCATGTTCTCTCTTTTGTTGCGTGTAGCTGACAAATGTTGTTTTCCCTTGCTATTCAAGTGGGTATGTTTTGAAGTATAACCGATAATAAAATTTACTTCCTTAAACCATTTTCTAATGGATCCCTATCCTTGTTTTGCCTTTTGTTTTTTTAACTACTTGAGCTCTGGAGATCATGTTATTTATATCTCCAGCTGGTAATTTGCTACACACTTTTTATTTTTTTGAGGCAAATTGATTAAGAGTACTCAAATGCCAACATTGTTGTCTAGTTGTAACCAAGACAATTCTTATTTCTAGATAATTATTAGTTGGCTATTGCTCATTGCCATTCTTCTAATGTTCATTCTACCGTTTCCTCACCTTCCCGAGTTTAATTCTACATATAATATTTCAGCAGCATTCAAAGATTGCTTCTACTCTCTCTGTTCCAAAATAAATGTTTTTTTTTTTTTTTTCCTTTTCGAATTTGCTTCATATCCAGAGCAAATTTCAAAAAAATTGAACATTCATCTTGGGGCGGAGGGAGTGGATGAAAATAATCGTCTCGTCTTTCTGGCTAGAATTGCATTGTCTTATAACTTTTATCCAAGTTTCCAAACCCAGTTGCTTCAAATCTTTTGCAGGCGGTGCCACATTTTCACTCTTTTTAATTGAATTCGGTACTGCTACCGCGGGAGATTTGCTTCTGTACTCCTGCGCTTCCCACTTTGTCACGATGCTGACACATGCCCCCTGACTAAGAGGGGAGACCGGTCAGGATTAATTTAGTAAAGTGGGATCCACATAAAGTCAAATTAATATTAGTTATTAATTGAAAAAGCGGGAATATGAGTAAGGATCTACCCGCAGGAGCAAACTCAGTATGAGTGGTGCCGAATCCTTTTAAATCAATGGTTACTATTAATTCAACTCGTCATGTTAATACTTTTTACATCAAGGATTCCTTTTTGATTCATCGTACTTCTCCCTATATATTACGCACACACACGCACACACACTTTGTTCAGACATCACATTGCAAAACAGTTTCTCTTTATCAAAACCTAAAAGACATTACTATGGCCAAAATCTCCAAACCCTCCATAAACGATGTCTCTCGTCGCCTCCGTCTACTCCTCTACGGTGGTTCCCACAATGATATCCGCTCTGTTGGCCGCCCTGATTTAAGTCAACCTAAACTTCATAAGCTAGACAATGTTGTTGACATGGAAGTCGTGGGTTCCTCGCTCCAATGGATTAATATGTTTTTCATCAACAGTGACTTGTTCATATTGAATCCTTCCACTAATGATTGTCACAATGTTCCTCAATCATGTTTGCAACTAGAAGAAGAAACCGAAAAATGTCTAATCGCTTTCCTAAGTTTCTCTTTTGATCCGTCCCAAGATGATTATATCTTATGTAAGATTGCTCGTGAATGGGGGTGTTGGATTACAGTTGAAGCCTACTCTTTCAATTACAATTCTTGGAATAATAGTGGCTTCTACAATCTTCCTTTTGCATTCAATGATGAGTCCTACCCTGTGACTATCAATGGTTGCCTTGAAAGATGAATCTTTCTTCAACATACCATTTCCCGAAGATTTATCTAAGGAAGATAAAGAAATAAAGATGGGGGTTCATGACAGATGTCTTTGTTTGTTTACCCAAGATGAGGATTGTTATGATTGTGACTGCGAAGTTTGGGTGATGAGGGAGTATAGAAACATTGGTTCAGGGAAGAAAGAGTTTTCAGTTCTGTACTATGCAGGTATGGTGCAGCCGTTTACATCAACTGAATTTGGCGCGGATGGATTGTTGGTATTGAAGAACTTTTATGGAGATTTATTTTTGTATGATCCGGTGAAAGATAAGGAGGTTGAGTGCTTGTATAAAGGAGATGGTTCTGAAGAAGCCAATGAGGAGGTTGATTTCGAGCAATCGTGTAATTACAATGTCGCTAGCTATGTTGAGCGCAAGGTTTCTGTTAAGCATGGCGCCGCGGGTTATCCAAAGAGGAAGAAAGTGATAACGAGAAGCAAAGGCAAACGGGTGACAAGTAGAATCAACTTCAATTAGAGAAAGGATTATCAATATTTTTTCGTACAATTATTCCGTGATCTACTCACTCCGTTCCTAAATAAATGTCGAGCTTTTTTATGAATTCACTCTTGATTCAAGAGCAAATTTGAAAAAAAAAATCGACATGCATTTAAAGAAAAAAAATTGACATTCAAAATTTGGGCCATAATTTTGCTTTTCAGATGATGTGATTAAAGAAAATGTGCTTTGAAATTACATAATCTGGAGATCAAATTACAGTTAAAAGAAAGGCAGTGCAGTACATGAAAAAAGGAAACCACAACACAATGACAAACATATGTCACTGTAACTAGCCAAGTGAAAGAAAAAGAACCAAAAGTCATTTCTTTGGCTGCCGGAAATACAGATCGGACCGGAAAAAGCAGTCGGAATGACATATAATATGGTCACTGTGCTTTGTAAAAAGACAGCCCAGTCCCTTGAAACTTCTCTGCAGTGATGTTCTCCAAGATCTCCATCATTTGAGCCGTTAAATAGTTTTTCGAATCTCCAACTTGACCTTTTCTAAAGAAAGCATCATTGTCTAACTTAGCTTCATCATTTCTTGAACTTTTCCAAGAAATGCCAAAATGAAACAAACACATCTTGAGGGTTTCTATACAAGTAAACGATTCGACAACCTGAACTTGGAACGGATTCAGGCAATGATGTATAAGGAATATGTGTGCCATTGAGCCGAGGAGATGGCTGATCTTCGATCTCAGCCCAAGAAACATATTTGAGGAAAACCTCATGCTCTAAGCCGAAAACACATCGATGGGAGTTTGAGGTGAGCAAAGGGCGTGGTTCAGATTCAGATTCAGATCCACGTTCAGATTCAGACATAGATATTGGGTACTTGGAACGATTTAAGATTGCGAAAGCAAGAGCATTAAGCCATGTAGTTCCACATTTTGGGTTAGTAGCCACAAGAATATCTGTGGACCGAGCCTTGAAATGCTCTTGCACAAACATAATACCTTTTAAAACTTCATATGTATACCAGAAGCCTTGGTACTGATACAATTTGTGAGTAATCCAGCCATTACTCCATGGGAGGCTTGATATAATTTCTTCTCTAACTCTCTCATTTTCTTCTTCTTCTTTGTTGGCCTTACTCACCATCAAATCACTTTCCATGAAAACAAACTTACAAGGTTATGTCTAAAGAGTGATTTCCGTAGGACGGACTAATTGGTCTAAAGTTATTGAGGCTTTCAGGACTTAGCTCGATCTGGGCTTGTATAGTCGGGCTGACTCTGGATTGTATTGTAAAATATGGTCTTTATGAGTTGTTCACGGGATTCTTCTTTTCCGAGGGCATGACTTCGCCGTAAGTCACTCCCCTTAGCCTCTCCCTCTTCTACGATTCAGTCATCAGAAAAAGCAGGGTCACCTTACGTCCTTGAACCTAGAAACGAGCCGTGCAAGGACGCGGGGATATAGCAAGTAAGCAGAAAGACGACCGATGACTTAGTCTCCTTCTCCGCTTCGACTCAACCATGAAGGATGGTTTTAACACCACTTGATAGAAAGGATTGGTGGAAATATTTTTATGTTCTTTTGTTTATGTCATGTGGACCTTCTGTGCACCAATAGTGCCGCAAAGGCTTTTGGTGGTCTTATTGGCTCACGTCAATATATGAATTCTTTCATTATTCGTTATTTCCGGGTCCACCCCAGTCGAAGACCCCACCGTGGTATGGGCTTTTGGGCAACCTTCTCAACAACTAAGGGATCCCTTTGAGGAACATGGGGACCTTTCCATCGATTTCATATTAGTGATCTGAAGATGTTCATTCTAGGTATTCTCTCTCTTAGCCTACTCGGTCAATAAAGGCTCCACACAGTCACTTAGATGCCGGAACCTGAGATAATATTTGGAGTCATAGAGGAAATAGGCCTTTTCGGAGGGCCTTGTCAGCCATCTCTCTTTCGAGTCCTTGCTCTGCCAGATTTTGGTCAATTGATTTTCCAATATGCTAGTTTTAACTTCTTTGCCTTCTCTTTCTTAAGTACGACCTGCGTCTTGTGCCAAAAGAAAACCGTCTTCTGTACTTCAACTAGAGTAGAGGAATGGGACCTTGCCTTTGGGTTCCTCCTTTGTTTGAAATCCAAGCTGGGTCCCGGGTCCAAGTTTATCTTAATTTCCGTTTTCTTGCACGAGTGCTAACGCGAGCCTTACGTTTTTTTCGCTTGCTGGCTCATATGGGATTGCTCGAAGAACGAGCCGTGCAAGGACGCGGGGATATAGCAAGTAAGAATTCAGTCCTTTTTAAGAGTTAACGATTCCGAACTCGATTCAGATTCTAGTTGAGGCCCCTCCTTGCGGTTAAGGTAACGATTTCTAGCACGGCTTTTCTGAAGTGGATGAATCGATTTATGAATAAGCACCTTCCGCATTGGCGGCGAGTGGAGTGCCAACTGTCCAGATGGACTTTCTCCTCGCGAATTGCTCAAACAATCTCAATCTAAAGGCTATAGCCGACAAAGGACTTGTTGGAATTTTTGTTTTGTAAAAGTGAGGTTTGATCGACTTTTAACCAAGAATTTCATTGGGTTTCATTTTAGGAAAATGGAAATTGATTGCATATTAATAATCTACATTTGGAGTAGATTAATTTGATATATTTATTTTCTCAAAACCAATTAGTGGTGAATGAGAAATTAATGTTCAAAGTATGCAAAAATAAATGGGTATCTGAAGAGTTTATGGGATATGGAATTGTTATCCCACATTGCTTAAAGATGTAAAGTAATGATAGTTTATAAGTGGAAGCATCCAAAGGAGTAGTCAACAAGTTGATCTCCTTGGGCCAACCTAGGTGGACCATTGGGCCAACCATGCAAGGAGTAGCCCAATTGTGCTAGATTTTGTACTAGCTCAATTTGGACCACACCCGCGAAGGTCGCAATGGGCGCTTTGAGGCGCATACTTTGCACTTCACATCGTCGCTAGGAGCTAAGGAGCCTTATACTTTTGAGAAAACCAAGGCGGGTTCGGCTTAGGTGGTTCGGTTCTGGCTCAGGCGCTTGGGCTAGGTCAGTTTGGGCCTGGGCCGAGTTGGACTGGCTTTGGGCGAGTGGGCTCGTGGTTGTCTTGGGCCTCGGCCCAAATCTTGAAGGCAGATTCGGGCCAGCCAAAGGGTGCTAGTAGGTTCATCGAATCGGGTCATGGGTAAGGGTATGACCCATGCCTGTTTGAATAGATGGGTAGATCCAGGAGATCTCCTCCCTCCATCTAGATCTGATCCAACGGTCCAGAATCCACCAGACACCAATTGTGTTTATTCCCAATGGGTACAACAACTCTTCATACACTATATATAGACCCCCTGGTTTGACAAATAATCTCACTCAATTCATTCAAAATCACTTCTCTCTTCACACAAGAAGCACATATTCACATATCTAACGGAGTTAACTAACTCGGTTAGATATTTAACTGAATTATGGATTCAGTCACAGAATTCAACTGAACTCTTAAAATCATCTGTTAGAAGATAGAGCATCTTGTTGCATAAGTCTTCTTTAAAGTCTGGAAGTGTCAAACACGAATTTTTTGTTCGCCGAAGTCGTTAATTTGGAGTGCTCCTATTAACGATTGTAAAGTCGTTTTATCTTGAGAGAAGATTGCCGCAGACTGTTAGCACCAGTGCGGGGCAATATCTTCTTGCGAAAATTGTGTCCAACACAAGACTCGACTTCTTTAAATACTCGGTTTGCTTTAATTTTCGCATTCTAGTTTATCTTTATTTTCTGCCCCGTTAATTACTTTATGGTTCATTATTTATTTGTCACTTCGTTAAATTCAAGAAAGCCTTATTTATTGTTACGTACAATTTTCCCAACAATCGCAAGAAGATATTAACGTTTTCTTGTTTTATGACAAATATGAGCCAATGATGATGGACAATCGAAGGACATTATCGTTAGAGACTTAACGAGAAAAATTACGGTTTCCAAGGAAGCATAACTAGAAGAGCATTGGAAGTTAACTAGAAGATTAAGAGAAGGTCAACAATAATCCCGGAAGTGATTCAAAGAATTGTTGACAACATGGAGCAGACTTATAATTTGCCTAGGCATATAACCGAAGAGGAAGAGGATGATGATCCAAATTCGCCAAGGCAAATAAACCGAAGAGAAAGAGGATGATGATCCATATTTGCCAAAGATAACCGAAAAGGAGGATGATGATGATCCAGATCCAAAAAGACAGATAGCCAATCCGCAAAGACAGATAGTCGCGAAAGAATGGAATCATGAAAAATCTCATATGTAGGACGTACATACTGAGTGGACCAAAATGATGCCCGTTCAAAGAGCACTGTCTCGTGGGGACAACTAAAGAGTTGTAGAACACTTTGGAACGGACTATAAGATTCATTTGTTACAAAATGTGGTAAGACCAATCACGTAGCAAAATTTGTCGTATTCCAAGAAGGGAAATGGACAACATGAATCAAAGCCAACGTCAACGAAAGGTTGAATAGGCTTGATTGAGAATTAATAGGGTTTGTAGCCAACTTAGCAAGTTGAAGGTCAACCCATGAGAATGGTGGATAGGCACTGGAGCTGAAACTACCCACCATATATATGTTGATAAAGAGAGCTTCTCATCATACACTCCTTTCAATGAAAGGAAGGTGTAAATGGGAAACTCTACTACTTCCAACATCATGGGACTTGGAAAGGTTGTGATGAAGATGTATTCAACCACACAACTGACTCTCGTGAATGTGTTGCATGTCCCAGACATTCGCAAGAACCTAATTTCCAGATCAATGTTGAGCAAGGCTGGATTTAGACAAGTGTTTGAGTCAGATAAAATTGTATTAACCAAGAAAAATTGATTTCTCGGTAAAGGGTACCTTGCCTAGAGGCAAAGAACAACGGTGTTTCTTATGTTTACCTTTTGAAAGGTTCTAATTTATGGCATGATAAATTAGGTTACGTAAATTTCAACACAATTAAGACGTTAGTGAGTCAAGAATTAATTCTTATGAATAAATTCGATTCAAATTTGCGTGGAAGATAAAATGACTAAATCATCATTTTCTTCAGTAATAAGAAACACGACACCTCTTGAGTTAGCTCACACAAATAATTGTGATCTAAAGTTAGTGCAAACTCAAGGTGGGAAAAAGTATTTAATTACTTTATAAATGGTTGCACAAGATATTGCTATAAATATCTCTTGATAAGGAAGGATGAAGCCTTGGAGGCTTTCCAAACTTATAAGAATGAAGTTGACGAATCAACTTAATGTAAAGAAGATTCAAAACGCTAGAAGAAGGGGAATATGCAGCGCCGTTTGAGGATATTTGTGAGGTTTCCGGCAATATTCATCAAACGATCGCAACATATTCAACTCAGTCTAACGAAGGAGCTAAATGCAAGAATCATACCCTTAAAGAGATGATATATGCAATAAGGTCTGGCTTAACCGAATTTGTGGGGGTACACCTCAAGTGTGGGGGGTACACCTCAATTGTGGGGATACACCTCAAGTGTGGGGGTACACCTCAAGTGTGGGGGTACAAGCTAAAGAAAAAGTACTTAAGCCAAAGACAAGGAATTTGGTATTCCTTGAAATCATATTTCCTTGAAGTAAAAAGGAAATAATATAAGTTTAAGAAGAGAACTTATAAAACTGTAAAAGATTTATCTTAATAGTAAGATGAACTAAGACACAGTTTGTGGACAAAAGAAGCTAGTCTTTTGGTCCTAATTTTCTATGGTAGAAAATTAAACGAAGACTGTTAAATAATGTTGTTAACATTTAAATGAATAGTTCATCATCCATTTGGAAATTGATTGATCTTCTTCCATAATGCGAGCCGTTGAGTTGCAAATTGGTCCTTAAAAGGAAATATTTGAAAGATGAATCTATAGACGGAAAACTCTTGAAAGATAAGACTTTCAAGAAGTGTAGTCAAAGGAGTTAGAATTTCAAAAGATAGATTTCTAAAAGGAAAATAATCTTGAGAAATAAACTCTATTGAGACAGATTTTAATCTGAAAAGGCAGATTATTGATCTCGAAAGTGAGACTCTTGAGATATAGAATCTTAAGAGAAAAGATTCTTAAAGTAATAGACTCTTTAATGGTAGAATCATAAGAGTTAAATAAATTCTCCAAGATAGACTCTCGAATAAGCTAAATTCTTGAGAAGTAACATATAGATTCTTGAGAGATGGAATCTATAAGGTAGAATCTTGAGAGGTAATCTCTGTAAGATAGATTCTTGAGAGGTAGACTCTAAGGAGGTCAAACCACTTAGAGATACTGAACACTTGGAAAGTCGAACCGGTACAGAGATGCTAACCACTCAAAGAAACTGACCGTTAGAAGAATTTGATCACTCGAAAGGATTGACCATTCTAGAGAGACTAAAAGTCTAAATAAAAATTGTAATAAATCACTAAGTATAGTCAAAGTACTTGGAGTACTTAAAGATATTCTTGTGATTAAAGATTACAATAAATGAGATATTCAATAGTATGAAAAGGATATATTGATTGGATATCAGACACAAATAAACTCCAAGGTGAAAATGTGTTCACAATAAATGGAGCACCGGTGTCAAACTTCCAAGACAACATGAACAACTCGATTCAGTAAGGAATCTGAGTCGATAGCGTTAGATAAAGATAAAAGCTGAATGGTCTTGGAAGATATTCCTTTGTGGAATAAGTTTCTGTCTACACGACCTAAGACATTGTGATGATAATGAGAAATAGGAAAAGGTGTAGAACATCGTGGTAAGTCAAGACACAATGGTCATTGACATATTACCATAGACAATTGATCTCAAATGGGACTGTCACAACTGGCCATATGAAGTCAAAAACGGATCCGTATACCAAAGGGTATGAATAGGAGATCAAATTGTTTGGTAAGGGGAATGAGGTTAAAAACCCACACAAACAAAGAAATTCATAGTGGACACTCAACCTTGAGAATTGGAGATCCCATGCCCTTGGTTCAATGAGACATCTAAATTATGGAAATTCTAGTATGTGCGCTTAGAACTCATTATAAATCATTCTCAAAAGCCGTCTAAGTGCTAAAACACCTGATGACGTATGGTGAGGGTAAGCTTAAAGCTTTTAATGATTCCTATACCTAAGTGGTGGAGTATAGCAGGATACTCTTTATGGGAGATCACCTATATAAGTGAGAAGTAATAAGGCCGCTTCTAAATTGAAACACTTATGAATCAAGAACAGTCCAGGGCCGAAATGGACAAAACGTGAGAACAAAATGTGTTAGAGCTGTTATTGTGTGAGTACTATTGTCTTGGTATACACTATACAGTCACTGGTTCAAAGCGTCTCGCTACCAAATGGCTAGTATATCCGAAAGTATTTCACTAGGGAAGGTTCAAGGCCATAAGCTATCTATCTCGATGCAATAATAGTTCGCCAAAACTTCCAGACGAGTCTGCATTCATGCGTGCATTAATTTGTCATTCATGTGGGGGATTGTTGGAATTTTGGTTTTGTAAAGGTGAGGTTTGACCGACTTTTGACCAAGAATTCCATTGGGTTCCATTTTAGGAAAATGAAAATTGATTGCATATTAATAATATACATTTGGAGTAGATTAATTTGATATATTTATTTTCTCAAAACCAATTAGTGGTGAATGAGAAATTAATGTTCAAAGTATGCAAAAATAAATGGGTATATGAAGAGTTTATGGGATATGAAATTGTTATCCCACATTGCTTAAAGATGTAAAGTGATGATAGTTTATAAGTGGAAGCATCCAAAGGAGTAGTCAACAAGTTGATCTCCTTGGGCCAACCTAGGTGGACCATTGGGCCAACCATGCAAGGAGTAGCCCAATTGTGCTAGATTTTATACTAGCTCAATTTGGACCACACCCGCGAAGCGCGCGAAGGTCGCAATGGGTGCTTTGAGGCGCACACTTTGCACGACCGCATCGTCGCTAGGAGCTAAGGAGCCTTAAACTTTTGACAAAAGTTGGCTCAGTTCATGGTTCAATTCGGTCCAAGGCGGGTTCGGCTTAGGTTGTTCGGTTCTGGCTCAGGCGCTTGGGCTAGGTCCGTTTGGGCCTGGGCCGAGTTGGACTCGTGGTTGTCTTGGGCCTCGGCCCAGATCTTGGAGGCAGATTCGGGCCAGCCTAAGGGTGCTTGTAGGTTCATCAAACCGGGTCATGGGTAAGGGTATGACCCATGCCTGTTTGAATAGATGGGTAGATCCAGGATATCTCCTCCCTCCATCTAGATCTGATCCAACGGTCCAGAATCCACCAGACACCAATTGTGTTTATTCCCAATGGGTACAACAACTCTTCATACACTATATATAGACCCCTGGTTTGACAAATAATCTCACTCAATTCATTCACAATCACTTCTCTCTTCACACAAGAAGCACAGATTCACATATCTAACGGAGTTAATTAACTCGGTTAGATATTTAACTGAATTATGGATTCAGTCACAGAATTCAACGGAATTCTTAACATCATCTGCTAGAAGATAGAGCATCTTGTTGCATAAGTCTTCTTTAAAGTCTGGAAGTGTCAAACAAGAATTTTTGTTCGCCGAAGTCGTTAATTTGGAGTGCTCCTATTAACGAGTGTAAAGTCATTTTATCTTGAGAGAAGATTGCCGCAGACCGTTAGCACCAGTGCGGGGCAATATCTTCTTGCGAAAATTGTGTCCAACACAAGACTCGATTTCTTTAAATACTCGGTTTGCTTTAATTTTCGCATTCTAGTTTATCTTTATTTCCTGCCCCGTTAATTACTTTATGGTTCATTATTTATTTGTCACTTAGTTAAATTCAAGAAAGCCTTATTTATTTTTACGTACAATTTTCCCAACAGGACTAATTGCCCGACAGAGGACTACTTTTTTGAAACTTTGATAGAGAAATTCTTTTATCGAAACTTCGAAAACTAGCCGTTCGCCCAGTCACTCCCCCGTGTCCGAGTAGGAAGGGGTCGCTATCTGAACTACTGTCACTGACCTTGGAGATGTTTTCACGTGAGCGAGCCACTTGACTTTCACGAGTCTTTTTCCACTCGTAATTTCCTCATTGACTGAGTACTAAAGCTATTATTTTGATTTAATTTCTTTACAGAACTCTTTCAATTCACTTTTTATTCGGGTCTAGCACAATAGGCTTTGGGAGAAAGAGGAGCTTATAGAAAGTAGGTTGTTGTTCACGTTGAGCAGACCTTTAGGTTCTGATTCGACTGATCGCCCCTACTTGCTT
The DNA here is from genome assembly GCA_022495995.1 of Adenophora triphylla var. japonica. Lineage (NCBI taxonomy): Eukaryota > Viridiplantae > Streptophyta > Magnoliopsida > Asterales > Campanulaceae > Adenophora > Adenophora triphylla. The sequence goes on from JAFEMH010004179.1 coordinate 103,628, forward strand.
TGCTAAGATTCAGCTGTCGACAGACAAAGACGGAACATCGACCGTAAACGAAGGAAACCTAAAAAAAAAGGATACCTCAAAAAAACAATCAAATTCCACAAAAGCCTGCTTTTGATGAGATAGAATTAGGATCCCGATGCGTCTTCCTTGCCTGAAAGAACTACTTTAAGTAATGCATATTATTTCGATTTTGAAAACTTATCTTCAAGCTTTACCTTATTCTAATCGTTCAGAGGGCGATCGTGGGGGCTTTGTACACACCGCCCGTCACACTAGGGAAGCTGGCCGTGCTAGAAATCGTCAGGTTATTCAATCAAACCTGAGTTCGGCTCTCCCTGCTGTTCCTACTAGAAAAAAGATGAGTTGCGGAAAGAAATGTGCTAGTTATTTCACCGGGATGAATTACGTAAAGCTTCTAATAATTAAGATGCTGCGGGATAAACGCTCTTTGAAAGGTAAATGAATGCCTGTGGATGCGTTCGATCCTGGCTCAGGATATTAGCTCGTACAGCTACTGTAACCAACCCATTTCTTATGTACTAAAGTCGGCAGCCCCGAAAGCCGAACTCAGCAACTTGTTTAGGTTTTGGCTTGCCAATGGAGATCCAACTTTCGATTCACTCCTGGGATCCTCTTGTGTCCCCGCCTTTTAGCGTTCTGGGACATGCCGCTAATCTTCTTGAAAGAGAGGGGTCCGATGGTTCGAGCGAAACCTATTCCTGGACCTTTTACTTTTTTTCATCATGTGGGAGTTAGAATTAATTCATAAACTACGCACCTCGCAGTAATCAGGCGCAAGCCCCTCCTCGGGCGAATTCCCCCGGAGAAGTCGTGCTTCTGGGAAAAGAGGATGACTTCCATGCTTTTGATCTTTATTTCAGTTATAGCCCTACTTCCATATTGGGGCTCAGAAAGAGTACTTCACAGCATAGTAGAGTAAACAAGCTCCCAGAATGCAGCCTTGTGGTCACTATCGTGTAAATGAGTCCCTTTTTTTTTGAGAAAGGAGATTAGGAACGAAAAAAGAAAAAAAAAGAAATCTGGCTTCCAGGTGAATGCTTTTAGCTCAAACCACTAATGAGAAACGCCAAGTGAGAGTCCTCCCTATTTTCCATTTAATTATGAATACTTCCTCGCAATGAGCGGAGCGCCCAACCCTAATTAATTTATGTTTTCTCCCTCTGTACATTTTACGATCTCTCTCTCCTCGACGGTGACGACGATTGACGAGGTCCCATTGACGAGAGCGGCTCTACTCAGGGGCGAGGCTCTTTGATTTCACGGCGATTGACAAGCTCCCAAGCCGGCGGCCTCCATTCCTTACACCGAAATTGTCACTCCGGTGCCCATTCGGATCTCTTCTCTCCCTTCCGGCCACCTCCGCAGTGTATTCTCTCATTCTCTCTCCCTTCTAGCCACTTCAGCCGTCCAATTTGCAATCCATTGAATTAGTTAATATGATTTTTTTTTTCATTTTGATTGAGTTGTTAGGTTCCAGAATAAAAGACTCAGATTTTATAATACTCCCTAAGTGAAATTCAAATAAATGTCCGTTTTTCATGTTAGGGGCATTCCAAAAATAGACGGACATTTTTAATTTTTGACAGATATTTCGTGGGTATTATCCACAGAAATTTCCGTGGGTATTACTCACAAAAATTTACCCACGGACGTCCATGGGTAAACGTGGGTAAATTTTCGTGGGTAAATTAATTTTATCAACGAAATTCCCTGATTACCCACGAAAAATTCTGTGGGTAATTAATCTGTTTCTAGTAGTGAGTGTACGTGTGTGTTTTTCTGTGTTTTTTCTATCTCTCTTATACCAGTTTCTAAATAATCTTCTTTCTCCCTTGAATATCAGAAGTTGGTTGTAGATCGTGATCGTTGATGGATTTGGACGGAGTCTTTGTCGTGGTTGAGTGGAGTCATTGTTAGACTAAGTCTTTGTTTACGTATAACTTATCCCTGAAAAGTAGGAAAAAATAACAACCAATTTGCAAGACGTTAGTTCAAGGTGTAAAGTCAAGATGTAAGCCTAAGATGGATTACCAGGATGTTGAACGTGCTGAGTTTGAATTTTCTACCCCAAACAACTGCCCCTAAAACATTTGAATTTCCATACTGAAATACGGAGAGCCAAATCTCTTTGCCAACTGTCCCCCACTTACTAGGAGTTATTGATGCGGTTGAGACACGTGTAGAAATAGGAGTTATAGGGTAATAGGGGTCTATAACCGTCCTTTGCGCCCTTAAATGTCTTTTGGCCGGTTAAAAATTTAATCTTTTCAAAAAAACTTTCTGAAGTCCGACGCCAAACCTTCACATTTTCCGGTGAGTTCTTCTTCTTCTTTCTTTTTAACTTCTTCTTCGATTTCAAGACACTTGAAATGGCTAAAGGAAAGAGAAGAGTCGTATATTTAAGCTCTGATTTACCTGATTGCTTTAGATGTCTAGGATTTATAAGAGATAGGGATGATGAGCGTTGTAATTTCAATGCGTCTCATGTCGAAGCTTTAAGGAAGAACCATGCTTTTCCTGAAGGTGCGGAATTCTTAATTCCTACTTAGGCTTTTAGTGTCGACTGTGTTCCGGACGAATGGGTAGGGTTTTACGAATACCCTTTCACTGTAGGTTTAAAATTTCCTCTTTCCCCATTAATTACCCGCTTCTTCAAGGTGACGGGGTTAGCGTATACTCAACTGATGCCCGTTGCTTGGCGTATTCTCCTTACCATGGATAGAATTGCCGCTCAAAGTGTCTTAGTAGTAGGTTTAGAGGAGTTAACTTTCTCCTCGGAGATTAGGTCACATGGAAATGATAGGTATAATTTTAGGATCAAGCCGGGTAAGGAATCCCTAATTTTGGAACTTGATGCTGCCGATTGTAAGTACCCAAATATGGCTCATGCCTTCCGGTTATGTTTCCTGGCAATTCCCCAAACTTTCATAAAGTTTAGGGGCGATTCGGGAACTTTTTCAAACTTTCCAAGGGAGGAAGGACCTGCTAGGAATTAAAATTCCAAGCAGGACCTCGCTGGAAAGAAGCCTCTAGCTGCCACCTTGCATAAATCTAGAAACATGCTGACACGACAGAGGATAACGCCAGGCGGCTTCTTTTGCCGCAGATTAACGCCAGGCAGCTTCTTTAGGAATCACACTGCAGTCTATAAATAGAGGCCTCCTCTACCCATTTTGATATACAATTTTCAAGCACTGTTACTCTGCTAAAATCAATAAACAAATTTTCTGAAACTAAAACACTCAAAACTCACCTCCCTCATACACAAATCCCTTCCTAATCTATTCCTAAATAGAAAAATCCCCTTGGGAGATAGAGAGAACCACCATTGGTAATCTCTCCTTCTTTTCCCCTTGATATACTCTCATTATATTGGTTTACTTATTGTTTGTCATTTATATTTCCAATACTTGCCATTTATATTGATTTATTGCCCTAAAGTTCCCATCTTTGCAATGTAAATCATCATATCCCCCTTTCCCCCACACAAAGGATTCATTGGGGATCCTCTCTCAAGGATGAACAAGGGTCCACAAGTGTCTTGTTCTAGGGAAGATCCACCACATGATGATGTGATGTCCCTTTACTTTTTACATAAAAATGCAATCTTTATTTTCATTATGTCATCCCCCTCCCTTGATCTAGCTTTCCAAGGATTGTCCACCTTATGAGGTCTTAAAGGACATAGGAAATTCCATAAAGATCATCCCTTTTACTTCATGTCTCTAGTTTAATAATGTTCATTACGTTATTTACCTTAAAAATACAATCTTTACTTTAAATGTCATTTCCCCCATGTCCCTTAAGGATGGATCTCTCTCCAAGGATTGTCTAGTAGCCTTTTAAGGCACGAAAGACATAGGATGAGTAAAGATCCAATCTTTATACCCCTTCCCCTAGGACCCTTGGTTCTTGGAGCATTCCGTGGTGTGGATCGGTGTAAAGACTTCATCTTTACATCATTTCCACCATTAAAATGCCATAATCGTAGTCCCTTTAGAAGCGGACGGATCTTAGTCCCGACATCTCCGATAATCACTTGAGACGAACATAAATGTCCCTACGAATCTTTATCGTCTCAAGATGTAGGATTGATGGGTAAAGAGTCCTCCTTTTCTAAAGAGTCTCATTCTTGGACTTAAAAGGTGTCCCTCTCTCGATCACATGTGACCAAGTCCCCAAAGAACGTTGGTTTAAGACATACCAAGGCTCTTACACCTACCATGGTTGATTAATCCAACGGGAGGGTAAAAATGTCCCGTAATGATTATCACAAGTCCAAAATGAGCACGGGATCAAAATCCCGAAAACATCAAATCCAAGGAATCCCGAGCTATAACCTACTTATATGGTTTATATGTCTGGAAGATAAACTTGGCACATTCCCTTCTCTTTTTAAATCACACACATACACAGACACACACACACACGAGCGCACATACAAGCACAAACTTCGGATCTAGGAAGACTTACTTTTGTAAGGCTCCTTGGGTGAACGCAATACGTTCTTCCCAAGGAGTAATTTAACCTCCGGACCCTTATCCTTTTTTTTAAAGTTTTGAGAAAATCAAAATAGCGTGGCGACTCCATTTTTTCAATAAAACCGGTGTCTTCAAACTGAGGTGAACGGCGACCCTACAAAAGCGGTTCACTCGCCGAAGGGCCCACATTCATAGTTTCGCGACTCCGTTGGGGACATGTAAATGTTTCCAGACTTCTTTTTCTCATAAGAAGCGTTGGAAACGTTTACGAGGGTTAGCCTTCCGTCTGGGGTCCAATTTTTTGTGCTTGTGCGATTTTCCTTTTTCATGCATCTTTGTATTCTTTTTTGGCTTGTGCATACTCTGAATAATGAATTGGTGCCATTCTGAAGTTGAAAGTTGCCAAAAATGGCCACAGAAACAGTCTAAAAATGAAGCAAATTGGAACCTGGAAAACTGTTCAATCTAGCCGGACGGCTTGATAAGCCTGGATCTAAGCCGGGTGGCTTCATTCGCAGTTCCACCAGGACACTTTTTCTGAGGTTAATATGGAAGCCATGGAAGCTTGGGGCTATTCAGTCCTGAGTTTGGCCAGGTTCCAGAAAATTTACGTGCTTATGTGTTGCATTTTCCCCGTCCCCAAAAACATTCTTTTAAAACACATGCTGAAAATCTCTATTTTAACGCAAAAAAGAATTTTTTAGGAGACCGCACACTACGCGCACTATATATCCTGTACACTTTTGCATGCACATCCCTCAACCCGGGATGGTTGTTCAGCTGCAGTCACGGACAGTGTTATGACGCTCCCGGGCGCACACGGAATCATCCCAAACTCCCCATGGCAGCCAGTGTCGACCAATGCACTAGTCCGTGTCACACTTTTAAAACCGTGACTTTTTTGGTTGGTTTTTGGTCTAGACCGTGTCATACAGCCTCATTGTATACCCCCGTAAAAGTCAAACCCGAGCCCATGCCAAAAGTCAAGATTTCTCGCGCAAGCGAAGCCATGCCGAAATTTCATTAGGCAAAAATTGGCAAAATCTTGACCCCGACAGTGACTTTGAATTTGATATGCACGGGGTAAGTAAAAGTCAAACTCGAGCCCATGCTAGAGTAAGATTCCTCGCGAAAGCGAAGCCATGCCGAAATTTCGTTAGGCAAAAAATTGGCAAAATCTTGACCCGACATTGACTTTGACTTTGACTTGCATAAAGTATGCAACAACGCTCAATGTGACGCCGTGTCATTCGACTTTTGATGTTCGACCCACGCCTATTATTTTCCTTGGACAATGCCGAAGTCAAACGTCTATCGCGTAAGCAAAACTCTGCCAAAATTTCGTTGAGGCTAAAAGACTTGACTTTCACGGCATTGCCATTGACTATAATCTGCATCGCTCGTGCGTTAAAATTTCCTATGATCCACTAGACCCTAGGACCGTTCTTCTCTCTCGGTCGGTGGGATCCGCTTATCCTATAGGACCCTCGCCCGGGGCTGTCCACCCTAGGATGTCGAAATACAGGTGCAAAACGAGGGGCTTATAGACGTAGTGATGGAGCCCACTGATCCAGGATCTAGAGTAGTTGCGAAAAAAGGGCAACCTTTTCCAACCAAATAGAAATAATTAAAAGACACTGTTTTAAGTAAACTTGAACAATTAATGGAATCACAATTGCATGGTCCCATTTCTGGAATCTCTAATTGCGACCTTGTGAATGTGGGCCCAATCGCGGATGTGAACCGTGTTTTTATAGGGTCACCGCTTCACCTAAGTTTGAAGACACCGATTTATTGAAAAATGGAGTCACCACGCCATTTTGATTTCCTCAAAACTTTGAAAAAAAGGAATAGGGTCCGGAGGTTAAGTTACTCCTTGGGAAGAACGTTTGGCGTTCACCCAAGGAGCCTTGCCAAAGGCAAGTCTTCCTAGATCTGATTTTAGTGCTTGTTTTGTGTGTTCGTGTGTGAGATGTGATTTGAAAAAGGGGAGGGAATGTGCCAAGTTATCTTCCAGACGTATAAACCATTTGAGTTGGTTATCGCTAGGGATTCCTTGGATTTGATGTGTTCGGGATTTTGATCCCGTGCTCATCTTGGACTTATGATCATCATTAAGTGACCTTTTTACCCTCCCGTTGGAATAATCAACCATATTAGGCTTAAGAGCCTTGGTGTGTTTTAAACCAACGTTCTTCGGGACAAGGTCATATGTGATCAAGATAGAGAGACACCTTTTATAGTCCAAGAATTAGACTCTTTAGAAAGGAAGAGCCTTTGCCCATCAATCCTACATCTTGAGACGATTTGAGCTTAGTAGGGACATTTATGCTCGTCTCAACTGATGATCGGAGATGTAGGGTCCAAGATTCATCCGCTTCTAAAGGGACTTCGACTATAGCATTTTAGTGGCGGAAATGATGTAAAGATGATGTCTTTACACCGATCCACACCACGGGATGCTTCAAATACCAAAGGGACTAGGGGGAGGGGTATAAATATTGGATCTTTATACTCGTCCTATGTCTTTCGTGCCTTAAGAAGGTCACTAGACAATCCTTGGAGAGTGATCCAATCAAAAGGGACATGGGGGATGACTTTGGAAAGTAAAGATTGCATTTTTATGAAAATAAGTGTAATAAACACTATGAGAACTAAAGCTATGAATATAAAGGGAAGACCTTTGAGGCTTTCCTATGTCCTTTAATAACCTTATGAGGTGGACAATCCTTGGAAGCAAGGTCAAGGGTGGGGGAATACATTATGAGAGTAAAGATTGCATTTTTATGTAATAAAATGGGACTATTTCACATCATCATGTGATGAATCCTCCCTAGAACAAGCCACGTGTGGACTCTTGTTCATCCTTGGGAAGGGATTCCCCATGAATCATTTGTGTTGGGGGAAATAGGGGAAAATGATATCTACATGATAAAGATAGAATCTTTATAGCAATATATCAAATTTAATGACAAGAAAAGGCAAAGCAAATGGCAAGTAAACTATATAACAATATAATATAAGTATTTCAAGGAGAAAGGAAGGAGAGATTACCAATGGTGGTTTTCTCTATCTCCCTTGGGGTTTTTCCTAATGTAGGAAGAGTTTTGGATGGATTTTATGGAGGAGGGAGGTGATTTTTTGGGAGTTTTAGTTTCTGGAAATTCGAGTTTTCAGTTTGGCAGAGTAACAGTGCTCTATTGTTCTTGTTAAAATGGGTAGAGGAGGCCTCTATTTATAGGCTGATTTGTGTTTCCTAATGAAGCCGTGCGGCATTAACCTCTGGCAAAAGAAGCCGTCCGACGTTATCCGTCGATGACTCAGCCTGTTTCTAGATTCATGCAAGGTGGCAGCTGGAAGCTTCATTACAGCGAGGGACTTCTTGGGATTTTAATTCCTAGCAGGTCCTTCCCCCTTTTGACAGTTTGGAAAAGTTCCAGAATTGCCCCTGAACTTTAGGAAAGTTAAGGGAATTGTCGGGAAACTTAACCGAAAGGCATGAGCCAGATTTGGGTACTTGCAGAAGCCCCTCGGCAACGACACTTGCAGGGCGAGTGGGGTTGTCGATAAAAAAATCCAATCTGGCAAACTGCCGAGACGGATTGGGATTGGGTGACCAAGGAGGTCGAGTGGCTGAACCTTTGGAAGGCTACCTACGTATCTCGGAGGAATCAAGCCAGGATCGTAGTTCGGAATCTAATGGGGAAAGGGTGTCATATGTGACAAATTGGCTGAACCTAAAGTAGGCTACCTACGTATCCCGGAGGAATCAAGCCATGATCGTAGTTCAGAATCTACTGGGGAATAGCGATGAGAGACTGGTCCCTTGTTGGGAAGATGGAAAGAAAGTGACCTAGGAGGTCAAATGGCTGATCCTACTGGGGATATGCCAAATGAAGGGAGTGACCAATACGGTCGGATAACTGGACTTTTTGAAAGGTTCATGCATCACTGAGGAGTGATGAATGAAAGGGGTGACCACTGCGGTCGGATGGCTGGACCTTTATGAAAGGCTACCTCACCACTGAGGAGTGATGAAGGAAAAGGGTGACCACTGCGGTCGGATGGTTGGACCTTTATGAAAGGCTACCTACGTATCCCGGAGGAATCAAGCCTTGGTCGTAGTTCAAGTTTCACTAGATAGTTAGGAACATGTCTAGGATCCTTGAGATGTTGACGATTAATGGAGGAGTCACCTTAAAAACTAAATCTTACGTCGCTATTGAGGATATAGAGGTAGCTAAAGTTGGAAAAAACTAAAGCGTACTTCGCTATCGAGGAGATAGAGGTAGCTAAAGTTGGAAAAACTAAAGCGTACTTCGCTATCGAGGAGATAGGGGTAGCTAAAGTCGGAGAAAACTAAAGCGTACTTCGCTATCGAGGAGATAGAGGTAGCTAAAGTTGGAGAAACTAAAGCGTACTTCGCTATTGAGGAGATAGAGGTAGCTAAAGTTGGAAAAACTAAAGCGTACTTCGCTATCGAGGAGATAGAGGTAGCTAAAGTTGGAAAAACTAAATCATACTTCGCTATCGAGGAGATAGAGGTAGCTAAAGTTGGAGAAAACTAAAGCGTACTTCGCTATCGAGGAGATAGAGGTAGCTAAAGTTGAAATTTGACAATTCGGAGGCTGTCACCTGACGTTATTCCGTTATAACGGAAGTAACGGAGGTGTTTTGAGAGAAACATTATTCTATTTAGAGATAAAGGAGATTTTTTGGGAGACAACGTTACTCCGTTAGGAGGTAATGGGAATTATTTGCCTAATTGGAAAGTCCAGGGGCAAAAGTGTAAATTCAGCTCAGAGCGAATGAAGCCGCCCGGCGTGAGATGGGGAAAAAGAAGCCGTCCGACTTTAAACATGATTTCACCAGATTGATTTAAACATAATTAGAACGGGCAGTGGCGCCATTGCTGCTTCGTTTTGTCGAGGAGAGAGGAGAGAAAAGAGAGAGAAATTTCAAAATTCTTCAAATCCCTAGCTTCTACTGCTCAACATGGATCAAGGAGGGAATATCTTGCCTCGACAAGCGTGTAGAACCTTGTCGCAAGCTGCGAGGATGAGGCAGAGGGAATTCATTAGGACCGATCGGAAATATGGTTTCACGACGCCTACCTCCGAGTTCTATCCTAGCAAGAGAGAGCATAAATCGATGAAACCTCAATCGATTGGGGTAAGTACTCTTGAACCCGATATTTTGGGAATTTTTGGATTTTTCTTGCGATTTTATTGACGCCTTTAGGGATTTGATAATTAACCTATGAGGCTATGAACATAAATAAACATGCATGTGCCATTTATTTGAGAAAAATATGAGAATGACTCATTTTTGAAAATAAAGTAAGAAAAATAATGTTTAAAATGTGACGGAGTTCTTGCATGTGCTAGAACTAGGTCAACTTCTGATCATGGATGGGAAAACGAGATTTTGGATGATGAAAAGGAGTCATACATGCCATCTTGAAAAATTAAAACCTATATACAAAGAATTTTGTGAAAATTGGAAATTTTGTGTTTGGGAGAGCATCTACTCGGGATGACGTATTTCAAATGTTGAAAGACACGTGTTCTAGACAAATGATGCTAGAAATCTCTTATGAATGCTTTCTTTGACAACATTTGCACTTTTTATGAATATATGCATGCTTTTGATATAAAAATGATGGACTAACATGCTTTTGCTGTGTTTTCCTACATGAGAGCAAGTCGAGGGGACCCGCTGAGGTGGCGGTGAAGTTGTGGGACAGGATGCCCAACTTCGAAAAGGATGGTGTAAATCCTAAGCAGCTGGTGGTGGCGACTGGCCTCCATTCCTTTGTCGAGGCTATCAGTAGAGACATTCATGTGACCTCCAAGAGTAAGGGGCTGGTCCAGGCCCTTTCATAGTTTTGGTGGGACACAAATCACAACTTTCATCTTAGCTGGGGAGAGATCACGGTGACTCCCACCGACTTTACTGCCATTACCGACTTGAGATTCACTAATAGGCTTGTGACCTGGAGGGATCACATTTTTAAGGCCGAGTTCAGAGCTTTTGTGGGTTTTGACGTCCGTCCGAAGGGGCTCGGGATGGAGACGAGGTTTGTTGAGGTTGAGATTCTGAGGTGCATGGAGGAGTTTGCAGCCAGCGAGGTGACTGCCCACCAGCTCGCGAGAGCTTTCATGTGGTTGATACTGTCTGTCACCATTTTTGCTAACTCTGGGACATTGGCAATGATTTGCCTGCTTGACTCTTTGGAGGACCTGGATGTGGTTGGGGAGGTCTCTTGGGGCGAGGCTGGATTGGCTAAGCTCTACTTTTCTTTGGACCTGTACAACCGGAATAAGGCTGCGTCTATGGATTGCTTTTCTTTTGCTTTGGAGGTATTCTTATTTTCTTTTCACTATTTTTTTTTCTGTCTTGAGATTTTATGAGAGAAATGACCCTTATGTTTTGGACATGCAGGTCTGGTTCTGTGAGGTAATTGGGTTATTTCCTTGGAACCAACAGAGTGATCCGGCTACCTTCCTGGCTATGGTGCACTGGAGGGGAGAGGCTAGAGATAAGTTCACCGGGAAGACCCGAATCACCTTCGATTATAAGATGGTGAAGCCCGTCATCAACAGGGACGGTCATGAGGGGGTGGACTTCTATCCTTTTAGTGTTATGCCCTAGGCCTATGATTGATAGACTTATGTGTTGACATTATTTATTATTATATGAGATGTTTATCGTTTGATTATTATATATGTTTATAATAATCTCCGTCCCTGATTATTAAGAGAATAATTAGTATAATTGTCAATGGATAATCATACGATGATTATATGTATAGAGATGCACATTGAAATTATGGGTACTTGTTAGAGAACAAGTGACTGGACTTGACCCGTATGAGATTTATGTCATGGTCAAATGTCATAATTAAATCTCATATGGTCACTTCATTTAGTCCCTAGACCTGAGATTATCATGACCTTATATATGATGAAAGTCATGTTTGATTTTAGTCAAACGGTATCTTAACACGATATCTATAAAGGCTATCTTTGGCATGATCGGATTTATGATGGGAAGGATGATAAGTCAAGATGGAATTTGTCCATCGAAAGAGAGATGTTTTGCTTGGGCCCCTCGATGAGTGATAATGATGAAAGTGTATGGCCATACCCCAATGCGATTGGATTATCATTATACTCAAAATCGAGAAAGCATTGAACAAAGACAAGTTGACGAGGACCATGACTTGTGTTCAATATAACATCGCGAGACAAAGGGAGAAATGGAAGTGTACTGTTGGAAACGTGAACTCTTATGTTACATTATTTGGGTAGACATAATGGCTTGCTAGAGTCCGCTTATGTCTTATGAGGGTCGATATGATCAAACTCATTGCAAACATAATGTAATCCTATTCGGTCACACACAACTAGAATGAATTGATTAAACCATTGGAAGAATGATTGAGAAACTCCTCACTGGCCTTGTTAGGCCGTGCGACACAATAGACCATGTGCTGTGTGTGGTCGTGCGACACAACAAGCCACTGAGGCGGTTTGACATAATCCTTTCTTAATTTGATTAGGATTCATATTCTATACTAATGTAGTATAAATATGAACGTCTGTCAACCCTAAAGAGCTAGCCGAAATTCTCAATAGAAATTCACAAACATATTCTCAATATTATTCCAAGGTTTATAGGATCTAGCAATCTTCAAGAAATTGTTCTTGGATTCATTCAAAGGTGTGGATACCGAAAGAGGATCTTCGCTCGTTCATCGAACAAGGCCTAGAGTTCAAGCAAGTTGAAGAACGAAGTTTGTGATTCGAAATCACATAATCAAATCGTTCGATAGCTCAAGAACGGAAAGCGTTCAAGGTTGGTTACATCTATCTCATAGTTTTTCAAGTTAATTATATAGAACGGATCCTAGGGCTTCTTGGGTTTTATGTTTTTAATGCTTAATTCCGCTGCGCATGGACCCGTAAAACCCAACAGTGGTATCAGAGCCTCGTTCGTATGATTAAGTTTGAATTAACATGCTAGAAAAGTAATATAAAATCGTTTATATGTTCTTTTGCATGTTTTGTATGCAATAGATTAATTGTTTTTGAAACAATATGCCTAATTCGTGTTCTAATGATATTGAATTAAATCTATTAAAAGTCGTTTGCATGATTTAAATTGCTCTGTGATTTAGAATTGATTGAATTCTGGAAATCTGGAAAACTGTCATCCTGTGTCACGCGACAGAACTAGCTTCTGTCATGCGACAGAACTTGCTTCTGTCACGCGACACTTTTAGCCCATTCTGGGCAGTATCAGTTTGATGAACAATCTGGTTAATCTATGAATGTGTTTACAATTTGATATGTTTATGTGTTAATCTGGATGCTATAAAATTGAGTTTATAGGGCTATGCTAGATTAATTCATTGTTTATGCATGTTTAGTTGATTAAAATATGATTTTAATAATTATTGCGATGCATGATTTACTTGTTCTTACGTGCTAAGAAATTTTATGTTTAGTTGAAACATTGCATTGTAGTTTCCTAATATGTTTAGATTTAGACATTAAAATTTTGGTTTTATGATTGTTTATGGAAACAAGTCATAATTACGCAAAATTTAAAAGGAAACTGATTGTTTATAAAAGGTAGTAATTATGTTGCCAAATCAGAGCTGATTTCTGATTGCATGTCTAGGAGAGTTCTGTCTAAGGAAGAGTTGGTACTTAAGTAGTACTTGTGGCTCACCTATCTTCCTAGGAACTTACCTGGTGCACGATTATGACTATCTTTGATGATATGCTTATAATCTACCTTAAAGAACCTTCATTTAACTTTTAAGTTCTTTATGCCAATTCATGATTAAAACACTTGAGACCATTCGGATAGTTTTGGGTGGGCTTGCCATAGCAAGGTGCTTTGATTCTATTCGAATGCGAGCAAGATGAGGAAATGGTGGTTCCTATACGTTTAAAGTGAATGAATTTAATTGGGTTATCAAAATGGTTTTGGACCCAAGGCATAAGATGAGATTAAAATATGCCTAGACATATGATGTCTTGAATAAATCTCATAAAAGATCTAAGAGTCATATATGTGATATGATTGATGTTTTCTACCTAATTAATTTAATTTTGAGCGGTTTGCCATAACAAACTTGAAATTGAATTAAAGTTGGATCTTAGCCCATTAAATGTATATTATGCTTATTTGCATTTGAAGGTGTATAATTTACTGGGATCATTTTATATAAATGCATTATACTTCTCATATGATATGTTTACTTATATGTGTTCATATTTTATGTATATATTTTTGTAGAATAAATGGCATCAAACAATAATCACTTTTCACTGCGATCTGTCATTGAGAAGGAAAAGTTGGAAGAGAATGGTACAAACTATATGGTTTGGATCCGTAGTTTGAGAATTGTTCTCAAGCAAGAAGAAAAATTGTACGTTCTCGAGAAACCTATTCCACCTGAACCTGCTGCCAATGCTACTAGGGCAGTGAGGGATCAATATCTGAAGCACAAGCGTGACTCTACAGATGTTGGTTGCCTCATGCTCTCCGCCATGTGCAAGAATCTTCAGAAGGATCTTGAGCACTTGGGGACAGTTGACCTAAACAATCGACTGATGGAAATGTTCCAAGTACAAGCTAGGCAAGAAAGGTACAACACAGTTATGGTCTTGACCTCATGCAAGATGAGTGAAGGACAAGCTGTTGGTCCCCATGCTCTTAAGTTGAAGGGCCACATTGAGCATCTTGAAAGGCTCGGCTTTCCAATTAGCCAAGAGTTGGCTACCGACATAATATTGAATTCATTGCCCAAAAGTTTTAGTAATTTCATAATGCACTATAACATGGGTGGAATGAATAAAAACCTTTCCGAGTTAGTTCAAATGTTGAACACTGCGGAAACCAATATTGTCGAGAAGAAAACCGACCAAGTGCTGATGGTTAACAAGGGGAAGGGTTTCAAGGGTAAGGGAAAAGCAAAGGTTGCTAATCCTAAGGCAAAAGTTGCCAAACCCAAAGAGGCTTCCAAGCCTAAAGAGGCTAAGCCCAAGTCCCAAGAGGACCCAGTCTGCTTCCATTGCAATGAGATTGGACATTGGAGGAGAAACTGCGCAAAATACAAGGAAGCACTGAAGAAGAGCAAAGGAGTTGCTTCGACTTCAGCTATCTTTGTTATAGATATATTCCTATCTACTTCTAGTTCTTGGGTATTGGATACCGGATGTGGAACTCACATTTGTTTAAATGTGCAGGGTCTAAAGAATAGAAGGATGCTTAAGGAAGGTGAAGTGGACCTACGTGTGGGGAATGGAGCAAGAGTTGCTGTATTAGCCGTAGGAACTTATGAAGTTACTTTACCTAGTGGACTAATACTTGTTTTGAACAATTGTTATTACGTTCCAGCTTTAAGTAGGAATATTATTTCGATTTCATGTTTGGATAATGAAGGTTTTAATTTTCTTATATGTGATAAGAAATTTTCCATTTACAAGAGTGATATGCATTATTGTACTGCTGTTTCATTCAATGGCCTTTGTATTCTTGATGTTGAAAATCGTGATAATGATGTCTATAACATTAACAAGAGATCTAAACCCAATGATGTAAACCACACTTACTTATGGCATTGTCGTCTTGGCCATATAAACGAGAAATGCATTTCTAAACTCCACAAAGATGGATTTTTAGACTCACATGATTATGAATCTTATGAGACATGCGAATCTTGTTTACTTGGCAAGATGACCAAGGACCCATTTACCAAAACCGGTGAAAGGGAGGACGACTTATTAGGACTCATACATACTGATGTATGTGGGCCTATGAGTAGCGATGCTAGGGGAGGATTTCGGTACTTCATAACATTCACTGATGATTATAGTAGATTTGGATAATTTTATCTAATGAAACATAAAAGTGAATCGTTTGAGATATTTCAAATATTTCAAAATGAGGTGCAAAATAAACTTGACAAAACTATTAAGGTACTTCGATCCGATCGAGGTGGTGAATATTTGAGCCAAGAATTTGACAGTCATCTTAAGAGTTGTGGAATCGTTTCAGAACTCTCTCCACTCGGAACACCACAATGGAATGGTGTGTCTGAAAGGAGGAATAGAACTTTGTTGGACATGGTTCGTTCTATGATGAGTCAAGTTGAGCTTCCTTTATCCTTTTAGGGACATGCACTAGAAACTGCTGCTTTCACTATAAATAGAGTTCCTACCAAATCGGTTCAAAAGACCCCATATGAGATGTGGCATGGAAGAAAACCTAGTTTGTCTTTCATGAAGATTTGGGGTTGCGATGCATATGTCAAGAAGTTAACTTCTGACAAGCTAGCACCTAAGTCTGATAAATGTATTTTCGTGGGTTATCCTAAGGAAACCAAAGGATACTATTTCTACAACCGAAACGAGAACAAAGTGTTTGTTGCTCGAAATGGTACTTTCTTAGAAAAGGAGTTTCTTCGCAAAGGAACCAGTGGGAGTAAAATAGATCTCGAAGAAATTCGAGAACCCGAAAACAACATTGAACCAATGGTAGAGACTGAACCAAGTTCACAAAGAGTTATGGAACCGGTTCAAGATGCACAAGTTCTTCGCCGAAGTGGTAGGTCACGATCCGAACCCGAGAGATATGGATTTCTCGTTACGGAAAGTGATGAAGTGGAGTTAATCGAAAATGATGAACCTACTTGCTATCAAGAGGCGATGTCCGCTCTTGATTCGGAAAAATGGCAAGAGGCCATGAAGTCCGAATTACAATCCATGGTTGATAATCAAGTTTGGAACTTGATTGATCCACCCGAAGGTGTAAAAACCATAGGGTGCAAATGGGTCTTCAAGAAGAAGACCGACATGGATGGGAAGGTGCACACCTACAAGGCTAGGCTGGTAGCTAAGGGATATAGGCAGATTCATGGCATAGACTATGATGAAACCTTCTCGCCTGTAGCTATGCTTAAGTCTATTAGAATTTTAACTGCCATAGCCGCATATTATGACTATGAGATATGGCAAATGGATGTCAAAACATCTTTCCTTAATGGGAAGTTACTTGAGGATGTATACATGATACAACCTGAAGGTTTTGTTAGTCCAGAAAATTCTAACAAGGTGTGTAAGTTGCAGAAATCCATTTATGGATTGAAGCAAGCTTCTAGGAGTTGGAATCTACGTTTTGATGAAGCAATCAAAGAGTTTGACTTTATCAAAAACGAAGATGAACCTTGTGTATACAAGAAAATTAGTGGGAGCGTAACACTATTTTTAGTGTTGTATGTCGATGATATCTTACTCATTGGAAATGACATTCCTGCACTACAGACTGTCAAGTCTTGGTTGGGGAAGTGCTTTTCAATGAAAGATATGTGCGAAGCCGCATATATCCTTGGTATCAATATCTATAGAGATAGATCCAAGAGGATGATTGGTTTAAGTCAAAGTACTTACATTGACAAGGTTCTTAGAAGATTCCAAATGGAAATTTCTAAAAGGGGAAACTTGCCAATGTTACATGGTATATCTCTTAGCAAGAATCAAAGTCCTAAGACTAATGATGAGCGAAAGAGAATGAATGGTATTCCATATGCTTCGGCAATTGGGTCTATCATATATGCTATGTTATGTACTAGACCCGATGTCTCGTGTGCTCTAAGCATGACGAGTAGGTACCAATCGGATCCCAGCGAACCACATTGGATAGCAGTCAAGAATATCCTTAAGTACTTACAAAGAACTAAGGATGTATTCTTGGTCTTTGGAGGAATGGAAGAAGATCTTGTAGTAAAAGGCTACACAGATGCTAGCTTCCAAACTGACAAAGATGATTTCAGATCGCAGTCTAGATTTTTGTTTACACTTAATGGAGGCACTGTGAGTTGGAAAAGTTCCAAGCAAAGTACCGTCGCTGATTCTATAACCAAAGCTGAGTACATAGCGGCATCTGATGCAGCTAAGGAAGCAGTTTGGATCAAAAAGTTCATTAGTGATTTGGAAGTCGTTCCAAGCATCAGAGATCCTATTGAACTTTACTGTGACAACAATGGTGCCATTGCACAAGCAAAGGAACCAAGGTCACACCAGAGATCCAAACACATACTTCGACGTTTCCACATTATCCGAGAGATATGTGAAAGGGAAGACATAAAGATATGCAGAGTAGACACTGATGACAACGTGGCGGACCCATTAACTAAGGCTCTCCCGCAAGCTAAGCATGATGGTCATGTTAGGTCCATGGGTATTCGATACATGGGAGATTGGGCCTAGTGCAAGTGGGAGACTGTTAGTGTTATGCCCTAGGCCTATGATTGATAGACTTATGTGTTGACATTATTTATTATTATATGAGATGTTTATCGTTTGATTATTATATATGTTTTGTATATTTGTTTATAATAATCTCCGTCCCTGATTATTAAGAGAATAATTAGTATAATTGTCAATGGATAATCATACGATGATTATATGCATAGAGATGCACATTGAAATTATGGGTACTTGTTAGAGAACAAGTGACTGGACTTGACCCGTATGAGATTTATGTCATGGTCAAATGTCATAATTAAATCTCATATGGTCACTTCATTTAGTCCCTAGACCTGAGATTATCATGACCTTACATATGATGAAAGTCATGTTTGATTTTAGTCAAACGGTATCTTAACACGATATCTATAAAGGCTATCTTTGGCATGATCGGATTCATGATGGGAAGGATGATAAGTCAAGATGGAATTTGTCCCTCGGAAGAGAGATGTTTTGCTTGGGCCCCTCAATGAGTGATAATGATGAAAGTGTATGGTCATACCCCAATGCGATTGGATTATCATTATACTCAAGATTGAGAAAGCATTGAACAAGGTACAAGTTGACATGGACTATGACTTGTGTTCAATATAACATCGTGAGACAAAGGGAGAAATGGAAGTGTACCATTGGAAAAGTGAACTCTTACGTTATATTATTTGGGTAGACATAATGGCTTGCTAGAGTCCGCTTATGTCTTTTGAAGGTCGATATGATCGAGCTCATTGCCAACATAATATAATCCTATTGGGTCACTGTTCGAGGTCGAAACCTAATGGTTTATTTATATCCGCAAGCGCACGGGCTATTGTAATATAGCGGGTGCAAGTACGAGTCGATCCCACAGAGACAAGGTTTACTTTAGGGAATATTTTTGTCTTTAAAAATTATAGAAAAGATTGGGGGGGAGATAAAATTTGTTTTCAGAAAAATAGAGAGAACATAAACAGAAAATACTTTAATTAAATTATTATAAAACGAAGCATTCTCGGGATTGGAAATCATACATATAATTTTGTTCATCAAATCGTCATTGTCTTAGAGATAAAAGGTTTTCATAAAAAGCAAGGATGATACATTCGGCTTGCACTACTTCTCACGGTCAAGCAAGTAGTGTTGTATTCTTCACTAATTATGTCCTAACTTTTTGAGATTTCCGTTTACGTTGTTCCCGCCCTGTCACAAACGGGCGTTCCGGCTTATCTCTAGCTGACCATAATTAGTAAGAATCCTTTAAGAATGAGAGTCGACATATTTTCCATTAAAGGAACATCCCTAGGCCATTGAACTACTTTCGTGATCAATGAAACCTAGTTTCTTTATATGGTTCCGTCAATCGAGATTCTCCGCTAGGTACTTCTCTCAATTGACTGAATCATACAATTTGGATGTCTCCAAAATATAAGCCATTTAGAGAGTAATATAAAGAAATTGTTTAGATGAAGAAAGAAGACAAGACTTTTCATTTTAAATGATGAACAAGTATGCTTTTGAGTTTCCAACCCCAAGAATAAGGGGGATTACTCACAAGCCATTTATAACAAATAAGCAATTAAAATAAGAGATTGAGTAAGAAAGACTTATGAATATAGAAGGAAAATGATGGAAATGGTGCTTCACTTTATTGCTTTTTCTTCCAAAGTAATTCCAAGAACAAACAATGAACTTGATCTTCAAATCTCTTTGGAAATTGTTGTCACAAGTATTTGTATTTTCTATATATGAAGTATCAGTGATTTCTCTCTAAAAATTCGTATCTAAGACTGATTACAAGGGTCCTATTTATAATTGGTAGGGGACTCTTCAAGAAGGTGCCATCAAAAGGTGCCTTTACATTTTGCAGTCACGATTTGCACGGCCGCGTCAAGGAATTTGCACGGCCGTGCACTCCTTGGCGCCAGATTTGAATTTGCGTTTTGACACTTCGCACGGCCGCTCCGCTCTAAGCTGCACGGCCGCTCTGAATAATGACACGGCCACTCAATCTTCAAGACACGGCCGCTCTATATTTTAGGGCCAAAAATGGCCTGAAAATGGCTAGGTGCACGGCCGATCCGTGTTGGCTGCACGGCCGCTCCATCTGAATTTAACTTTGTGTGCTTGATTTGGTTGGTGCTCTTCCATGCCTTTTGCCTTGAAGTGTCCAAGCATCCTTTTTGATAGAAAGACCTTGAAACCTGTCTTTAAAATGCAAGAAATATACCAAAAGGCGTAAAATCTAGAAAATATGAAAAAGGAACTAAAAAGTACATAAAATGAAATGAGAAATGATATTTTATGCTTTAAAAAGTATATAAAACTAAGGATAAATGACTATATAATAGTCACTTATCAAACTCCCCCACACTTAAGCTTTTGCTTGTCCCCAAGCAAACTTAGAATGAAATACGGAGAGGGAGAAAAAGCAAGAATGATCCCTCAGAAATAAAGTAGCAAGCCCTAAATGCCTTTTGGATAATGCCTTCATCTTTTTAATCCTATTTTGTATACCTTTAAAAATTTATCTAGGAAGAAGCATTTTGGGGATATTTTTAAAGAGATAATTTATAAGACTATAACCTAATATAGCATATATAGAATTTTGACCAAGTAAAGCATGCTAGAAGGATAAATCTTAGATTCATTTCTTGGTAGAAGAGAAGCTTTCACTTTTTAGAGTGATTTTTGAGAAAAAATGAATTTATTTCTTTAAAATGTACAAGAGAAAGTATAAATATCTATTCACAAGTTAGAAGTTCCCGAAGAATTGTATTACATTCTTGAATCACAAGGGTGGAAAATGGATGATGGTAGTGGAAAAATCTCATCAAAGTTTAAACAAATTTATCTTATCTTTGCACGTGTTATATTTTTGCAAAAGACCTAAGTTATTTTTGATCCTTTCAAGTAGGAGACATTGTGGTTGCGAACCCCATGTTCCTAATACTTAGATCAAGAATACTTTTGGATATTACTCCCGTTTGGCAAGGAAGCATCGTCGCAGCGAACGCCGTGCCCCGAGTTACTTAGGAAGTAATAGGTTTCTTTTTGCTTTTAAGGATTGGTGACTAAGTCACTCTTTTTAGCAATAAGATAAAGATGTTTACTTTGATTTGATTTGAGAAATGGAAAGATGAAATTTTTGATGAAAGGGTGTGATTCAAAAGATACAAAACAAAGGGTGCTTCTAAAAAGGGAATAAACATTTAATAAAGATAAAAGATGTACAATTTTAAGGAAATATTTTCAAAATTTTGCATAAATGACCAAGTATAGATTGATAAAGATTTCCTTCTAATCAAATGCCTTTTTCTTGATAAAACTCTATATTGTGCTATACTAACTTATGAGGCTTCAAAATTATTTCCTAGAAATATACCTATATTTTTCTTTTTATAATTTTCTAAGTTTATATAAAATATGAGAGGAAAGATAAATAGGCATTATTCTAGGGCAAATGGCAAGCATAAGAAATAATGATATAGATCATCATAGGGATTTTTTTTATATACTATTATACATGCATAAATGAAAAACGCAACTAAGTTAAAATGAAAAAAAATTATACTAGAAAGCATTTAAATCTAATCTAGAAAGCAAGTAAAAATTTAAAACTAGAAAGCGAAAATAAAAGGATAGATATACCCCCCCACACTTGAAATGAACATTGTCCTCAATATTTCAAGGAACAATGTCAAATCCCGGGAGGGTAAAGAGAAAAGCTTACTAAAATGGTGGTGGTGGTGGAAAGTTGTCCCAATAGTTTGCCCCATAGTTGTAAATGTCGTCAATCCTTCCTTGGGCATGTTGAATACGACCGTCCATTTGGCCGAGTTGTTGAAGGATTTGAGCGTTTTGCTCAAGCAATTGACCTTGTTGGGCAAACATTTGATCAAATCTTTGATAGAAATCGGGTGGCAATGGGGCTTGCAAATTTTCTTCCTCTTCTTATTCTTCTTCGCCTTCTATGGCATTCGGAAATATCCAAGTTTCGGGCTCTCTTATCCGAACGGTGGGGAGATTGTTGCTTGGGAGTATAATATAGGGCGTTTTTCCCGCTCCTACTAACCAATTGTACTCGTTATTCCCCCTTTCCGTAATGAGCTGCATAGTCCGAAGGGTTGGAATATCCAATTGTTGACCCTCTCACCTCAACCCAATCATTTGGAATCTCAAAATTGAAGTTCTTGGCAAACAAAGTAACTATACCTCCAATATGAATTTCCCCGTTGTAGGTTGGAGAAATGATGTCACCAATCAACTCAAAAAGGAAATTACACAAATTCATCCTTGTACGCCTATGAGCAAATCCCCATAATAATAACAACTCCTTCCTATTCACCGTTCCCTTATCCTCCCTAGCGAAGATGGTACAAGCGAAAATTCTATGTATAAGGCGGAAGGTTGGGTGAATGATAGAGGAGGCTTTGGCACTTTGGGATGTGTAGGATGGAAGGCCGGTAATTTGGTTCCAAAAAGCAGCCTCATTGTATTAAATGGGCATGTCGAGAAAAGTTTCGGTATCAAAGGATAATCCCAAAATTCTACTAACTTCAGCTCCGGTTAAGTGAAGCTCTCTTCCTCCAAGGCGAAAGTCCAAATGGAACTGATTAAAAACCCTTCCCGTCAACCTACAAGTATCCTCCTTAATCCTACTCCTCACCGTGCTAAAAAATTCTAGGGTAAGAACTTCATAAGTCTTCTCATGTTTTTGGAGAATACCCTCGGATCTTATCCCCATATGCAAAGTGAGAACACCATCATAGATTCCCAATGATCTTAGGGTAGGCCTATCAGGAAATTGGGTTGGCCTAATCCTTTTAGAACTTAAGGCAACAAAACGTGCTGTCTCCCTTGGACTTCTAAAATCAATCCCCAAACTGTTGAGAGTAGGATTAAAGTTAGAGGAAGAGCCTTGCTCTTTTCGAGACTTCTTTGTTACTCTCTCTGTAGCCTTCCCTTTCCATTTGGTAGACATTGTAGCAAAAACCCAAAAAGTTGAAAGACAAGAGAAGTGAAAGAGTTTTTACCCGAAGAAATTGCTGAAGGAATCACGAAATCCTTGTTACCCGACCACTGAAATGTCCAAAAGCTCCCTTCTTGCACCTTGATTCGGAGTAATCTCTTTGAATTTATGAAATGGGTGAAGGGTTTTGAATTTTTGGAATTGGGGTTTTAGGAGGGTTTTGGGATGATTTTGGTGGAGGAGAAATGTTTGGGTGGTGGAATTGAGGAGGATTGAGGGTTGTATTGTGGGTTAAAATGGTAGAGAGATGGGTATTTAAGGTGAGTGGGGCAGAGGTATAGAGAGAGGAGTGAAGAAGATGAAGTGAATGAGGGAGGAGAGGGAGAGACACGTCTCTTTGACTGGAACGACGTAACTCCCCAGGCGCTTTGCACGACCGTGTCAAGTAATTTGCACGGCCGCTCCCCTTTTTATGAGTCAACCCGTTCTGACTCGATATGAACTGCACAGCCGCTCCACCTTATACTGCACGGCCGTGCTAACCAGAATTTCACCATTTTTAATTTTTCTCTTTTAATACCTACAAAACAAGGTTAGCATACTAATAATAAAAACTTTAAAATAAGAAATAAAGAAAAATAACGCAAAAATAATCCATCGGTTACCATCCCGATGATGCTTGTTTTAGGTCCTTAGCTTGACCCCTTCCCGGTAGTAGGAGATGCATGATATTTGGTTGGCCTTTTGTCATTGATAACTTGCCATTGCAATCCTTCCAGGGTAATGAGTATCTTTTGTGGTAGACATTTCTTCCATCCCGACTTCTTGGTTAGAACAAGTGACCTATAGTCTTTGCACTTTCAAAAATTTGAAGTGACTTCCTTCTTTGTTCTTTTTGACTTTTTCACTGCATTGTTAGTTTTGGGATATGAAGAAATATCTAAAGCATTATTTTTATTGCAAATCAAAGGTTCAACATCTATTTTCATTTTTTCCTTTGATTTTGGCTCCTCACCCATTAAATCTTTACTAGGAATCCAATTTTCTTCACTAGGGGTGTAGGTCTCTTCATTTGGAGTCCAATTCTCTTCACTAGGAGTGTAGGCCTCTAAATATGGATCTTCGAGATCTGACCTATGCATACTAAATTCGACCCTTTCTTTCCCTATATTTAGGAAAAATGTGCCATTTTTCACATCTATGATTGCCCCCGCAGTGGCAAGAAATGGCCTTCCTAGAATGACGGGAATATAATGGTCTTCCGCCATATCTAAGATAACAAAATCGACAGGGATGATCAAGTTCCCTACTCGACAAGGCAAGTTTTCCATAATACCTACGGGGTATTGAACGGATCGGTCTGCCAATTGGAGAGTCATGGTTGTGGGTTTAAGTTCCCCTATACCAAGCTTCTCGCTTACCGATAATGGCATTATACTAACGCTGGCTCCTAAGTCAAGGACAGCGTTATCTATGTTTATTCTGCCAATACAACAAGGAATGGTGAATGTACCTAGATCCTTTAATTTCGGAGGGTCTTTATTTTGCAAAACAGCGCTTACTTCCTCCGCCAACATAACATTCTCATTTTCTTCTAGCCTTTCTTTTTCAAAAATTAATTTTTTCAAAGGTTTAACGGCTAAAGGCATATCTTCATTTTTTCTAAAATATGGAAGGTTGACATTAATGGCATCTAGGTTATCAAGGAATTCATCATAATCCTTATCTTCCTTTTTAGGGGATTCTGTCCCCAAACCAGTCTCAATCATTGGAGGGATTGGACTATGATCATTATTTCTAGGGCATTCATTTATCTTTTCTTGCTCATCCCTAGTCTTTACTATGTTAACTTGCTCATTTGGCCTTTGAGGTTGGCCGGGAAGACTCCCTTGTGGTCTATTCGTTGGGATAGCCTGTTGAGCTTGTTGAGTTTCTAGCATCTTATTATGCGTTGCTAAGTTATCAAACCTAGCATTAAGCAGTTTAAAACATTCCCTAAATTCATTATTGATCTTTTCTTGGGAATTTTTATTTTCCACTACAAAATCCATTATAAGATCCAATTTAGATTTAGGGGGGGAAGGTACTTGCATTGTTGTTGAAATTCTTAGGTGCAAATCCCGGGGGTTGTGTAGATGGTTGCGGGTTAAGAACGTTGTTATTCTTATAGGAAAAATTGGGGTGATTCCTCCATTCTTTATATTACTCTCTAAATGCCTTACATTTTGGAGACATCCAAATTGTATGATTCAGTCAATTGAGAGAAGTACCTAGCGGAGAATCTCGATTGACGGAACCATATAAAGAAACTAGGTTTCATTGATCACGAAAGTAGTTCAATGGCCTAGGGATGTTCCTTTAATGGAAAATATGTCGACTCTCGTTCTTAAAGGATTCTTACTAATTATGGTCAGCTTGAGATAAGCCGGAACGCCCGTTTGTGACAGGGCGGGAACAACGTAAACGGAAATCTCAAACAGTTAGGACATAATTAGTGAAGAATACAACACTACTTGCTTGACCGTGAGAAGTAGTGCAAGCCGAATGTATCATCCTTGCTTTTTATGAAAACCTTTTATCTCTAAGACAATGACGATTTGATGAACAAAATTATGTGTATGATTTCCAATCCCGAGAATGCTTCGTTTTATAAGAATTTAATTAAAGTATTTTCTGTTTATGTTCTCTCTATTTTTCTGAAAACAAATTTTATCTCCCCCCAATCTTTTCTATAATTTCTAAAGACAAAAATATTCCCTAAAGTAAACCTTGTCTCTGTGGGATCGACTCGTACTTGCACCCGCTATATTACAATAGCCCGTGCGCTTGCGGATATAAATAAATCGTTAGGTTTCGACCTCGAACAAGTTTTTGGCGCCGTTGCCGGGGACAACGGTTTACTTTTATTTTTGTCTTTACTACATAATTTTTAGTTTTTGTTTTATTTTTACTATTTTGATTTCTCTTCCGATAAATTGTTGCGTTTAATTTCTCTTCAAGTGTTTTTCTTATAGTTTATGAAACGGACTCGGACATACTTTGACAATTTTGATCCGGAACCCGAAAGAAGCTTTCACGAGAGATTAAGAAGATTTAGAGAAACTTTAAAGAAACATATGGAAGGAGAACAGCAAACACCCGCTAGGACCCTACGGGACTTTGTTAACCCAAGTACCCCGGGAACTAGATCCCCTATTATTGTGCCGAATGCCGGAGCGGCACACTTCGAGATAAAGCCGCAGCTATTGCACATGGTTATGAATAACCAATACAACGGCACTGCTTTCGAAGATCCCCATCTACACATCCAAACATTCCTTGAATACTGTGATACCACACGTATTCAAAATGTTACGGTGGAAGCAATTCGGATGCGCCTTTTTCCTTTCTCTCTTAAGGATAAGGCGAAACAATGGTTGAATTCGGTCCCTCAGAATTCATTAACAACATGGGACCAAATTCAAGAAGCATTCCTTGGTCGATTTTTCCCACCAAGCAAAAGCGCCGAGATACGAACAAAGATCACTAACTTCTGTCAAACAGATAGTGAGACTTTGTATGATGCATGGGAGCGGTTCAAGGAACTTCTCAGAATGTGCCCCCACCACGGGCTTGAAAAGTGGTTGATTGTTCACACCTTCTACAACGGTCTCATATTCAAAACAAGAGAGACCATTGATGCCCCTGCAGGAGGAGAATTGATGAACAAGGGAGTCGATGAGGCATACGACCTTATCAAGAACATTGCATTGAACCATTACTAATGGTCAAATGAGAGGGAGCAGCAACAAGGTACGCCCGGTAAATATAATGTTGATGCAGTTACTCTTCTCTCTTCTAAAGTTGACATGCTTTTGAAAAAGTTTGAAAATCTTAATGTCAATCCCATTGCTAGTGTAAATGTGTTATGTGAACTATGTGGGTCTAACTCACATAGTACGGATAACTGCGAGTTACTTGACGTTACTTCTAACGATCAAGTGAACTTTGTTAATTCTTTTGGTAAAAAAGGGGGTATGTATTCTAACTGCATGAGCTTCCCCTTTCCATCCATAAGGCCCTTGTGAGTCTAAACCCTACCTTTCACCCCCTCAAGGGAAACGAGAGTGGTTGAGAGTACTCGGGTGCCGTCTTTTTAGTATCGAAGTTACAAGGTCCAACAGCCCTTTCGGTTCAGCAATCCAAACAATCCGTTACTCTCCTATGGCAGGATCGACAGATAATAGTAAAGGAGATGGGGCTTTGCTCCTGGGAAAATTCCAAATGGTGGAAGAAGTATGGCTAGATTTCAGGGCTCTTGAGAAATGCCAAGGCGAGCAGTAGGCCTGGATTGAAGATGCCAGGTGTCATTTCGGAATATTGGCAATCCCCAACCGACTGGGGATCCCGTGAAAAACAAAGACGTGCCCACTCCCTCATTTCCCAACGTCTCTCATTATCCCCAGGGATTTAATCCTTTGCTTCCGTGAGAGACCCGCAGCCACAGCCTGAAGTCCCAATGCCCGCCAGGGAAGGACTTACCAAGCCGATGCCCCGAGGTCCCAAGAAGAAGAAAATCCTCTTCCAAACAAAAGCTAAGGAAGAGGTATGAAGCCGGTGATCCCACAGTGGGAACCCTCGAAGAACCATTCGAAAATTTTTGAGAAAATCACGTGTTTTATAAATGGTACAATTACCACAAGCATAGCGAGTATAATACTGAAAAATACTTCAACGTCAAGAACATCATTTAGGATTTTATTGACAAGTGTGAGTTCACCGTTGAAGATACATTGGATGAAATCTTTGACTCCCTTGTTAAATATTGGCACGATGCAACCTTTGAAGAAATTCAAACTTAATGCCCCAGAAAGAATGCACGTGGAATTCTCCAAATTCAGCATTTACCACCTCACCATTGAACATGATACCGGGGCTTGACATGCCTTGAAGAACAAGAATAAAGAGCTCATTAACAAAGGGAATATTGTGAAGCAAGGAAAGACATGGGTATGAACTCCAACATCCGAAAGACTCCGAGAATGCAAGAAGCGACATTGAAAGCTTCAACAACTATCTCCCTCTCTCTTAAAAAAAATTAAACTATGTAGGATTTCCTTTTACTTGTTAAAATTTACATTGATTTTGTATCAAGAGTCAAATTAATAAAAGTTGTACTTGTCCTCACATAATATTTGAAGTTGTTCTATCTTCAATATAATTAAATTCTTAATAATGCTTGGCAAATGATAAAAAGATGTCTTAACAAATTCAATGAAGGCTATCACTTGAACAACCAGGGGCTAAACACCACGACATAAGGACAAGGCTAATACAAAGACGTTATTGCAAATACTCAAGCAAAGTAGGAGATAAGTATACATCTCAATGTGGGCACTTAAAATCACTCCCATTGAATTGTTTGATCATCTGATTATGAACCCTTCATTTGCTTTGTATGTTAACAAAATGTTGACTTACTTTCTTCCTAATAAAAATCTCTCAATTGGTG
Organism: Adenophora triphylla var. japonica; assembly: GCA_022495995.1. Lineage (NCBI taxonomy): Eukaryota > Viridiplantae > Streptophyta > Magnoliopsida > Asterales > Campanulaceae > Adenophora > Adenophora triphylla. Next base: position 131,891 of record JAFEMH010004179.1, read on the forward strand.
TTATAAATCATAGGGGAATAACTGCTCCACCCATTGTATGAAGTTAGTCCAGTGGGATCAAACGATGTTCAAGATAATAGTTTGACTCGAATTTGACATGACCATCTAAGAAAAAAAGGCTATTAATGGGATTAAAAAGATAGCCTTCATTAAATTTGTTAAGACATATTTTTATCATTTGCCAAGCATTATTAAGAATTTAATTATATTGAAGATAGAAAAACTTCAAATATTATGTGAGGACAAGTACAACTTTTATTAATTTGACTCTTGATACAAAATCAATGTAAATTTTAACAAGTAAAAGGAAATCCTACATAGTTTAATTTTTTTTAAGAGAGAGGGAGATAGTTGTTGAAACTTTCAGTGTCGCTTCTTGCATTCTCGGAGTCTTTCGGATGTTGGAGTTCATACCCAAGTATTTCCTTGCTTCACAATATTCCCTTTGTTAATGAGCTCTTTATTCTTGTTCTTCAAGGCATGTCAAGCCCCGGTATCATGTTCAATGGTGAGGTGGTAAATGCTGAATTTGGAGAAGTCCACGTGCATTCTTTCTGGGGCATTAAGTTTGAATTTCTTCAAAGGTTGCATCGTGCCAATATTTAACAAGGGAGTCAAAGATTTCATCCAATGTATCTTCAACGGTGAACTCACACTTGTCAATAAAATCCTAAATGATGTTCTTGACGTTGAAGTATTTTTCAGTATTATGCTCGCTATGCTTGTGGTAATTGTACCATTTATAAAACGCGTGATTTTCTCAAACCTTCTTCAACTTGTGTCCTTCCAAAGTTTTGATTTTTCCCATAGCTACCAGGGCTTCAAATTCTTTGTCGGGTCATCCTTAAAAGAGGAGTAAATATACTTGATTGTCGGCGGCCCCTTTGTCGGTTCTAAAACGCGGGATGCTTGAGTATGCCCCATTACCAACCCTTTCCTTTCCATTCCATTGGTGGACTCCTTCAATTGGGATTTGAGTTTAGCAACCTCATCTTCATGGGTTTGTTCCTGCAATCCATACGGGTTTTCCATTCATTGTCCTTGCATTGGGCATCTTTGGCGTGAGTGTCAACTTGCCCCTTTATCGACTATATCATGTCAAACATCTCTTTGTTGCACAAGGCCGATTACCCTCGTTGTTTCTATCTCTAGAGGCCATTGGAGCGGATGTGATTTCTTTGGGGATTGTACCTAGAGGAGAACGGGCCCCCATCAGTTTTGAGAAATATATCGGTCATGGAGAGGTTCCACAAACAAACATTGGGCACACGACTAACCAAATAATGAAAATATTTTTTTTAAATCCTAAACATTGTCAGTAGGATGAGGTCCTTTTTGGTTTCTGCCTAGTTCTAGAATACCGAAATCATCACACTAGTATATAGACCATATCACGATACCATATATTTGTTAGATTCCACCATTTTCTTTCAAAACTAGGTATGCCGAGATTTAATTGAATCAACGTCAGGAAGAACACATGCATAGACAAAGTTTAATTTTTTTGTCCATAATAACCACGAGTTACTTGGAATAAAATATCATGTGTGTTTGATGACGTTAGTTCAAGGAAATCCCGACATATGGAATCGACAAAGTCAAGGAGTGTATGTGTAGCAATGGTAAATTTTTTATTGTATTGAGTCTCCACTAATTATTTATTTGAGGAAAATAATAAGAAAAACCTTTTTAATATTTAAAGAGATTCAAGGGTTTGGGGGTTAATTTATGGAATTGGATGGTCAAGGAGCATCAATACCACCCAATCTTAGGATTGGTCTTACTAATTAGGTGTTATCAATCAAATTAACTAAATCAAGATAAATAAGAACAAGTAAAACTTAATTAATTTATTAATTAGGGTTGGAATGTCGAATTGTGTTTTTCGAGATTAGCTTCATGAATTGAAGGGACTCTAGGCTAATCATTTTTGATAGGATTATATTAATCTATAAGCAATTAGCAATTAGCGGGGTTGAGAAGAAGATTGGGTAGCCTTGACAAAGGCTTGAGATATTTTTAGGAGGATTGATATGAACAAATTTAGAGAGAAATTTAGGGTTGTTTTGTATCTTCTATCTAGGAGAGAATCCAACAAAACGTGTGTAGGAGAAGGTGTGATTCAAGTTCTGATTCAAGGTCTCGAATAAGGAGGAGAACCCTTGTATTTATAGGTGTGAATTACTTGATCACCAAGTTAGGAGTCACAAGTCAGGAAGGAATAAAAGACTAGATTTAGGAGAGTTTGATAAGGAAGTCAATTTGTGAGGAAGGTTCTAGGAAGTCACAAAATAAGGTAAATCCCAGATTAGGACAGGAGAGGTCAAGAAAGAGATCGAAACAGAGAAGGAAAGTGAATCTGCTCATTCTGCAGAGGTTGTCTCGTGCGAGACATGTAGTCTCATACGAGACAACTAGTCTGATTGACTATTTTGTCCTCTACAGTTATGCTATTAGTCAGTTAAGTCCAAAATTAACGAAGTTAGTAAAAACCTAACAAAACATGACGAAACTAATGAGATTTCATCAAAACAAACATACGAGACAAAGAGTAGTGTAATCGTGAATATTGAGTTCAGAATGGAGTGTCTACAGAGCCCCTCAGTGATAAGACTTATGGAAGAAGTCATGTCATCGATTGAAAGAAATCCATTCGGAACTTTGGGATGGCCGTGCCGCACGGCTGCCTACGTATCTCTATTGGAGAATCAGACCAAACTTAGTTCGACTCCAAAAGTACTCAAAAAATTGAAAATAATTTTTGAAAAACAATTTGTTAAGTGAAAGGTAAATCCATACCGAGGAATCAACACTCTGACCCAATTTTGAAGATACCTGATATATTCATAATGAGGATTCAACACTTTAACCCAATTCTGAAAATATTCATTGTTGATGAGCTGTCCGAGGTTACAGACTTCACCTAATTTGTTGAGGTTATAGACTTTGTTGATGATCCATTAGAGGTCACAGACTTTACCCAAGTAGCTAAGGTCACATAATTTTTTGATGCTCCATCCGAGGTCACAAACTTTACCGAATTAGATGAGGTTACATACTTTGTTGATGCTCCATCCATAGTCATAGACTTTTTCAAATTTGCTGAGGTCACATAATTTGTTGATGATCCATCCGAGGTCACAGACTTTGCTGAATTTGCTGAGGTCACAGACTTTGTTGATGCTCCATCCGAGGTCACAAACTTTGCCAAATTTGTTGATGTCACAGACTTTGTTGATACCCCACTTGAGGTCACAGATGTTGCTGAGGTCACAGACTTTGTTGATGCTCCACCCGAGATCACAAATGTTGCTGAAGTTGTTGGGGTCACATACTTTGTGGTTATTGTCGAGGATATAATATTTGTGGTTATAGGTTGAGGTGAAGGTTTTTTTGGCTCCTGTAATGCAGGGATATATACATTGATCTCGGATGTATCCGAAGATTTCTTATCATTTTGTACCTTATTAGCACATAAGGACTCCAAATAGATTTCTCCATATTTTAGTTTTTTAGTTTTGACTTGCGTGGTGGTGCCCACATTTGTTTATGGAATGGCCAATTCAGTCAATGTTGGTCATTTTTGGGTAATAAGTTTATGTATGAGTATATGTAAGGGTATGTGTATAGATGTATATTTGAGATGTATGAACTGTATGAGATGGATTTTTGAAAGTTTGAGACTTGTGTTTGACAAGTTGGGATCCAATCAGGTTTTCTGCAGAATTGTTGCTGATCAATGAGGTTATCTCATGTGAGACGGCTTGTCTCGTACAAGACTGCTGTACCATTTATTCATTTTTGTTGTATATTTCTGACGAGTAACCTTTGTGGAAGCACATATAGGTTGCTATAAATCTTCATTTGATTCAAGTCATGTCTTTTAGGAGGAATGAGACGAATGTTGATGTGGTAGTTGTATTTCTCACTCCAAGAATGTATTGTCCAAGTCTCTATTATTTCTAAGCCTTAAGAATAAGGTATATTGTAGACGACTTTTTGAACATGCTTGTGAGGCTGTTTGATTTGAAGAATTCTGAATGACTTCGTGAACATGTTTGCGAGACTCTTTGACTTGAAGAATGCTCTCCCTTTGTCTTTGATTTTTTTTATGATGCACCCTAGTTTTTGCCTAGACCACCCTTTCAGGTTTTCAATCTATCGTCCATCTCTTTTGAGTCCTTTTTTTGAAAAGTATGTTATCTCAAAAAGGAATCGGTGGGGGAAAATCACTTTGAGGAGAGAAATAAGTATTTTGATTCTTGATGGGGAGTGACTCCGGACTCTAGGTTTGGAAAAGTTGATCCAAGCATCGAATCTGTGAAGATTGACATTTTTGGAGTAACTCCTTTATATGTGAGACTAGGAGGTGGAGAAGCTAGCCCCAAGTGTAGATTTGCTATTAGAGTTTGTATGACTTGAGAAGATATTGACTTGGGGAAGGAAAGGATGAAAATCCACTAGCCTTGATGCTTAGATTTTAAGAGAGTGTATGTGAAGAGGAAGCCCCTAGACCCAACAAATAACGCTAATTGGCTCAAGGATCTAGAAAAGTTTTACTACCTTTAACGGACCCATGTATATTATTGGTTGGTATCTTCAATTTTTGTTCGATTTTTTTCCAAGTGAATCACTTAGAAATATCTTGACAAGTTTTAAGAGGAAAGCCACTCACCATTATGATCAACGGCTAAACATTTTTCTTTGGTGCTGAAAGTCATCTTCGTTTGTATTGCGACTGAGCTTTGTTATAAGAGGAGACAGTATTGAGGTATCCTCCTTCATTCACTTGTATCGTCGTTGAGCTTTGTTGAAAAAGGAGTTGATGTTGAGGAGTTCTCTTTGCCTTCGTTGTAACTTGTCGAAGTTTCTTCCTTGTTGTGGGGAGATGAAGCTTGAGATTTTTTTTTGTACTCTCAAAGCTTTTGAATTGAGTAGCCCCTCTTTTTGGGATTGATGTTGATGGAAGCACCTTTGGCTTTCTTCCTTTGTTGATCCTTGATTTTCAGCATGAGCGATGCTGTTTAGCCCCTAGGCCTTCTAATGATAGCTTTCTTTCTCAAACTCGTTTAGACATTACTATCATCTTTTGCAAAGTTTTAAATTTGAGATGTGACATTTATGGTTTGTGGGTCCATTATTCCTTAATGATTTCATCATTAGCTTTGTATATTTATCATGTTTAGCTTGGGCTAACTCATCATTTTCAGAAATTACATGAAATCTAATGATATTCACGAGGTAGAACAACTTTAGGGAAAATGTATGGAGAAGGAAATAACTTTCATTTTTGAGGAAATTCAGAAGACACAAACTAGAAGGAGTAAGAAGTAATAGAAAGACAGAAATCTCTTCGAGTTCATAATTAAATTTAAACCTAATCTATTTGAAGGAGAAAGGGAGAGGATAGTTGAAGCCCTAAAGTGGTAGATCTTGAATTCTTCTTCGAGCATCATTTTCTTGATATCTTCTAAGGGAGAGGGTTGGTGAGGACATTAGGAAGCCCCATTTCCTTCTTGTCAATGAGGTATTGGATGAGATCCTTCAAAGGGTAGCAAGAGGTTGTGTCATGGCCGGTGGCATTGTGAATCTTACAAAATGAGAGGGTACGATTGTAATGATAGCTCGTCTCATGAGGAGCTCCTTTTTCTATACTTGAGCTTTCCTTCCTTTTTGAGGATGTTAAATAGACCCTCTTGGGTGATCCCTTCAAGTTTTTTGTTGTGTCTTGGTATCCTCCTCTTAGTAAGGTCAAACCTACTAGGATCATAAAATCACCTTTTCTTCATAGTTATGGTTACCTCACAAAGAGCTTCGTCTCCTTACTATAGCATTCCTTTTGAGCTTGTAGGCGCGCTTGAAGTGTTTCGACCTTCTTCTCATAGTACTCCCCTTGAATTTGTAAGTGGGGTTTGAAGTACTTAAATCTCCTTCTTATGGCATTCCTCTTGAGCTCGTAGGCGGCCATGAATAATTGTGATTTTCTTCTCATAGTAATTCCCTTGGGCTCATAGGCGGGTTTGAAATTTTCCCTCCATTTATTGCTTGAAGTCGATGTATATGACGGAGGCGTATACCTCTACCATTTGATTCACTTACCCTTCTAGGCGAGACTTAAGAGCATGGACCTCTTGTGTATCTTGAGTGTTCGACATTATGTTGGGAGAATCTTGAGGGAGCTAGTTGCCTTGATATCGTACCTAGATATGTAACAAATGTGTTAAACCATGACCGGGTCCTAACAAGTCAGCTGAATGAGGGGTATGTAGGCTTAAAGGTTTGACCAAATGACACAAATCACACAAACAGAGAAGATGTCTCGTACGAGACAAGGTTGTCTCGCGCGAGACAACACCATAGAATACTGAAATTACCCGGATCGCGCGGATGCGTCGAGAGGTTTTTTATTTCACGAAAAAGAGAGTCACCACACCGTTTTGTATTATGAGCCAAAACTTTGAAAATGGCTGTTTGAAAAGTAGGTCATTTTGATTGGGAGCCAAAGCTTAGGAAAATACAATTTTGAAAAGGAGGTCGTTTTGATTGGGACACAAAACTTAGGAAAATGCTATTTTGAAAAGGAGGTCGTTTTAATTGGGAGCCAAAACTTAGGAAAAAGTTGTTTTGAAAAGGAGGTCATTTTGATTGGGAGCCAAAACTTAGGAAAATACTATTTTGAACAGAGATTGTTAGGTTCGGAAATCAGGTTACCTTTCGGGAAGAGTATCTTGAGATCACCCGAAATGCCTCGCATGACGAGTCTTTCTACCTTTCTCAAAATTCGCGCGTTTGCGTGTGTTCGTGTTACTTTTGAAAATGAGTTTGAGTTTGAAAATGAGTTTGAATGACGAACTTGAGTTTTGAGTTTGAAAAGGAAGTTTGAATGACAAACTTTGGTTTTGAACCGGGCATTATAATGTTACCCTTTTTTTGATGAAAACGATGGCAAATAAGAAGCGATCGAAAAGTCATTTTGTAACTTGGACATTTGAAAGTAAATACTATCAACAAACCAAACGGTTTGGACTTGTAAATAACAGTATTGAAATTGACGGTATTAATGAACCAAACGGTTCGGACGGTAAAAGTACGATCGACGAACCAAACAGTTCGGACTGTAAAGAGCGATATGTAAATGACAATATCAACGTATCGAACGATCCGGACGGTAAATAAAGATCAACGAACCAAACGGTTCGAACGATGAAAATGACGATCGACGAACCAAACGGTTCGGACGGTAAATGACATAAAGTAAAAATGGGTCAAGATATCCGTTTTAACCCTAAATCACTTTTCTCGAGGGAGAAAAGATGATAGAGGGAGGATCTTCTCGTAGACAACGTTTTGTCTACATTTTGGAAACTTTGATCGGATCGAAGATAGCGAATGACGCGTAAAACGAGGCAAAGCGGAGTTTGAGAGTGAGAGTGTTACCAATGACTAGGTGTTGATTCTTTTGCTCGGGAGATGATATACGGGATATGGAACGGTGTTTGAAAGGTGTTTTGGATGTGTTTGGCTCGGAAAATGTGGTTTTCATGCAAATCGAGGTGTTTTCGGGGCTCGGGGAGGTGTTTTGGTTGCTGGAACCGAGGCAATATGCAGGAGAGGTAATATTTTCTTCACTATTTACTGAATGGGAGAGGCTGTATTTATAGGAGTTGAAATGGAAGGACATGCCGTTCGGCCAATTCTTCAGTTTTAAGGACTTTTTGGTTATTTGGAGATTTGCTAAGAATGATTTGTTAATCTTGAAGAACAGGTTGGATGGCCAAACCTTCAATTTGAGGACATTTTGATCTTTTCAGCCTTGAATTTGATTGATGTTGATGGGAGGGGCTTTGCAAGTCAGTCACATGTCCCTGTTTAGTCGCTAAGAAAGCCATTTTGTTCCGTTAAGTCGGGTTTTGACTGTTTTTTAAATAACAGTCCGAGAAAATGTCGGAACAGTCCCGGAAATTGCGTATTTATGGAAAAGTGGTATTTTCACGTGTGCGAACGTGTGTTAAATACACTTTGGATTTTGGATGCTCGGGACAGCCCTGGAAAGTCTCGTTAACTTGGAAAGTGTGAGTTAACGGATTCTCATTAACTTGGAAAGTTTAAGTTAACGGATTATAACGATCCGGATTTGGGTACTTACAAATACCTTTTGAATTTAGTCCTATTCTTGGTTGGACGGAGGTAAATCCGTTGGGGTTTCTACCTAAGTCCTGAAACAGTAGATTCGTCACCTTAGAATGTGAGGCCCTTGTATTCCACTTGTATTGCACTCCCCAAAACGGACAATTTTGGACAAAGAACATTCTATTCGAAATTCACCATTCAAATCCAAATCTAACGACTTAGTGATTATTTTAGTTATTTGTAAAATAAATCCATATGTGATGAACCTTGTGAAGGATTATTTTTGCTTTATGGACAAACCTTTTTAGGGAAATTCTGTAGAGACATTTGTTTGTTACTTCACATGGTAAATTTCACATAACTTTATTTTGGTTAAAGACATAAAATATCCCTTAAGTCAAACCAACAGGTCAAGGAGTGTCTTAATACGCCTATCATGATGCATGTGATTAATGCAAGGCTTATAACTTAGGCTCCCCGTAGTATGACGGTCGTATAGGAGCGAACTGCGGAGTTGGGTGCACCAACTTTGGAGAGACCAACAACATAGGTGACCGACATCCGTCCTTAGTGTGGACCCCGAGTTAAAATAGGGTAATGTAGTGCAATGCAAACAGTTATATCATGATGTGCACGTGTGTGAGAGTCAATCTAGGTGATGATTTAAAAAAAAAAAACTAAAATAGAAACAAACAATGGGCACACCAAGTGGTTGCCTATGTTTCGCTCAAATTAGGAAGACTCAGGCCATCATAGTTAACAGATAAAGTGAGAGAGAGAGTATAAATAATTTAATTTACAGAGCCCGAGTCAACTAACTATCGGTAAATTTAAAACTTCAATCTCAAACATTCAATCATAAATTAATTACTATACCCTGCAAAATAGAGATAGCACAAGCAAAACAAATTTTTTTTTTTGATTTTCTGGATTTTCAGAAAAAGAATTTCAGTATAATGATTAGGTTATAATAGGAAATGATTTCCAGTCATGGTTCAATAAGCCATCTTAGTACTCATGGGACAATGGTTGCTCTACCAAGTTTTCTCAATTTTGAAAGCATTCTGAGACCTTGTCTCGTGCGAGATAAGTCGTCTGATTTTTTTTTTTGGACAAAAACAGCACAGACTAACTCAGAAAAATCCAAATAAAATCAAATTTCTAAAGAAAATTGAAAAGATCAATAACACCCAATTTATTGCAAGTGTAACCCACTTTAATTAATCATCCTCAATGGAGTCGCCACTGTAGCAATGGTGAATTTTTTATTGCGACGAGTCGCCACTTATTATTTATTTGAGGAAAATAATAAGAAAAACCTTTTTGATATTTAAAGAGAATTAGGGGTTTGGGGGTTAATTTATGAAATTGAATGGTCAAGTAGCACCAATTCTACCAAATCTTAGGATTTTTCTTGATAATTAGGTGTTATCAATCAAATCAATTAAGCCAAGATTAATAAGAATAAGTAAAACCTCATTAATTTATTAATTAGGGTTGGAATGTCGGATTGTTTGCGTCGATATCACCTTCATGAATTGAAGGGACTCTAGGCTAAGGTTTTTTGATGGGATTACACTACTCTAAAATCAATTAGAGGGGTTGAGAAGAAGAAAATAAAAGTGTAGGAGTTTACCTTATGATTTTGAGAGTTTACAATGGGTAGCCTTGACAAAGGCTTGAGATATTCATAGTAGGATTGATATGAACGATTTTAGAGAGAGATTTAGGGTTGTTTTGTGTCTTCTATCTAGGAGAGAATCCAACAAAACGTGTGTAGGAGAAGGTGTGATTCAAGGTCTAATTGAAGGTCCCAAACAAAGAGGAGAAACCTTGTATTTATAAGTGTAAATTACTTGATCACCAAGTTAGGTTTCACAAGTCAGGAAGGAATCAAAGACTTGATTTAGGAGAGTTTACTAAGGAAGTCAATTTGTGAGGAAGATTCTAGGAAGTCACAAAATAAGGTAAATCCCGGATTAGGAGAGGAGAGTTCAAGAAAGAGATCGAAACGGAGAAGGAAAGTGAATCTGCTCATTCTGCAGTAGTTGTCTTGTGCGAGACACGTAGTCTCGTATGAGATAACTAGTCAGATTGACTATTTTGTCCTCTATAGTTATTCCATTAGTCAGTTAAGTACAAAACTAACGAAGTTAGTCAAAAGCTAAATACATGACAAAACTAATGAGCTATCATCAAAACACAAAGGCGAAGACAAATAGTAGTGCAATCATGAATCTTGAGCTCAGAATGGGGTGTCTACAATATGTCATAAACTAAGAATGGGTGGTTTATGTGAAAGGCTGAAGAGGCTAAAGGCTACCCACTTAAGTACTCAGGAGTACATAGCAAGCTAAGATTAACCACTTTGAGGAGATGTCAATGGAGAGTGGAACCCGGTAGGTGGGCCTCAACGGGTTTGGGGTTATATATAGTGCGACTCGATTGTGAGAAATTCAATAGGAGTTTTCTGCACGTGGTATGAGGTTCAACTATATGGAAAAATAGTTTTGTACATGAAGTAAAATGGATAGAGGAACATTTAAGCATATAAAAAAGAAAATAATACAACTTCTGAGTCACCCGTGTGACCGAAAAAATAAATAAAATAGAAACTGAATAAATAAAACATTTACAGGCCTTTTAGACCTAGAAAACATTCTGTTTGTCCCTGTTTTTGATCAGTCCCATAGAGACTCCTAAAGGGTGAAATTTTCCCGATTCACGTATAGGACTAAAACTCGCTCGAGTTGGGCCATAATGCTCCGATTTGCCTGATTTTTGCAATTTTCCAAATGTATGCGGGACCAGGGAAATATCCCCATTTCCCTATACAGAAAAATTACTCTTGTAGAATTCATTAACAGAACAAACATGCCAGAGAACAGAACATGAAAAATGCATGAATTTCGTCACAGGGGTCAAACTCGCGCGTGTTTGGATGAATAAGCCAAACTCGTGTGGTTTTTACCTCTCTAAGAACAAAATATGCAGAAATCAGAACACTTAAAATTATACTGCAAGTTTAACCTTCTAAATAGATGTCCCCAACAGAGTCGCCACTATAGATGCCCCAGAAAATTCTCGACTAGCCTAAACTATGTGAAACGAATAGTCCTAGTATATCTATTTGATTTTATTAGAGTCGCTACCTATTATAAGTAACCTAATCTGACCCGCGACTTTCTCGAGTGCATGAAAGGACTTCTAGGGACTGCTCACCAATAACAACGCCTTTCGGGCATTTATTTTACCACTTTAAGTGAGAAAGAATCATTCTGGTATAAGAAACTAGAAAAGGACCTTGCTGGAATTACAAAAACATATAAAGATCTTATCCTGACATCTGTGATAGCTTTTGAAACTATAGAGGCGATAAGCATAGCTATCTGCGTGGCCCATTTGGGCACCTGAAGACTTTGGCCGCGCAATATCTTTTGGAGGTAGGTATTATATATAAATAGAACCCTCTTCCACCCATTTTATGGATCCTATTTACATACCTTCGGGAAACTCTGCCCAAATTGAGACATCCCTATCTCTCTCCTAAAAACCTACACAAATATAATCTCTCTACTACCTGCATCAAGTCCCATGGATGCATTTGGATGAAGACCTAGCTCAAGCTAGCAATCAAGAAGATATAAGTGAACCTTTGTGATCTGAACCATTGGTAAACTTTCCTTCTCCCTTTCCTAATCTCTCTACTTTAATGCTACTATCTTTAATTGCTATATAATCATGCTCTATTAAATTCCTCTAGCTTAAATTGTTTATTGCTATCTTTCATTGATTGTTTATTTGGGAGGTCACACATGATACTAATTGGAACTTCTCCCTAGGAGAGCATACAACCATGAAAGTGGTAAATTAGGTATCTTTGAGGGATAATTCAATGAAGTTGATGTGATCCCTCCCTTCTAAAATTACCTAAATGATATTTACTAGTATAAATCTCTACTCATTTACTAGTGATTTTATCTCTCTACCCTTGAATATTTCCCCATGAAAAACACACAACCAAGACACACTTTAAATGTAGTTGTGTAGGAAAGGCTATTAGATTGATGTAACTTATTTACAGTTTCTATTTTAGTTTGGATTTGATCCATTTCTGCTCAATTTTCAGTTTATGTTCTTAGTTTCTTGCAATTCTGACTAAGAGGCAAAAGGGGCCACACAACCCCATTTTCCTATTCCTGCGACTTCTTTCGCCTGGGATAGCCTATGACCAATTTTTACAGTTTTCTTCATTTCCTTCGATTAATTCAATCTTCATTTGTTATTTTATGTTTGAAACTGATTTCCAAATATGCACCAATTATCTAAAACCTTTATCTAGCTTATTTTGACTTAAAACACATGTGCACATACACACACACACACACACACGCACACTTTAATAGGAAGACTCGTAGATACGAGACATCTTGAGTGAGCTCTTGATACTTTTCACGAGGTGTAAAGTGACCTCTGGACTCATAACTCATATAAAAAGCCTTTTTTTAATATTTTCGGCTAACAAAATGGTGTGGTGACTGTTTGTTCACATTCGGCTCAGTCCCACCTTTCAGAAAATATTTTCGAACCACCCATGCGGCGCGGACGGATCGTATCGGGGTAATTTCACCTATGTTTTGAAGGAAAATAAGAAAAACCTATGTCTAATTTGATTTTAATCAGAGATTCAAAAGATAAGGGTTCAGGGGTTAGATTACAAAATGGGGAGGTGTTACGCACCCGCTCCGCACGGCCTTAAGGCCGATCTTGCTACTTTAAGTGTTCTAATCTATTTTATGTCCCTAGTTAAGCAGACCTCCGGGAATGCCTTGTAATCAAGGCTTTGCTTTGTGAATTCTTGAGAGTGAAAAGGAGTTAATGAGAGATTTTGGTATTTCAAAAATGTCAATAGTATGGGTGCTTGTTGAGAGGAGATTTCAAGGTGAAAAATGTATTTTAAAGTTACCAGAATTATTTTTAGCCCAAGGATGTTCACCCCTTCAAGGATCCAAAAAGGCTCATTTATAGGTGAAAGGGAGGGTTTTGATCAACAAAGATAGCTTGCCCCGAATCAAGTTGAAAATAATGGAGATGGGGAGTTACAAATCACACAGAGAGAGAGATTTTTGTAGGTAAATCAGTCAATGATTGCCAAACTCGCGCGATCTGGCATAGGATTGAAGCTCGTACAATTTCTACAACCACAACATAATTTGCCCAATTTTTGAAAGGATTAAAGGACATAAGTAACCTTAAAAGCTAACTCCATTACTCAGTTTAGTCCAAAACTAACATAATTAGTTAGGAACTTCACAAATGGAGATGGGGAGTTACAAATCACAAAGAGAGAGATTTTTGTAGGTAAATCAGTCACTGATTGCCAAACTCGCACGATCTGGCATAGGGTTCACTACCAGAAAAAAGTATTTTAGCGGCGGAATTTTCCACCGCTAGAGTATGGATTCCGTCGCTAAAGGTCTGTCACCGACGGAAAAATTCCGTCGGTGGTCCTCCACTGTCAGCCCGCCGCAATGGTCCGATAGACCAAATTTCGTCGGTGTGTACACCGACGGAAATAGTATTCTGTCAGTGATCTTTTGATAATAGGGACGGAAATTTCCGCCGCTGAATTAATTTAATTTAATAAAATATTTATTTCACCGGCGGAATATTCGGTCGCTGAATAAAAATTTATTTAAAATAAATTAATTCAGCGGCGGAAATTTCCGTCGCTGAGTTAATTTATTTTAATTTAAATTTTTATTCAGCGACGGAATATTCCGCCGGTGAAATAAAAATTTAATTAAATTAAATTAACTCACAGGGGGAAATTTTCTTCACTGAATTAATTTATTTTAAATAAATTTTTATTCCAGCGACGGAATAGTCCACCGGTGAAATAAAAATTTATTTAAATTAATTAAAATAAATTGACTCACCGGCGGAAATTTCCGTCGCTGAATTAATTTATTTTAATTAAATTTTTATTTCACCGGCGAAATATTCTGTCGCTGATATAAAATTTAATTAAAATAAATTAATTCAGCGACGGAAATTTTCGCCCCTGATAATGCAATAAATTAAAAAAAAAAAATCATAAATATCAATTATAATTTTTTTTTGTACCTGATATAACAATTGATAAAACTAAAACTATAAATCTAAAAACCAAAATACAGTACCAAATCGGTGGGGGGATCTGGGGCTCCCAGTACCAAATCGGTGGGGTGTGGAGGGGGGCGGGGACATCCCAGTACCCAAAATCGGGGGAGGGGGTGGACTTGAAATGGGGACATCACAAATGTTATTACAAACAAATATCACAAATGTTATTACAAAAAAGCATAAAATAGTACGAAATCAACTCGGAGGGGATTGGGGAGACTCTAAATTACCCTGCTGCACTAGGGCCATCAACATCGCAAATCGACGATCCGTCTCCTCCCGATGCTGCGCAACCTATTGTGATGTACCCGATTTTTTTTGTTATCAAACGGAGTCGCCACGCCATTTTAATTTTGAGGGCCAAAACTTTGAAAAATGCCCGAGATTAGAGATTCGGGTTCGGAGGTCACGTTACATGCCGGGAAGGACGTTAGTGTGCACCCGGAATGCCTCGTAAAACGAGTCTTCCAAACATTCAAAATCATTTGTTTGTGTGTGTGTGTGTGTGTGTGTGTGTGTTACTTTGGCCAAAATAAGTTGAAACTGAGGAAAGTAAAAATTGGAAATTCTTTATTAGACTTTGGAAAGATCCCATGATTTTTGGTGTGATTTTTGGGTTGAATTTTGGTACTCAAAAGATTTTTGGAAGTTGGAAACCATTTCTGCCAGAATGAAAAAGGCAGTGGACACTTAATTTTGAAATGGACTTTAGGGCTTGAAAACTCCAGAATCTGGGAAAAGTCCGAGAATGAAAAATGTTCAAAACACCTTAAATAAGGTTTCTGTAAAAGAACTTTTCATTTTGAATATGATTTGAGGACCCAAAACCTTCTGGAAATCTCAGATGTGAAATCTGGACTTCCAGAGACTGATGAACTGACCTTTAAAAGAAAATTTGAAAAATGGAGTTTTACTCACGCAAAAAATAAAGTAAAAATATTTCTGGAAAGATCTGGATGTTGGCTACAAAAAGTATTTTGTAGTCACCACCAAATTCCAAGTTTCTGTATGTCCAAAAAATAGGAAAATGGACTGAGGTCTCAGAACAATGCTACTGGACAGCAAGATGTTCTTGAGGGAAAATGTGATTTTTGGGGGATTTGCATCTATGTTCACCCCATTTTCATCCCTATACTTGATTCCACTACTTTGTGTTAAGTGGTTATCATATTCAAGTCATCCTTGGGGAATTTTATGGGGTTTAAACATGTCCTTTGCAAAGGGAAAGGGGATATTTTGTAGAGATGAAACTAAAGAGACAAATCAACTAGAGATTTAAAATTTGGACCATTTGAGATGGTCATTCATGAAGATGAACTTCAAGATGACCATCTTAGGTCAAGACTTAAGTTAAATTAGACATAAAGCAAATCAAAATAAGAAGAACAAGATGAACAAGAGGTTAAAAGGGAATTTTAGGGTTTAGAGAAGGAGGGCTTTACCAATGGTGACACCCTATCTTCCTAGGCTTGGAATTTGACTTGAGGAGTATCAAGATTTGGTGTTTGACTTGAGGAGTATCAAGATTTGGTGTTTTGGAGTTGTGTTTGGGTGGATTCAAGGCTTGAATGTGTTTAGGGTTTGATGATAGAGTTGATCAAAGAGAAAACAAGTAGATAACACTTAAGTCCTCTATGTTTTCTCCCTAATCTTCCTCTTGAGTAGTGTTTTAAGCTTGAGCTTGGTGTGTTTAAGAGTGATATGAGAATGGTTGAAGTGAAATTGGGAAAGGTTCAAGAGAAAATGGTGGCAATCTAAGGATTCCCACTGTTTTCTCTCTATTTTTCGCCAAAATGCAGCTTCTGTGTGTAAAATGTGTTGTGTAGACTGAGAGAGGAGGGTTTAATTTATAGCCCTCTGTGATTTACATAGATGTCCGCGCGGAGGGGTTCGTAAGCGTGCACTGTTCATCTGCTACAGTGCTGGCTTTTGGACAGGAGGAATATTATTCAAAAAATTACAGCAGTTTGTTTTTCAACTTGCCTAATTCGGATTTTTCCAATTTCTTTTGCTTTTTGAGATTCTTTTCTTGGTTTAACTTTAAATGGCAATGCCCACTTTACCCTTGCTTTGTTAGAAAGGTTAGGGTTTGTTAGAAATGTTGGAAATGTTAAAACTTTCGTTAATTTTCTAACGAAAATACTAACGGCTCAAATTGGAGCACTTACAGTAGCCCCTCGGCGACGGTGCTTTCGAAGGAAGCGGGGTCGTCGATAAGAGTAAGGCTCCATTTTTGACGGGATGATCAGGTGATCGAGTGGCTGAACCTAGCGATAGGCTACCTACGTATCCCTAGTGGGAATCAAGCCGGCCGTAGTTCGGGTCTTTGACCCTGGGATGATGGCGTTTTAGGTGCCTCGAACCTTGATGAGTTCTGCAGTCGTTTGCTGAAAGAAACTCTGCTGGGGGTAAGAGATGACCATTTTGGTCTGGTGGCTGAACCTAGCGATAGGCTACCTACGTATCCTTAAGAGGAATCAAGCCAGTTGTGGTTCGGGTCTTGGACCCTAAGATTTGACTATTTTTGGGGAAGTCACCCTAAGATTTGACTATTTTTGGGAAGTCGCCCTATGATCTGACTATTTTTGGGAAGTCACCCTATGATCTGACTATTTTTGGGAAGTCACCCTATGGCTTGACTATTTTTGGGAAGTCGCCCTAAGATCTGACTATTTTTGGGAAGTCGCCCTATGATCTGACTATTTTTGGGAAGTCACCCTATGATCTGACTATTTTTGGGAAGTCACCCTATGGCTTGACTATTTTTGGGAAGTCGCCCTATGGTTTGACTATTTTTGGGAAGTCGCCCTATGGTTTGACTATTTTTGGGAAGTCGCCCTGTGGTTTGACTATTTTTGGGAAGTCGCCCTGTAATCTGACTGTTTTTGGGAAGTCACCCTAAGGTTTTGACTGTTTTGGGGAAGTCGCCCTAAGATCTGACTATTTTTGGGAAGTCACCCTAAGATCTGACTATTTTTGGGAAGTCACCCTATGGTTTGACTATTTTTGGGAAGTCACCCTATGATCTGACTATTTTTGGGAAGTCACCCTATGGCTTGACTATTTTTGGGAAGTCGCCCTATGGTTTGACTATTTTTGGGAAGTCGCCCTATGGTTTGACTATTTTTGGGAAGTCACCCTATGATCTGACTATTTTTGGGAAGTCGCCCTATGGTTTGACTATTTTGGGGAAGTCGCCCTATGATCTGACTATTTTTGGGAAGTCACCCTATGATCTGACTATTTTTGGGAAGTCGCCCTATGACCTGACTATTTTTGGGAAGTCACCCTATGGTTTGACTATTTTTGGGAAGTCGCCCTATGATCTGACTATTTTGGGGAAGTCGCCCTATGGTTTTGGTTTGTCGAATTAGGGGATGATTGCATTTTATCGCTTTTCCTAGTGTTGTGTGTGATAGCGTTTTAGGTGCCTCAAACCTTAATGATGGAGTCTTAGGTGCCTTGAACCTTGATGATGGCGTCTTAGGTGCCTCGAACCTTGGAGATGGCATCTTAGGTGCCTCGAACCTTGATTTGAAATGATTTCCCTTTGACGGTTTGGGATGGATGGTCCTTTGGTGGATTTTAGTTCAGGAATATGAACCTAAATGGGGACTTAGTTCAGGAGTATGATTCTAAATCGAGGTTTTGTTCAGGAGTATGAACCTAAATGGGGACCTAGTTCAGGAGTATGATTCTAAGTCGAGGTTTTGTTCAGGAGTATGAACCTAAATGGGGACCTAGTTCAGGAGTATGATTCTAAGTCGAGGTTTAGTTCAGGAGTATGAATCTAAATGGGGACTTAGTTCAGGAGTAGGATTCTAAGTCGAGGTTTAGTTCAGGAGTATGAATCTAAATGGGGACTTAGTTCAGGAGTATGAACCTAAATGGGGACCTAGTTCAGGAGTATGATCCTAAGTCGGGGTTGAGGGAGACTGTTTGAGGGCATTCTCGCAGGGGAAGATTAGAGTTTATGATGATTATCGGGGAAAAAGGGTGACCGTGTTGGTCAAGCGGCTGGACCTAGGGTAGGCTGCCTACGTATCCTGAGTGGGAATCAAGCCTGGACGTAGTTCGAAAGTTGCTGGAGATGGTCTTTGATGGTTTGACAGTATTTGGGAGTTACCCGAGTAGTTGACTAAGATATGCTTTCATACCTGTGCTGTGCTTACCTGTAGCTGCCGGAAGGACTGAGGCTACGGCTGATGTTGATGAAGAGTTGTTAGGTTGCCGTTCGTGGGACGGTTTCTGCCGACAATTTGCTGTCTTTGGAGGCATTTTGACCTGAAGGAGGAGTTTGGTTGAGTCTGTATCTTGCTGGTGATCGTCAACCTTGTAGAGGTTGTTGAGCTTGTCTTCACATTGGGACTTCTTGCTTTTGAGAACTTGGTGTCTCTGACCGCATTGTATTTGAGAACTTGGCATCCCTGACCGATTTGTATTGGAGAACTTGGCGTCTCTGAATGATTTGCATTTTGAGAACTTGGCGTCTCTGACTGATTTGCATTTTGAGAACTTGGCGTCTCTGACCGATTTGTATTGGAGAACTTGGCGTCTCTGATCGAACTGTATTGGAGAGCTTGGCATCCCTGACCGATTTGTATTGGAGAGCTTGGCGTCTCTGACCGAATTGTATTAGAGAACTTGGCGTCTTTGACCGAATTGTATTGGAGAGCTTGGCGTCTCTGACCGAATTGTATTGGAGAGCTTGGCGTCCCTGACCAATTTGTAGACACTGGAGGCGGTCTTCATATGTTTGTGGATGTTGGGGGCTGTTTTCATCCATTTGAGGTCGTCTTTGGTGAAGATCATCCTTGTCGAAAAGGGGGATTACGTTTGAATTCCTGCATTTGTTAGTGAAGAGGAAGATGCATATATGGCATTCATGATGGCGGATGCGTGCATAGAACCAAAAATGATTATGAGATGATGCATTTACTTGCTTTCGAAGATGCACTTGGCCTAAGCTTTTGGCAGGGAAATTATGATTTATGATCTTCAATCACTTAGGATTGTTCCTATTGACTCAAGTTTTGTGCATGCTACATGAGCCCTTGGGAGATTTTTGTGGGGATGCATGGGTATGGAGACTGCTTGGAACAGATTTTGAGCAAGTGGGGGGTGAGCGCCCTCGATCGCGATTAAAACAACGGCTGTTGATGAGGTTTTGTTAATAGTATCACATGGACCTCAATTTTGATGAGATTGGATTCGGATCCTGGTCATGATTGAAATTTTCCCTCTCATTCTTGGTCATTTGAAGCCGATGCCGACAGCTCTAGGGCACGTTGATACGAGTGAAGCTTCTTTCATTTGGGTGAGCTGTGACTTTGGCCGAAACCTTATCCGGAGAATGGTTTGATGGAATTGCTAATGCCGGGAGAAACCCTGATCTTGAATTCCGATGCTACGGGAAGCTGCCGTGTACCAAGTTCTGAAGCTGAAATTCTTTCTTGCGACTTGATAAAATTCGGGTCCAAAAGACCACCTTGACAAAGCCCCCGGATCCTGAGTAGGCAAAGTCCAGATTTTGAAGAGGCGACTTGGCGAGTCTATCTCGTAGTGAAGAACCCAACGTGGACCCAAAGATGACTATATAAGCCCCAGCTTGAAGAGCTACTATAGGAGAACCTGGGAGAACCGCTTAGCAAGCCCCAGCATGAAGAAATTCAGAGCAGTCTTATTGCAGACAGAGTCATCATGTGACCGAGGGGGCACCCATCTTTTCAAATCTTAGTCAACCAGTCACTGGACAAGACTCAGGAACGTTTACGTGCAGGGGCACATCTTTTGAAAGGTGGGAATGTCTCCCGAATTTGTGTATGACACTTTTGCTTTAGGTCTGACTCTTTTGAGAGAGTATAAGCATCACAAGGTGTGGAAAGGTGTATGGAAGCCCCTGCTGACAGAAAGACAGTGTTTGGCTCTATTTCCCTATGATGGAGAGAGAGAGAAGACTTGTCGAGACACTTGAAAACTTGTCTTATTCATGATGATCACAAGGCTGCTTAAAACCTTTTGTTAATGTTCGGGTTATTCAACTCCTAATTCTGATATAAACAAATATTTTGATTAATCACAAGGAGAAAACCAACTGATATCGAGAATCAAGCTCGGAAGGGCGGAAAGTGTATAGGGACGATCCTTGATGGGACCATATTTTTTTTTTTGAGATTTGTTTGTGATTTCGACCGGACCATTTCTGGTTGCCTACGTTCCCTCCATTATGAAGAGCTCAGGTCGCCGTAGTTCGGGCCTATCCCGAATGAAAAGAGAACGAATGTTGAAATTCGAGGGTCTGAGGACCTTTGGGGATTTTGAGGATTTGGAGGATTGAATAACATATCCCCTTAGAGTGTCCATGAAAGACACGGATGCGAAGCCCCCAGTGGGACATCCACGGCAAGTGTTTGTGGAGGAGAAATGAAATATGCTCACATGAAATGTCGAATGAATCAGACTTGAATTTGCACAATCTTTGATCATTTGAGCCGAGATGGATTTGGATCCAATTTAAGCAAGCAGTGAAGCATTAATTTGATTTAGCTCCTGAAATTACTATCCGGTAAGGACTGTAGCTGGGTTTTCGGGCTTCGATCGGCCATCGGGTGATTTGGAAAGTTGTGACCTCTTAAGATGAGAGGTCGGCTGGGCCTTTTGCTGACTGAACCTCTAAAGATAAGAGGTTGGCTTTTAGGGATGTGTTTGGGAAATCTACGGCGGGGAAGATTGATTGCCTCTAAGAATGAGAGGTCAGATTTTGACTTTGGCCAAAGGCGAGGGTAATGGCAATGGGAATATCCTCTAAAAGCGAGAGGATGGCTTGGGATTGGTTAAGGAAATGGTGAGAGGGAGTCCAAGCTATCGGGAAATTTTGCGAATCTTCGAGAATTCAGGCTCCTTTTTTTTTTTTTTATCATTGGAGAGCTTCTTGAGGAGTCGGGGACTTTTTACTGAATTGTGAGGATCGACAGTCCTTATTTTGTTTTTTTTTTTGATGCTTCTTTTGCTTGAGCTTTTTTTTTTTTTTTGACTTGGAAAGCCTCCCGAGGAGTTGAGGATTGTCTTTGTCCTTCCTTCATGGCTTGAAATATTTTGCGCATCGCCGACTCTCGAAGCTAACTTCTTGGGCTCGCTTGGACTTTCTCTCAGTAAGGAGCAAAAATGATGGCTAAACCGGGTTTCAAAACACGCCGATCTTGAAATGAAAGGGTATTGTTTAGTGAGGGTGAGGTAATGGCTTTCCTATGGGTGAAAGGCTTCAACCGCAATCCCTATCGGATGACCTAAACGAGATTAAATCTTCATTTCTTGCTTAAGCTTTAAATGAGAAAAGATCCATGCAAATTCATCGAGCAACGAGATGATGAGGCTGATGAAAGGGATGTGAGCATATGAGATGCAAGATGGGGAGTTGGTAAGCCCCAATTTGAGAGGGATATCAATTGATTTTCTCACTCCAATTAATTTAAATATTAATTATTTCAAAGAATTAGTAGTTGAGCAGCACAAGTGATCATCTAGGATAAAACCATTTCAATTAAGTGTAACGTGAGTGTGCAAGTGATGTCTCGAGTCTAGCAAGAAAAGAAGAAAGACTTATATATATATATATAAATTTTAAATGATAGTTAAGCTATCTTTCCACAACATTCGAGGTGGACAAAACCGACAAGTGTCCAAGATGGACTTAGGTGAAAGAAAAGTACTAGAACCTATGAAGGTTGACTAAAAGACTATTTTAGAGATAGGTAGCGCCTAGTCTAGCTGCTCTTTGCTGTTGGATCATGCATCTATTCTTCGACGCTGGAGGCGGGAGCTATTGCAGGTCTTCCCATCAGGACTTCTTCTTGCTCAATCCAACCATTTTCCTTGCCTGCAATGGCTGGTTCATTGACCTCACAAAGGGGCGAGTCAAATTCCATTGTGCCCACAAGGCTTGAATCACCAAACTCGACCATGTTGATGCCCATGTTGTCATTTCTAGGGAATGGGTTATTGATGGTGTTAGGCCCTTCAGGCACTTCTAACCTCCCTTGTTCAATCAAACTTTGGATAGCCTTCTTCAGGGGGACGCAATCATCTGTCAGGTGCCCATGGTACTGATGAAAGGCACAATGCTTGGAGGTATCCAAAGGAGCATTGGGGTTTCTGGGCTGATAATTATCTAAAGGTTGGAGTAAACCTTCTTTTACCAAACCTCTGAAGATATCACTCAAAGGCATCCCAAAGTTTCTCAAGTCTTGGAGCCGGGATCTGGATGCATCAGTTTTCTTGGGAACAAAGGGAGTGGCATTGTTACAGTCCTGTCCCGCGTAGCTGATCGCCTCTTTGCCTTTAGTGGGAGCGAGAGCAGTGTTGGAGGGAGGAGCCCGATACACAGGCGCGTGCAAAGCAATCGGGCCGATTGTAAGCCTTTTCAAACTTAGCCGGAATTAACCATTGCACGCAAGTCGGCGTAGGGGAAGTGGCGAGGGAAGCTCTCAAATGCGGCTTCAAGCATGACTGGAAGATGTCTAAGCACTCTTCGTCGAGGGAGGAATGGCCATTTCACTAAGCTTCGGGTTCCACCTTTTATAGAAATCCCCAATATTCTCATCGGGCGCCGCATCGTTGTCCGCGAGTCAACTCTGTTTGTTTCCCATTCCAAATTGGCTTTATACTTATCTGTGAAAGTACTGGTAATCCGTTCCCAAGTAGCCCTAGCTTCAGGCTGCAATCGGAAAAACCATTTCAAAGCCCCTGACTTCAAAGAGAGACTGAAGTAGTCAGCCAACTGCTGGTTGGTGCATCCCTTGGCTTTCATTGCCAAAGTATAGGTGTCCAAGTGAGTTTTAGGGCACGTACTTCCATCAAACAGTTCGAGATTGGGCATTACAAACTTGTGAGGCAGGGGTACGATCGAGTCGGGATCTGTAGGCCGAAGAGCAGTGTTCTTTTTGACGGTCAATTCAGCAATCTGTGCTTTCATTTCCTTGTGTTGCTCCATAAACCAAGCCAATTGGGGATCCAGAGGTGGAGCGGGAATTCCTGAGCCGATACTTGAGCTAGGAAGAGGACTAGCTGTTGGTGGTGCATTGGTGGAAGGAATACCATATTCCGGAGCATAGGTGAAAACCTGTCCTTGGCCCAAATTATCCCGGGGAGTGTAGGTAGGAGCTGGGGCAAAAGGATAGAACCCAGCGACTTGTTGTTGGCTTCCAATCGGCAGAGAAGATGGAGGCAGATCTGAGGTAGCCAGATGGCTTGGATTTCCGGAGTGAGGCCCATAAGTAGGCTTAAGTGCGGGCTGCTGTCCCTGGTTGTTGAATTGCATGGCTGGTTGTGGCGAGGATGCATAACCGAGAGGATACTGTGGTCCTGGTGATTCTGATGAAACCGGGATGGAGGTTTGGTAACCCATCGAACCCTGAGTGATAAATGGATTTGTGAAAGCTGTGTGAGGAGCAACGAACCCAGTACCATTCCGAGGAGGGGCTCTGATCGTGGCCCGCAACTGCATCGTGGCGGCATTCCAAACTGTGGTTGTGAAGGTCCGGATTGATCGGTTCCGAACTGCGGTGGGATTCCAATCTGCTGTGGCATTCCGAGGTATCCCCAACCGTGAGAGGACATTCCGTACTGACTTTGCCCCCACTGAGGAGCTGTGAACTGATTCGTCCCATCGAGCTGCAGGATCCAGTGGTCGACCCGGAGATCGAGGAGCATGGGTTACGGTAGCACCGAAGGAGGTTGGTAGTGGCATGCTTTGGAGCGATCGGGCGACGAAGATTAGGATTGGAGTCTTCCTCTTCTTCCACGGTGAAGGTGCCTTCGGGGTTAAGGCTAGCGGCCAGACCATGGCTCTTAATAGCCTCCATAAGGCTATTCAGCTGTGCTTCCTGTCGCAGTCTCATCTCGTTTCGCTAACCGATTCCACCGCGGTTACGTGCGAGGAGTCCGGGAGGCGGAGTGACGTTGTCCCCCTCGTTACCGGTGATGCGAGACATTACGAAACCCGGAGTTGAAACAAACGGTGAAGGCGACGATGCGCTTGACTCTTCCCAACCGATCAAACGGTGACCCGGTGCAGAAACCAAGCTTTGTGCGGAGCTGCGGGGGAAAGACACGAGGGTTCAGATGGTGGGATTTGAAGGAAGGTAGGTGTTTAGGCTTAAGGCTCACGCAACATGCAGTTATTTGTTCATGTTTACTTAAAACACGCTTTATTAACCTAATCGGTTAGAAAAGATTGCTCTTCTTTTTCGCAAACTACTCTGATTTCTGGATCAGTGGGCCCCGTCACTACGTCTATAAGCCCCTCGTATTCCACCCGTATTTCGACCTCCCGGGGTGGACGGCCCCGGGCGAGGGTCCTATAGGGCAAGCGGGTCCCACCGACCGAAAGAAAAACGATCCTAAAAGTCTGGCGGGTAATCGAGTCTTAACGAGCATTCGATGTAAATTACGGACAAAGCTGACGTCAAAGTCAAGATCATGTCCGAGGGCTCGACGAAAAGTCGGCATGATTTGGACTGATAAATGTCCACGATTGATCTTGACTTGTCGTCAGTTAAGCCGTAATTAGGCATGGAATAATCATTAATCCTTGATGACTCGGTGTCAATCTTTGGGAGTCGATGTATAATTTATGCCGGTCGAGCCGAAGTCAAGGCGCCGGTCAATATCTTGGTCAAAGTCTGCGGCGGAAAACCGGCGAGAACTTCGGCGATTAGGGTCCCCGAAAGATATTGAGTCGGTATGCCGACAAAGGCTTGAAAGGAAAGGTCTATACACGGACGGGGCATGACACGAGACCGGACTAAAAACCAACCGGGTCTCGGACGAGTGTGTCACGGACAAGTGCATGGTCGACACGAGGCTCCATGGGATGTTTGGGTAGTCCCGTGCTTGCACCGAGAGGCGTAATAAGACCAAACGGGCCGCGACAAGGATTTCCCGGGTTAGGGATGTAGTGTGCAGTGTACGGTCACGTGCGCGTAGTGTGCAAGCAGACTATCTTCTTTTTCTGAGTAAAATAGAGATTTTTTATGTGTCTTAAAAGGCATGATGCATGATTCTTTTTTTGAGAATTTTCTTTTTTTGAAAATCCTTTTTTTTTTTTTGAAAATTTTTTTTTTTAAATTTTTTTTTGATTTTTTTTTTTGAAAATTAATGAACACATAAGCACATAATCACAAAAATTCCAACAGTTAGGGACATGATTTCCGACAGTCAAAATTTTGACTTTTTCCGAGGCGGCCAAAACAAACACGAAAATGTGCAAAAATCAACACACACAAAACAAAGGATTTCAAATGTCGGGACGGAAGCTTGACCCTCAAAAGTTTTTCTTTTTTTTTTGAAAAGATAAAACATTTTATCCCCAGCGGAGTCGCCACTGTGATGTACCCGATTTTTTTTGTGATCAAACGGAGTCGCCACGCCATTTTAATTTTGAGGGCCAAAACTTTGAAAAATGCCCGAGATTAGAGATTCGGGTTCGGAGGTCACGTTACATGCCGGGAAGGACGTTAGTGTGCACCCGGAATGCCTCGTAAAACGAGTCTTCCAAACATTCAAAATCATTTGTTTGTGTGTGTGTGTGTGTGTGTGTGTGTGTGTGTTACTTTGGCCAAAATAAGTTGAAACTGAGGAAAGTAAAAATTGGGAATTCTTTATTAGACTTTGGAAAGATCCCATGATTTTTGGTGTGATGTTTGGGTTGAATTTTGGTACTCAAAAGATTTTTGGAAGTTGGAAACCATTTCTGCCAGAATGAAAAAGGCAGTGGACACTTAATTTTGAAATGGACTTTAGGACTTGAAAACTCCAGAATCTGGGAAAAGTCCGAGAATGAAAAATGTTCAAAACACCTTAAATAAGGTTTCTGTAAAAGAACTTTTCATTTTGAAGATGATTTTAGGGACCAAAATCTTCTGGAAATCTCAGATGTGAAATCTGGACTTCCAGAGACTGATGAACTGACCTTTAAAAGAAAATTTGAAAAATGGAGTTTTACTCACGCAAAAATTAAATTAAAAATATGTATGGAAATATCTGGATGTTGGCTACAAAAAGTATTTTGTAGTCACCACCAAATTCCAAGTTTATGTATGTCCAAAAAATAGGAAAATGGACTGAGGTCTCAGAACAATGCTACTGGACAGCAAGATGTTCTTGAGGGAAAATGTGATTTTTGGGGGATTTGCATCTATGTTCACCCCATTTTCATCCCTAGACTTGATTCCACTACTTTGTGTTAAGTGGTTATCATATTCAAGTCATCCTTGGGGAATTTTATGGGGTTTAAACATGTCCTTTGCAAAGGGAAAGGGGATATTTTGTAGAGATGAAATTAAAGAGACAAATCAACTAGAGATTTAAAATTTGGACCATTTGAGATGGTCATTCATGAAGATGAACTTCAAGATGACCATCTTAGGTCAAGACTTAAGTTAAATTAGACATAAAGCAAATCAAAATAAGAAGAACAAGATGAACAAGAGGTTAAAAGTGAATTTTAGGGTTTAGAGAAGGAGGGCTTTACCAATGGTGACACCCTATCTTCCTAGGCTTGGAATTTGACTTGAGGAGTATCAAGATTTGGTGTTTGACTTGAGGAGTATCAAGATTTGGTGTTTTGGAGTTGTGTTTGGGTGGATTCAAGGCTTGAATGTGTTTAGGGTTTGATGATAGAGTTGATCAAAGAGAAAACAAGTAGATAACACTTAAGCTCTATGTTTTCTCCCTAATCTTCCTCTTGAGTAGTGTTTTAAGCTTGAGCTTGGTGTGTTTAAGAGTGATATGAGAATGGTTGAAGTGAAATTGGGAAAGGTTCAAGAGAAAATGGTGGCAATCTAAGGATTCCCACTGTTTTCTCTCTATTTTTCGCCAAAATGCAGCTTCTGTGTGTAAATTGTGTTGTGTAGACTGAGAGAGGAGGGTTTAATTTATAGCCCTCTGTGATTTACATAGACGTCCGCGCGGAGGGGTTCGTAAGCGTGCACTGTTCATCTGCTACAAGGTCTTTGGCTTTTTGGACAGGAGGAATATTATTCAAAAAATTACAGCAGTTTGTTTTTCAACTTGCCTAATTCGGATTTTTCCAATTTCTTTTGCTTTTTGAGATTATTTTCTTGGTTTAACTTTAAATGGCAATGCCCACTTTACCCTTGCTTTGTTAGAAAGGTTAGGGTTTGTTAGAAATGTTGGAAATGTTAAAACTTTCGTTAATTTTCTAACGAAAATACTAACGGCTCAAATTGGAGCACTTACACCTATGCCTGAGCCTCCGCAGCCTTTGCATCAGCCCCCGAAGCCTATGTCTGAGCCTCCACAAGATGTGCCCTAGCCTCTGCATCCACGCGTCTCTCCTCAGCCACCTAAGCCTACAGAGAGTCGATCCTCGAAGCATACTGAGTATCGAGCCTGAAAAATATTCGCGCGACGGCCGGTCGACATCGATGGGTATTGTAGCTCGTGATCCCCTATCCCTAACACTTGGTCTCATCTCTTTGGATGTCCATCTGAGGTAAACGCTTGCCAAACTTCAGGCACTAATGGAACGAGCTGGCCGGGAGGAGTACCTTCGGGAACAACGGCGGCTTGATATGTATTCTGTCAAAATAAAACAAACAAATATAATCATATACACAATGTACATAAATAAATTTACATATTCAAAATCAAGTCATTTAATGATAGTTTACTTACAAAGGCCAATGCAGATCGATCATCAACCCATTGCGGAGGTTGATCGGCGGATGTAGGAGTTCTAACATGGTTGCTAACGAAAACATCCAAAAAACTGACATCGGGGCCATGTTCATTTTCCTATAAATTAAAGAAGCGAGATTATTAGTTTGAAATGGTATAAATGCAACATTTAACTTCCCATATTATCCTTGTGATAAAAATATGTTCTCTTTAATCACTAAAGTTGTGAGTATAATATTTACTTTCATTAGGATTTAGGGGTAATCTTAGAAAAGAAAACATACACTACATTTACACTAAAACCATAGATTTCATAGCATCAACATGGCTCCCAGCTAACATACATACATAAACTAATTTAAAATCATGCATACACTACATTTAAACTAACACCCCATGTATTTCTTATCATTTACACTAACACCCACCAACAACGTGCATACAACCGTCCTGTTTGGTTTCAAAGTCAATTAAACTAAAATCATGGATTTCATAGCATCAACATGGCTCCCAGCTAACATACGTACATAAACAGATTTAAAAGCATGCATACACTACATTTAAACTAACAGCCCATGTATTTCTTATCATTTACACTAACACCCACAAACAACGTGCATACAACCGTCCTGTTTGGTTTCAAAATCAATTAAACTAAAACCATGGATTTCATAGCATCAACATGGCTCCCCAGCTAACATACGTATATAAACTGATTTCAAAGCATGCATACACTATATTTAAATTAACATACATACCATACGGTAGTGATGCTCGCCGACTGGTATCATCCCCATCGTATGCTTTGTCACCGACCCCGAGAAGCCTGCTCTATTTGCCTGAGCCTGTTCGGCGATCGCTATCGCCCCATCCGATGACCAATGTTCGCAAAATCAACGAAACACCTCCTCGGTCATCCAAGTCGGTGTCGCGGGAGCTAAATTCGCCGCCGGCCGCTTAATATAATAATTAGACTTCGTGGCACCTATTAAAAATATGAATATCTCATAAACATATAATGATAACATTATAAAATTAAAAGAGTATAATCATTGTTAATTAAACTAATTAAGGATAGATAAATATGTTACCAATATGATCCCGAATTGTTGACAGGTTCCATTTTTTTGTTTGTTACCACATATGAGTTCCCATTTTTATATATCTTCGGGATTGATGGTCACAGGGCCAAGTAAACATTCTGGATAAACAGCTAGTCACGAATTGTTGCCTTTGCAGAGGAACAAAAGTTTCATTTAGGATTACTTGAACAAGTGTGAAATTGTCACGGCCAGAATAACAAGTGATATCCAAGGTGATAACAGCACCAACGATAGCACTTGGGATAGCACACACACACTTCAAAAAATAAAACAATTTTTTAAAAGAGTTTGTAGCGGAATAAAAATACCAAAATTGTTTTTCTCAAGTTATATAAATATAACTTGAGAGTGCCTCTTAGGCAAGACTTTATAATCACTATAAATGAATTTACAAAGCCGAAGATGTTCCCTATAGCTATAACAATTTTGAGCTCTATGGAACAAGAGATAAAGAACGGAACCCTATTCTAGCCTTCACACAACTTGATACCAATGTAATCAAGTGCGAAATTACAAGGGAGGAAGAATTAAAAGAACCAAACAAAGAACTCTATCTCTAAGCTTTCGAAGGTGTGAATGTGTTGGTGTAAATTGGCATCTCTTCAAATGAAACCTTCCAAGTTTTTTTATAGTCTTCAAATACTTGAAGGCTACTCAATTAACAGCCTTGGGGCTATATATGCACGTTGATAAAGTGTAGGGAGAGTGGTTGATGTTGTTCCTCAATTTTAGCTCCCACTTCCTAAAATGTAGCAACCGAGTTGATTAATCCTCAAGTCAAGCTTCCACGCCTTTTACTCCTAAGCTTTATCAACCTTGTACTCTTCTATAACTCAGCAACAACTCCTTGACCAAGTCTCCACATGTTTTTAATGTTGTTGCCAAAGTTACTGTTTTATGCATAAAATGCATAAATCAATTCCTTCCAAATTCCACACGTGTCTAGCTCCTTCTTTGATGCTATTGCACTTTAAAATATAAACATAAACCATAGACTATACAGATTATATTAGCACATTAGTCCATTAAATAATAAACAAGAAATATACAACTATATAAATTCCAGTTCAGGAAATCATCTGCGATATCACCTGGAATTTGGGAAATCATCTACGATATCACCTGCAGTTTACACTAACAATCTCCCCCTTAGTTGGATATTTCTTTCCAAACCTAATGTGCTGCTGTCCTGTAAGGTTAGTCTATGAACAAATATACAGAGCATAGAAACACAGTATAATATCTCCAATAAAATTAACTCCCCCTTAATCAAGGAGCTAACCCTAAACAATGATTTATCATAATAAACTAATTTATTTTAAACTTTAAAAAGTTTTCGAAATAAACTAATTTAACATAAAAAACCATAAACCATTGTAGCAAAATATCATCCAAAACTAGCAAAACATCCTAGCAGTTAAAGTTTTAAACAAACCAACTAAAGTGTTTAGCAACCAATATAAACAAACATAAAAGAAAATTGTTTTAGGGAACCACATCACATCACCAAAATAAAAGAAATTGTTTTAGGACCACCACAAAATCAGTCACCCACAAGATAGTGGCAACATCAATCTTCAGGTTTAAAAACCTTCAGATTTCAGTTTTCTTTTTCTTCAAACTCCTCTTCTTCTTCATCTTCCTTCTGATCTCCTTCCCTATCACTTCCACCATCACTTGGGCCAGCACTGGTGGTAGCACCTGCAGTAGCACCAACTCCGGTAGTTGCGGCGGCCAGATCCTCCCCCTGTTTGGGAAGAAATTTCATCAATGAAAGCATCAGTAACCTGCTTTAGCTTAGCCCATCCCTCAGCAAGTTCTCCCATTGCACTTGACTGTTTGTGCAAGAAGTTAATCACTGTAGCCTTTGGGATTGATGGACCAGAGTTGCCCAATAGATTTATCATATTGTTCAGAATACTTGTAGCATCAGTTCCTGCAAAAGTATTAGGGGCAGCACCTGGGGAAGCACTTGGGATATCACGTGAGATAGCACTGGGAAGAACAGGGGTTGTTTCATCAGATTTGTTTCAAGGAAGATCTTTTGTATACCTTTTACCCTTTTTCAGTTGTTGATCAATGGTATAATACTCAGGTTCAATGGTGAAAACATCAGAGGCTTCAATGGGCAAGGATTGAAATACTAAAACTTTGAAAATTAGAGAAGGATAGGGGAAAAAGCTAATGTTCACTTCTTTCTTTCTACCCCATGAATCTAAGTGTTTGAACACTAATCTTCCAAAGTTAATCCTTAAGTTCTTACCCAATCTGTACAACACATTCGCATGCTCCAATGTCACAATAGGTTCATTAGTTGTAGGAATCCAATTGAAGATGCATAATTTGTGAAGCACAGAATATAGAGAAGTAAGCCTAGAAGCATGGAGTTTCTCCTTTAAAGGCCATGACTGCAGTTTGTTGTGAGTGAGCAATTTTACCATTTTATCCCTATTAACCCTAATGCTCTCATCATCCAAATTTGGGAGGCCTAAAACCTTGTTAATTAGGGCTGGAGTAAATGAATAAAATTTTCCCCTAACAAATACCTTTCTAAATTTTTCAGAACTTTCATCATCCAAATGAGCATGTAGGTTAGCAAAGAAATTTCTCACCACACTTTCAACAAACACAGAAGCATGATTATTAGCCTTAAGAAAGTTCCTGTCCTTCAAAAATTGAACCATTCCTTCCTTTTCTAACTGACCCTCAACAATGTGCTTTTCTTTTAGCAATCTCTTACTCGAATTATTCAACCAAAATTCCATATTTTCTTTCTTATAAAATTCCAGAGTAAGAAAAGGTTTTGGAAAAGCCTTATCCTCTTCATTTCGAATAATCTCATCACCAGAATTATCACTAGAGGAATGAGTAGGAACAGAGGAGGAGACAAGTGTTACCTCAGATGATATCTTCTTCTTGGTAGCACCTTTGGTAGCACTCACAGAAGCTTTGCCCTTGCCCTTCTTCTTCTGAAAATCAGAGAGAGTTTCTTCCTCTTCAGCATCCACCCAAGCATCTAAAGAGTCCACAGAAGGTTCCTTCTCTTTGTTGGCATCAAAGTTCTCGTCACTCACATGGGGTGAGGACACATCTAGGGAGCTTTCTGAGACTTCAACCGGATCAGAGGTTGTATTTGAAGTTTCCTTGGACTTGATTGACCTAATGCGGTTGGAAGACCTCCTCTTTGCAACTTGAGGAGATAGCTTGGATGTTGGAGCTTTCCTCTTCCTCTTTTCTTTTGATTCGGCCGAAATGAGAGTTACTTTGAGAATGCCATGATCGAATGAGGCTGTGGGGACAGAGGCTGGAACAATAGCCATTGTAGGAGGAGAAGAACTTGGTGTAATCATGGGAGATGTTTCCATGGCTACATGAGAAGCAATGGAGGGGGCAATGCTTGGTGAAATGTCCATTTGGTCCGTGTGAGAGGGTTCGATATTGGCTTTGGATGGAGAGGCCATGGAGATTTTTTGGAAATTTTTTGGAATGAATTTTGACCTAGGATTTTTGGGAGAGACGAACGCTGGAATGAGGGTTTAAGAAAGGAGAGAGAGGGTAACGGTTAGAGAGAGAAACGGAAGAGGTTGAGTGAAAATAGGAGAGTGAGATTAGATAGGGAACATAAGTTTTAATTTGATTTGACATCTTAAAACCTATCTAAACTAACCCCTATTAATTCTCTCCATTAACCCTATCCACACATTTTTAAATTAACCCTAACCACACCTTTTTTATAAAACCCCAACAACCTTAAAAAAAATCAACACGGTTGAAATAAAAAAAAATAAAATGAATTTTTTTTTTAAGCAAAACGTAAAACAAAAGAAAATGAGTAAACTAAATATTTTGCAACTAAGCCCAAAACATTATAAGCACAAATCAAAATAAATATGGGTTAGTTACTCAACAATGTTTACCAAAAATAAAGGAAACTTGTTGAAGACGTTTTCAAAATCGTAAACTCTTTAATTAACAAGACTTTCAGATTTTGAGAAATTAATCAACAATATTTCGAAAATAAGAAATAAAAAAACTAATATAGCACACACTAATGTGTTAAGGCAATGATGGTAACACGTAGGATAATACATGTGATATAAATTCCCTTGATAAATATTTTCATTTTTAAACACTTCAAGCATAACAAGCTGAGCATTTTTTTCAAGAACTTCAGGCATAACAAGCTGAGCATTTTTCATGCACTTTAGGCATTATAAACCTATATATATTTTTAAGTGCATTGCTTTTTATAAAATATCAATACACTTCTTTAAATAGGAAAGCATCGTAGTAACGAGCTCCGTGCTTCGAGTTATATTCAAGTGTAATGATAAAGTGAGTTTATGCCTTTCAAGTAGGGTACACTGTAGTAGCGAACTCTATGTCCCTAATACTTAGCATAAACCATCTCATACATTCTCATTGGCAAGAGTACATCGTTGCAGCGAACACCGTGCCCCGAGCTCGAGAGAATAGTATGGATAAAATGCCTTTGCCTTTTATTTATCAAAAAGAAAAGATTAGTGACTTTGTCACTCTAAGCATATGAAGGGGAGTGATATCACACATGATAACCTAAGTAATAACCTACCATAACAAAAAGGTCAGTATGTGCCACGGTTAGAACTAAGCTAACCAGATTAAAAGAGAATGAGATCATTTTTTTAAAATAAACAGGAAAAATTACACTAATATACAAGTGTTACCCTAAGTGATAACATCACCTAGGGTAGCACAGACAAACAGACTCAGAGATTACAAAGACCAAGAGATCTTTTCAAACTAGAAAATCTCTCGTGGTCTAAGACCTTGGTAAAGATATCAGCCAGTTGATACTTAGTATCAATATGATCAATGTTAATTAGGCCTTTATCTACCATATCTCTAAGAAAATGGTGACGTATATCAATGTGCATAGTACGGGAATGTTGAACAGGGTTTTTTGAAATGTTGATAGCACTCAGGTTATCACAGTACATAGTCAAAGAATTACTCTCTAGACAATAGTCATCTAGCATATGTTTTAGCCAAATAAGTTGTGAGCAACAACTACCGGCTGCAACATACTCGCACTGTTTGTGGAAAGAGAGACACAATTTTGTTTACGACTATACCATGAAACTAAATTGTTACCCAAGTAAAAACACCCCCACTAGTACTCTTCCTATCATCCATATCCCCTGCCAAATTAGAGTCACTAAAGCCTACCAAATTGGTGTTAGTATCCTTACTAAACCAAATCCCTAATTCACTTGTTCCTGAAACATATTTAATTATCTTTTTGACAGAATTAAGGTGGGAGACGTTAGGATTGGCTTGATAACGTGCACAAACGCACACACTAAACATGATATCAGGATGACTAGAAGTGAGATAGAGAAGGCTACCTATCATAGAACGATATAGAGTAGGATCAACATCCTCACCTACTTGGTCTCTACCAAGTTTAAGAGAAGAACACATAGGGATTTTTGAACTTTTTGCTCCTTCCAACCCAAACCGTTTCACTAGGCTCTTTGCATACTTGCTTTGTGAAATGAAAATTCCTTCATTTGATTTTTTCACCTGCAAGCCTAGAAAGAATGTTAACTCACCAATCATGCTCATTTCAGATGTTGATGTCATAGCCTCTACAAAATCTTTTAAACACGTTTGAGAAGTAGAGCCATAGACTATGTCATCAACATAGATTTGTACAATGACTGTCTCTTTGCCATGCCTTAGGATAAATAAGGTCCTATCTGCTTCACCTCTTGTAAAACCATATTCAAGTAAGAAAGAGGTTAAGCGACCATACCATGCACGTGGAGCTTGTTTCAAGCCATATAGGGCTTTATCAAGTCTATATACATGGTTTGGTAGATGAGGATCTTCAAATCCTTTTGGTTGTTCAACAAAAACTTCTTCTTTTAAATAACCATTTAAAAAGGCAGCTTTAACATCCATTTGAAACAAGGTAATTTTTAGAAAACAAGCTATAGCCAAGAGGAGTCTTATTGATTATATTCTAGCAACAGGAGCAAAGGTCTCATCAAAGTCAACACATTCAATTTGGGTGTAGCCTTGAGCTACGAGATGAGCTTTGTTCCTAACAATATTTCCTTGCTCATCTGATTTATTCTTGAAAATCTATTTTGTACAAATTACATTTGTATTAATGGGACGTGGTTCTAAACACCAAACTTTATTACGAGCAAATTGTTCAAGTTCCTCTTGCATAGCTTGTATCCAAAAATTATCTTTTAAAGCTTCAGAAATATTTTTGGGTTCTAAAGAAGAAACAAAACAGGAATATTTTACCTTGTAGTATGTGGTGGACATGCACACATACCTTGCCATTTCACGGTTACTAAAATGTCCCTTGTTCCTTGTTCGTACCCCTTCACTTGCTTCTCCAATGATTTGAGATGAAGGATGATCTCTTCTGATCCTAGCTGGTGGATCCCTTCTCAATTCTTCATGCACATGAGCATCATCATCTGACTGTTCATCCTTTTCAGTTGCTGGACTGGTCTTAGGTGATACCGGAGATGCTATCCCTTCAGTGGCAACACTTGGGCGGCACACTGGGTATCACTTACTTGATTTTGATCCTCCAGTTCCTTCAGCAATATCAATGGAGATTCCTGTACTCCATCACCTGTAACACTTGCTAAATCATCAAAAACAACGTTAATTGATTCCCGAATGGTTTTTAACCTAAGGTTAGAAACCCTATATGCTCGGCTGTCCTAAGCATACCCAAGAAATATAGCCTTATCACTTTTAGAGTCAAATTTAGCTAAGTAATCCCGATCATTTAGAACATAACACACACACCCAAATGTATGAAAATAATGAACCTTTGGTATCCTACCATTCAAAATTTCATAAGGTGTCATTATAGTACCAGGTCTTAGAAAAACTCTATTGGCCGTGTGACTAGCTGTGTTTAAGGCCTCAGCCCAAAATCATTTTGAAATTCTTTTTGAAAACAACATCACACGTGCCATCTCAAGTAAGGTCCTATTTTTCCTTTCAGCCACCCCATTTTGTTGAGGTGCTTTAGGAGCAGAAAATTCATGTTTAATTCCTTTTAATTCACAAAAAGTAAAGAACAATGAATTATCAAACTCCGTTCCATGATCAGACCTTATTCGCATGATAAGAGCACAAAACATGTTTTTGATTTTAGCATGTAAGATCTTAAAATTTTCAAAAGTTTCTGATTTTTCTTTCAAAAAATATACCCAAGTGAATCTAGAAAAATCATCAACTATTACAAAAGTATATCTCTTACCTCCTAAACTGTCTACCTCCACTGGACCCATTAAATCCATATGCATCAATTGAAAACAGTGAGTTGTTCCAGAATACTCCTCATTATGTTGGGTAGCACTATGGGTAGCACGTGTTTGTTTACCCTTGAGACAATCTTCACATATGATTTTCATACTTATGTCCAGACTAGGTATACCTCTTACAGCTTCAGCATTAATGAGTTTCACAATGTTTCAAAAATGGACATGACCCAACTTTTGATGCCATAAGGTAGCATCATCAACCCTCACAGAATGACACACTTGTTTATCCTCAACATGATAACAGTTATTACTTGACCTAGTACCAGTCATAACACAGTTATTGGTACAATCAAAAACTTCACAAGTGTTTTTATTGAATTTCACTTCTAGGTTATCATCACAAAGTAGGCTAATACTAATTAAATTAGTTACAAGTCCATCAACATGCAAAACATTTTTCAAAGCAGGAAATCCAGGTACATTTAATATCCCTTTTCCTACTATATTACTCTTGCCACCTCCACCATATGTTACACTACCACCTTGAATAGGTTCATATTCTTTTAAAAATATTTTTGTTCCTGTCATGTGGCGTGAACAACCACTATCAAAATACCATGAACCTTCAACATTAGTTTTTAAAGCAGTGCACACAACATCACATATTAGGTTAGATTTAGGTTTCCACACTTTCCTACTTTGATAATTTTTCTTCTGACTGCCAGTGATATCTGACGTGCTAGATAGCACTTCAGGTATCACACAAGAATTGGACTGTTTTATTAAAAGTGTTTTACAATCATTTTTCAAATGTCCAGTAGAGTAACAGTAGTTACATGTTTTTACCTTGTCAGAAGACTTATCAGAAGATATTAGTTCAACGTTGTCTCTTTCT
This sequence comes from Adenophora triphylla var. japonica, assembly GCA_022495995.1. Lineage (NCBI taxonomy): Eukaryota > Viridiplantae > Streptophyta > Magnoliopsida > Asterales > Campanulaceae > Adenophora > Adenophora triphylla. The sequence goes on from JAFEMH010004179.1 coordinate 169,165, forward strand.
TTAACAAAAACTACCTTATCTTCCTTATTAGCCAAAGTAGATGTAATAGCATTTAAAGACTCTTGAAAACCCATACCTGCCTTGAGTGGTTTGCTCAACCCAAGAATTGCATCTAACTTGGAAGAACTCGTGTTGAGTTTCTTAAATGTGGCATCGGCTAGAGTAAGCTTGGCCTTGACTTTGTCCAGCTCCACATCCTTCTTTGTGAGTTGAACTTCCAATCTATTCAAGCCATCAGTCAGGTCTTGAACCTTTTTGGACAGAGAAATTACCTTCTTGTTCTCTTTCTTCCATTCGTCCACCAATTCTTTGCAAAGGTTCTTAAGACCACAAATGAGTTCATCCTTGCTGAACTCCTTACTTTGTTCACCCTCTTGTGAACTACCTGCATCCATGTTTACAGAACCCACAAAACAAACATCATTTATCAACTTTAAATCTCTATACCTGTTGGATGATATCTCAGGTGCTATCCCACTTTGGATATCACATGGGGTATCACTGACAGAATCCGAGTCACAATTTGTGACCACCATTGCTGTTTGATCTGAATCTTCAGATTGATTGGTCTCCTCATCCTCATTGTCACTAAGTGAAACCCATAGGTTCTTTCCCATCTTCCTTAGAGTGTTAGCACACTCGTTTGAGTAATGACCCCATCCAGAGCAAGCATGACATTGGATTGATTCAAGGTATTTTGGATCAGATCTGGATTGATCTGATGATGCTCTCCTTATGGGACCACCTTTCTAAGTAGATGGAGATGTCCTCTTTGGAATAGAATTGTACACCTTGGTTTGTTGCTCTTTAGCCTTCACCTGCACATTTTCGTTGTTAAATTTTCGTAACATAGAGTTATATTTCCTAGCAAGCAAGGCAACACTGGCGTCTTCACCCAATTCCTCAAAAATTTCGTCATCCTCATTAGTTGAACCACTAGAGGCTTGAACTTTTAAAGCAACACTCTTGCCTTTAGAAGCTTCACTTTGCTCAGCAAGGTTTGACTCAAAATTTTTTAAAATGCTCATTAAGGAATTGATGTCCATAGTAGAAAGATTGTGAGCCTCTTCTATAGATGAAACCTTTATATTAAAACGCTCAGGGAGAGTTCTAATAGCCTTTGAAACCAATTGTTTGTTTGTAAAAGGTTCACCTAAAAGTTGACACTCATTAGCAATGTCAAACAATTTTTCAAAATAAGAGGAAATGGTATCATTTTCACCCATTCTCAATCTTTCAAATTTTCCAGTAAGACCTCTAAGTTTGTTTTCACGCACACTAGAATCACCTTCACAAAATCTTTGTAAAATATCCCAAGCTTCTTGAGATGTGGAACTATTTTGAATAAGTTTAAAAATATGCATGTCAACCCACTCAAAGATAGCATTAAGAGCTTTTTCATTATAGTTAGCTAGGGTGATCTCTTCATTAGTCCACTCGCCTTCGGGTTTAACTCCGAATATCACCATCCTCATCAGGAGGTAACAGTGGAAGAGAGTACCCATTAACTATAGATCGCCACGCTCGAAGATCAATTGATTTGATATGCGAGCGAAGACGAATTTTCCAATATGCATAATTCGAACCATCTAAAACAGGAAGACGTTTTTGGTTTGGATTTGCAGGATCAAAAGCCATGACACCTAGACCAAGCACTTAGTATCGTCAAGTGACATGCTCTGATACCAATTGAAATTGTCACGGCCAGAATCACAAGTGATATCCAAGGTGATAACAACACCAACGATAGCACTTGGGATAGCACACACACACTTCAAAAAATAAAACAATTTTTTAAAAGAGTTTGCAGCGGAATAAAAACACCAAAATTGTTTTTCTCAAGTTATATAAATATAACTTGAGAGTGCCTCTTAGGCAAGACTTTATAATCACTATAAATGAATTTACAAAGCCGAAGATGTTCCCTATAGCTATAACAATTTTGAGCTCTATGGAACAAGAGATAAAGAATGGAACCCTATCCTAGCATTCACACAACTTGATACCAATGTAATCAAGTGCGAAATTACAAGGGAGGAAGAATTAAAAGAGCCAAACAAAGAACTCTATCTCTAAGCTTTCGAAGGTGTGAATGTGTTGGTGTAAATTGGCATCTCTTCAAATGAAACCTTCCAAGATTTTTTATAGTCTTCAAATACTTGAAGGCTACTCAATTAACAGCCTTGGGGCTGTATATGCACGTTGATAAAGTGTAGGGAGAGTGGTTGATGTTGTTCCTCAATTTTAGCTCCCACTTCCTAAAATGTAGCAACCGAGTTGATTAATCCTCTAGTCAAGCTTCCACGCCTTGTACTCCTAAGCTTTATCAACCTTGTACTCTTCTATAACTCAGCAACAACTCCTTGACCAAGTCTCCACATGTTTTTAATGTTGTTGCCAAAGTTACTGTTTTATGCATAAAATGCATAAATCAATTCCTTCCAAATTCCACACGTGTCTAGCTCCTTCTTTGACGCTATTGCACTCTGAAATATAAACATAAACCATAGACTATACAGATTATATTAGCACATTAGTCCATTAAATAATAAACAAGAAATATACAACTATATAAATTCCAGTTCAGGAAATCATCTGCGATATCACCTGGAATTTGGGAAATTATCTACGATATCACTTGCAGTTTACACTAACAAAGTGCATTTATACAGTTGGAAAACTAGAAGTCAAAATAGAAGTAACATCATAGAATCCAATCTTAAGTAGAAATAAATAAAGCAATTTAAAGATCAAATTAATCCCCAGTTTTTGCTACAAGCATAGAACCAAAATTAAAACATTAAAATAAAATAAGGAAAAAAAACAACAACTTTGACCATGGTATCAAATAATCAGTCAAGCATGAATCATTACTACATAAAATTGTATAAATAACTTATAATAAAAAAATTGGAAGTGGTAATCGATGGTTTAGATACCTTGAACACGGCGGTGAGTTGGGATTTTGAACACGGTGGCGGTGGATTTGAGGGACGTTGGTGAGAGAGTAGAGAAGAACACGGCGGAGTTAAGGAGAGAGAGATGAGCGGCGGTGAGGTGACGGCGGCAGGGCTCGGTGTGAGGGAAGAGAGAGAGAGAGAGACGAGAGATCGGTATAAGGAGAGAGAAACAATTTAGGTCGTAAAAGATTTTGGGGAGGGGTAATTTTTATTTATATTTAACCTCAGCGACGGAACTATTCCGCCGGTATATATTAATTTCAGCGGCGAAATTAAATTTCGTCGGTAATTTCAGCCGCTGGTTATTACGAAAACGGGGATTGATGACATGGCTCGTTTCACTGACAAAATTTCCGCCACTGGTTATATAACCTCAGCGACGGAATTATTCCGCCGATATATGTTAATTAATTTTAATTTAATTAATATCAGTATTTTTATTTATATAAAATTTGAAAATTATTTTAAATAAAACATAACAAATTACTCTAAAAAATAAATATAAGTCAACAAATATTATTTTTGAAAAATAAATAAATCATAAATTAAACTAAAATAAAAATAGAGCTAAACAAATTTAAAAAAATTAAATTAACGCTGACGTAATTATTCCGCCGCTACTAGCACCACTACTACCACCACGTACAACCACTACTACCACCACTATCACCACCACCACCACCATCACTACTATCACTATCACTACCACCATTACTATACCACCACTACTACTATACTACCACTACTATTACTACTACCACCACTACTACCACTACTACCACCACTATCACCACCACCACTATCACTACTACTATTACCATCACTACTACCACTACTACCACTACTATCACTATCACTACGACTACCACAACTACCACCACTACTATCACTACCACCACCACTACCGCTACTACCACCACTACTACCACTACTATTACTACTACCACCTACACCACTACTACCACTACTACCACTACCACCACTACTACCACTACTACCACACTACCACCGCTACTACTACCACCATTACTAACACTACGTACGTAGCACCACTACTACTACCGCTACTACCCCAACCCCTAAACCCTATATCATATACTTATACCTCTAAACCCTAAACTCTAAACTCTAACCCTAAACTCTAACCCTAACCCTAAACCTTAAACCCTAAATCTCAAATCTCATATATACTTATACCCCAACCCCTAAACCCTAAATCATATTCTTCTACCCCTAAACTCTAAACTCTAACCCCTAACCCCTAAACCCTAATTAAACCATAAACTCTAACCCTGACCCTAAACCTTGAACCCAAAATCTCAAATCTCATATATACTTATACCCCAACCCCTAAACCCTAAATTATATACATCTACCCCTAAACCCTAACCCCTAACCCCTAAACCTGGCCCAACCCCTAAACCCTAAATCATATACTTTATACTACTAAACCCTATATTTTTTTTAATTTTTTATTCACTAGAAAATAATATTTTAGACTTTGTTAATTAGTGGTTTTTTTACAAAGAGGTATATAAAAAAAGATAGAAAATAAATAAATAATTGAAAGTATATATATATATATATATATATATATATATATATATATATATATATATATAGAAGCAAAGAGGGATGGACTACCCTATATTTTTTTTAATTTTTTATTGTTTAGGAAGTAATATTTTATAATTTGTTAATTATTTTTTTTAAAAAAATATAAATTAAATTAAATTATCACCGACGGAATTATTCCGTCGGTGATAAATCAAAAAAATATTAAAAAAAATTAAATAATCACCGACGGAATTATTCCATCGCTGAATAATTAAAAAAATTAAAAATTAAATGATATATTCACCGGCGAAATTATTCCGTCGATGTTAAATTTAAAAAAATAAAAAACAAAATTAATTTATCACCGACGAAATGATTGCGTCGCTGGTAAATTAAAAGAAATTAAAAAATATTTAATTACCACCGACGGAATAATTTCGCCGCTGAGAAAAGCAATAGCGACGAAAAAATTCGTCGGTAATCTCGGCGCCAAATTAGTGGTGGTATTGAAACGAATATTCGTTTTTAGCGACGCAAATCAGCGGCGGAATCAAATTCCGTCGGTAATTTCGACGCCAAATTTATTCCGTCGCCATTGCATCATTTTCGCCGCTATATAGTGACGGAATTATTCAGCCGGTGTTAATTCCATCGCTAAAGACACAGTTTCTAGTAGTGGTTGAAACTCGTGCAATTTCTACAAACATAGCATAATTTGCCCCATTTTTGAAAGGACTAAAGGATATAAGTAACCTTAAAAGCTAACTCCATTACTCAGTTTAGGCCAAAACTAACATAATTAGTTAGGAACTTCACAAAATCTAACATAAGTTAGCAAAAAGAAGAAAACAAAGACTATGTATGCGTTCGGGTGTGAAAAGTCTAAAGCAGGGAGTCTAGACCTTAGGGGCTTTCCATGGATTACCTAAATTATGTCTATGAGCTGTTTGGGTGGTGTGTGTTTACATAGATAGAGAGATGATTCTGAAGGGAGATCATGGGCTTTATTTGTCACACAACATATTATGATATTGGTGAATAACATGTCTTGGTATTGCCCCCAGATGTAGTCCAATTGTGGAATGAACTGGGTGAACAAATCTTGTGTTCTTGTCTTTTATTACTTTTTATATGGTTGTTGCAGACATATTATCTCTTCCTTGTACACTTGGTGTGGGACAAGTACAGCTCGGAGACCATCAATTCCCCAACAACTGGTTTCAAAGCTCAGGTTCAGAGATCAGGGATGTCCAAAATTGATTGAATGTGGGCTGCAGGAACATGGATCATAATTGGCGGCTGCAATGATTAAGATGGGTTTATGTTACATAGACCAAATAGGATCAAGGTTTCATAAATTTAATAGATTTGGGACTACAGGGATTCAGATCTGGGTTGCAGGCATTCAAATAGTATTAGGGAACATATTCAAGATCAGGGTTGCAGGGATCCAGACGGGATCAAGGCTACAGAATCTAGGTAGATCTGTTGTTATTGAGGATTTTGTGGTCAGCGAAGATGGGTTGAGATGGATCGACATGAAAATTTGATGAGATCAAATTTGGGCAACAAATCCAAAGATAAGAAAGCCTCAAAAAGAAAGAGACGGAATATTCAAGTTTCTATACCTTGATGAGTGTGGATTGCATATGTATACATATCATGTGCTGATCAGAAATAGGGTGCATTAATATTGAAGAAGAGCAGACAAGTAGGTCGTTGATATTTTGATTTAGAAGTATCGTTTTATCAAGTACAGTAGTGCGAGGGTATATAACTTTACTTTGGGCGAGTTAAGATTGCGGATGAGAATGTTGCAATTGGGTGATTTGCAGGAACATCCAGAGAAGGAATAGAAGACATGGATTTCATGAGCAATCATTTAAAGCAAGGTTGGTAGTCATCTTCGGTTATGGTCATAGAGGATTTCAAGGAGCTAACTTGCTAGCTTGGAGTGCAATGTGTTGTATAACACATACAACAATTTTAGAAACTAGGGCGCATCCCAATGAATATGGCGGGGGGCCGAGATCGCCATACTAGGAGAAATCATATAAATAGTATGTTAGTAGAAATTTGGTTGTAAAGGCTAGCGCTAACGGGAATAACTTGGCCAACATGATTGTTATCCAGAACTGAGTTGTGGTGGTTGCCTTGGGACATAGAGAGGACCAAGACCGTGAAGGTATGTGGTTTGCATAGGGGTACATGGATAGAAACAAGGTACAGACGAGCATAGATTTTTGCAGGGAGGATCACTTAGAGAAGTGAATTTTTGGAGCAAGAGAAGTTTTCGACATTTATGTTGAAGACCTACGCTTTGCTTCAACTCGTAGGTATGGGATTTTTAGAGTCTAGTGGTTAGACTTTTCGCAAAAGTCGAATATAATATGACACAATATGTGGAAGTCATTCTCGGGTGAGAATTTGATGTTGGAAGTCATTTTTGGTTTGTCTCCAGGTGCGAGATTGTTGGGATGGATACAAACCTAGTTGGACGAGGATTAATGTTGAAAGGAAAAGAGGCAAAAATGGCATAATCGAGGAAATCATGGGCATGGTCAAAACCATGGGCAACCCATGTACGGGCTTAACGGATCGTGGCAGATGGCAAGGCACGTCATATGACAAAGAATGCAGGCGACAAGGAAGCTTCTATTAGCAAGGATCCTGCAGGAATTTGGTTTCCTATTTTGGCGTGATCTCTTTTGGCAACATAATTCTTCTCACGGGCAGGAAGAATTTTACTTTTTTGAGAAGGAAATTGAATTATTTAGGGTTTAGGTTTGTTGTTCCTATACAAGTGATGACCTAGAATATTGTAGTGCCAGGAAAAATTAGCCATATAGAATCTGTGAGATCCACAAAGAGAGTCAAAGATATTGATAGGTCTTGGTGGTTTCCTTAATTAGGGGCATTTCATGGATAACCTAAATTATGTCTAGGGGTTGTATGGGTGATGTATGTTTACATAGAGAGAGTGATGATTCCGAAGGAAGATCATGGAATTTATTTCTAACACAACACATTATGATATTAGTAAATATTCTGGCTTGGTTGTGTCCTCAGATAGTACTCAAATTCCCGTGCCATTGGCACGGGTCAGTATGGAAAGGGAGACAGTATGAAAAGAGAAAAATGTGGGGAAACTGAAATCGCATGCTAAATATACGACGTTTTAAAGGTAATTTTAAATCGTTACAAATATATAAAGTGCAATGATATTTACCTGGTAGTTGAAACTTCTTGAGATAGGGTACCTGAGAAACCATCGAAAGCCCATTTTAAAATAAAATCTGATATTCAGACGAAGAAAAATTAGAATGAAACAAAAAGGTAAATACTGGCCTTTTTGTGAGATAATGTTGAAGATATAAAAAAATCATTACCTAGGAGTTGAAATGGAGAGCAAAAACACACTTGAATTTATCATTGTAAACCTTAAGAATTGATACGGGAGCAACCTTCAAAAAAATTCCATATGAAACCCGATTTCCAAACTCAAATGGGACCCAACAAAAAGTTAGAGGAAAAAAATAAAGAACCCATGAAAATAGCAAACAACATGTACTTTAATCTAATTTAAATGAACCGAAGCCCACAACCCAATAGGCCCACACATCTTTGATTCCACCCCAATTACCCCATTTAATTTAAATGACCAACACCACTTAACCTTAACCCTCCAGCTGCTCCTTTTCTCTCTATGTTGCTCCTTCTCTCTCTAGCGGTGGGTTCAACAACAATAGCAGCAGCGGCGGGCTCAACAACTTCTCTTTCTCTCTCTATCCGCCATATCTTCTTCCTTCTTCACCCCAACCATATCTTCTTCCTTCTTAGCCCCCTCCGTCGAAATCAACAACACCACAATAACACCACCGGCGCTGCCACCCAAGCCCCAATACTCTTCCGTGCCAAAATCCCCATCACACACGTCGGCCTCCCTTTCCTCTACGCCTTGTCCGCCACCACCGCTCCTTCTCTCTATCCTCACTCAAAAACATCAATAAAAAACAGTGCTCCTTCTCAGTCCACACACAGTCGAAGAAAGAGAAAAGGAAAAGACGAGAGAAATAGAGGGTGGTGTTATCTTGTGGAGAAGGAACGGCCTTTGTGGTCGTCGTCTTCTTCAACCCATTTCCACCTTCATCTCTTTAGAAGACGTTGATGGCGCAGCATCAAACGACGACCGGAGAGACGAACAGCGGATATGGATCCATTTGCGGATTGCGGGAGGATTCAGGATGAATTGCGGACGGATGGTTCCAGGCTTCGTTTCCCAACATACCAAATTGATGCTCTTGCTTGAAGACGTTAAAAGCACATCCCAATTGTGAAATTAAACATAGTGCAGAATACCTGGGCAGGTGCTGATGGCTCTTTTCCTTTTCTTGAATTTAGGTCCATTGAGTTTAACTTACAAACCGAAAGATTGAACTTTCAATCTAAAAAAAAAAGATAATTAATTGTATTATAAAGAGATTTTATGGAGTTGAAATATCCTTTTAAATTAAACTAAGTATTGCAACTTTTAAGAGTCGAGGAAGTTAAGGTTTTATTTTTTAACATACAGAGGAAGTTAAGGGTTTTATTTAACATACAGAGGAAGTTTACTTGGTGTACTAAATTACTGTCATGATATAGGGATAACAAAATATTTTGTCGACCTTGAAATAATATAATCAGTAGCCTTTGAACAGAAGTACAATTCTTTAGATAAGTATGGCATAGCTCACTGAATGGGAAGCATAAAGATTATTGAAACATGGACTGCAGAAAACAAATATTAATAGAACCTCAAAGTCTTAAACACGATCCTTGCTTAATTAAGAATGAGAGAGAGTAATGCATTACCGAAAATTTGAAGGGGCATTGAACTGTTTGAGTAGCAATCGGATTGTATGGCTTCTTGTTGCAAACTGAACTGGCAAGTTGTGTTTGTCTCGGCTCCCTGCCTATGATTAGTGTGGACTATGTGGGGGGGGAGGTTAATGGAAGTTACTTAACTGATGTGTGAGTAGGAAAACAAATAAACTGTCATTCAATCTCAGTCCTTGATTTAGATTTCCAATAATGAATCCTAGCCACCACTTATATGGGGGCTAAGAGGCAGTTATTCCAGTCCTCTATTGTATTATAGATTGTAAAATGAATTGTATGAGCAAATCTTGTGTTCTTGTCTTTTATTATTTTTTTTTATAAGGATGTTGTATTTATGTTTTCTCTTCCTTTTGGGATGTCAAAAGCATATTTATATGAATCTTATAATACAAGGAGTTAAAATACAAAATATAAAAAAATTGACCTCTAAAATAATTTACATATATATAAAGGGAATGAAATAATTTTGTTTTCCCTTTTATAACCTCATCTGAAAATCAATCAATATTTTCCCATCTCCGCTTTCCCTACTCCCATTCACCACCGATCACCACCTTCCCTCCCCCTCCGGCAACTATTCCCTCCATCTCCGACCTCCCTATCATCCTACTCAACAATTTCACGTGTGTGACTTTTTTCATGTGTTATATTTTAGTTTCCACCTAGGCAATCTAGTCAGCTATTTCGTTAATTTTTTTGACAAAAACGTAACAATGGTCAAATATACTCCTATTTCTCTTGAGTTTGAGGGCAAATATGACAATTATTGAGTAGTTAATTTTTTTCATGTGTTATATTTTAGTTTCCTCTAAAATGAATGTTTAAAAATAAAATTTCAAATTTACTATTAATCAAGAACAAATTAGATATTTTTCATTTTGGGACGGAGGAAGTAGTTATTAGGGCTGTCATAAGGAGAATACTAGATGCTGGTGCACTATTGAAGAATTTGAGCTGCAAGTATTGATCAAGATAGGATATTATTGAAATAGTCACTACAAGGGCAGGGCATAGATGTGATAACCCAAAAATTTAAATTCTTTTTATTTATTAATTAAATGTGTTATTTAATTAATTAAGTTATTAAATATTGTATTACCTCTCCCAGATGGACTAGGATAGGTGGGCTAAGTAAACAAGTTTGGGCTATTTAAATTAAGTGGACTCCTTAACCTAGTGGGCCTAAGTAATCTAATTAACCTAGGAATTAAAAACCCTACCTATATATATATATGATTACCCTTATTTTTTTTAACCCAGCAACCTATTTTCTTTATACCGTGAATAAGAGAAATAGAGAGAGGGACGGCGGAAGGAGTTAACGGCAGAAGAAGGAGAACTGCAGGAAGAGAGAGAGCCGAGCCTAGGAAGAAGAAGAAGAAAGATTCTTCATTGCTTGGGGGGTTTCAACATTAAGGTAAAGATTTAAACTCCTTTTGATACATGATTCTAAAGATCTTAAAACCCTAGATCACCTTGGGACTTAGTAGGGTTTGAATAAATACTGGATTTAATCTAAATAGGTTTATTGTTTGATCTTGATGAAAACCTAATGGAGGTTAAGGTTTGGTAGCATGTTATTTATTCTTGGAATGGACCTAAGATTATTGCATGCTAAAGGATTAATTGGATTTAGGGTCTTGGGTGTGTTTTAATGTGTCTGTTCTGTGTGTGCGTGTGTCTGTTGTGAGGTTGCGTGTGTGCGTGTGTGTGTTCTGATGTGTGTTTACAGATTTCTGATGTCTGTTGCTGATGTATGCGTGATTGTTGAAGCTGCCTGGGTGTTGTTATCGCATGTACAGAGGGTGAATTGCTGTGCGTGCGTGTTGTCGTGAAGCTAGGAGTGGGTGAACAGATTTCTGTTATGCTTGTTGCTGCTGATGTGCGTGCGTGTGTGTTGCTGTGTATGTGTTTCTGCTGTAGAGTATGTATGTCTGCAGTGGGTGTGTGTGTTACGTGTGTGCTGTGTGTGTTTGCTGAGAGTGTGTTTTAGTGTGTGTTCTAGTAAAAGAAAAGAAAAGAAAGAAGTGTTTGGAGAGAAAGAAAGAGAAGGAAATAGAAAATAAAGAAAATAGAGAGAATTTCAGAATAGTCTTAGAGATTTCTGGATTCTGCAAATCAGTCCTTGAGTTTAAAAGTTAACAGTTTCTAATAGAAAGTTAATGGAATCCAATAGAAACTTAACAAAAAGGGTTAGGAAGTTACCCTAGAGTTAATTAGAAGGATTTAGTGCATTAATATAGCATTGTACTCTACCCTAAGACGTATTTACATGATTGTAGATTCGTGCGCGTGGAGTTTTGAAGATACTAAGCATCGCTAAGGTAAGGGATTACGTTCTTAGTTCTTGGTTTCATTCCTTGTTTAGGAATCCATTCTCTGTTTTGTAAAATTATATCTACCTATGTGGCAGGTAGTATTTAAAAACATATCCGTTCTGTTGTGTTAGCGTTCTTTGGATATCTACCCCTTTTGATGTGTTATTGTTCAATTGGGATATCTTGAGTATGATTGATATTGTTATTGTTGTGTTCGTGATTTTATGAGCACTGTTGAAAGTTAACAAAGTAAAGTTTTGTCAAAGTAAAGTTTTGTGAAAGTAAAAGTTATCCATAATTCTGAAAAGAATATGTGGACCCCAAATGTTATCCATAGTTCTGGAAATGAACATGTGGACCCTTATAGTTATCCCAATGCCTGAAGAAGGACATATGGGACCCTATTACATTGCTTGATGAAGTGATGTAGGTTATCATGATATACCGATTATTGGGTGCGGTCAATGAAAACCTTAGCCCTGGGTACAACTAGTAATTGCTTAATCCCTAAAGTGTGATTGGATGGAAGTAAAGTGTTTTAAGGTGAAATCTTTTGTAAAAGGTTTTATGAATTAAAGTGAAGTATTTTGTGAAAGTTATTTGATTGAAAACTGCTCTTTTGTGAAGCCACATGTTTTCCAACTCATGGAAGTGTTTTCTATACTTAGTAACTATTTTGAAACTGTATTTTGAATATTTCGTTCTTGAATATTTACCGTTCATTGAAGTATTCATTTGATCTCGTTCTTTCGGTCACCTCTTCCTTAGTAACCGGAGAGGCACCGTATGAACTTACTGAGCTTTGTTCGCTCACTCTTTCATTTTCTTTCCCCTTCCAGGTAATAAATGATAGGAGTGGATTGGCTGCGTATTGATGGATTAGCGGCTTTTGGAGTTCAAATAGTTATTTTAGAACATTAAGTATTTTGAGCTAGTGGTTTGTACTAGCCGTAGAGATTGTTACCATTTTCAGTATTTAAGTTATTTCAAATAGTGGTTAGTATTTTGAATTATGGTTTTAGTAGCCGTTGGAGGCTATTCTATTATTAAATTGAGTATTATTATTATGTGTGGAAATTGGGGTCGTTACAGTTGGTATCAGAGCTTTGGCTTTAGGTCACATGGGAGACTATTAGAGCATTAAGCATATTAGAAGATGTAGTACTTGAGTATAATTGGGCCTACCTAGAAAGTATTTGGGACAGAGGATTTTGGGGTAAAATTTCTTAAGAGTCTAACTATGAAATTGTGGAAATTAAGAGATTGTAATTGGGAAGTTAGCATTTTTGAGAAGTTGCTATTTTAGGAAACCTTCTATAGTCGAAAATCTTCTATATCTGTGAAGTTACTATTTTAGGAACCTACTATTTTGGGAACCTTCCAATTATGGGAACCTACTATTTGTGGAAACCTTCTATGCAGGAAACTTTCTAAGTTTGGAAACTTTCTTTATTAAGAAACTTGCTATTCTGAGGAACTTGCTATTTTAGAAACTTTCTATTTGGAGAACTTACTATTTTGGGAAAGAACCTAGAATAAAATTCCCTTGGAAGTATAGCAAGATCCTCCGAGTAATCTAGAGAACAACTCTTAAGTTTAAATGTGAATTGTTATTGATGAAAAAGCTTATAATAATCAAGTGAGAGAGCAAACTTACCAATGGTATTATGAGCTTAAAGATTTGAAGGCCAATGTGCCAGTAGCTGAAGTGTCAAACGAAGGTAACTTAGTGAATGAGAATGTTATGGAAGAAGTAGCTGAGGAAATGATAGGGAGTGAAGTCGCTCCGATTTTGATTGATGATGAGAGTGAGAGTGAGCTGGAATCGAGCCAAGAGGTGGAAACCCCAGTTCGTAGGCCAAGAGGATCCATGAAGAAGGTGCAGATTTCGAGTGGAAGACCTAGGAAGATTGTAGTTCCACGAATGAGAAGTGGAGTATTATACTATTTTACTGTAAATTCTAGAAGTGATACAGATTTAGCGAGTTTTAGTTATGATAGAAAGAACTTGAGATATTTATGATTTACGTTTTGAATTTATGAAGTGAAAACTTTATTTTAGTCAAGTAAGTGATTTCCTTTGACTTATGTGTTTAATTATGTGAATTTTATTGTTCCTTAAGTGTTAAATATGTGTATTGACCTGGAACAATGGCCTGGTAACATGGCCCAGGAATGAAAGGTAAAGTCTATTGAAATGACTTGTAGATATAATATGGCTTATTGAAATGGCCAAGTGTTGATTATTTGGCTTATTGAAACGGCCAATGAAGATAAATATCCGCCTATTGAGACGGCCAAAAGTATGAAATTGTGAACATTGGTCTATTGAAACGACCTAAGGAAATGTATTAGTCTAATGAAACGACATATGAGTATGAATTAATGGTCCGTTGAAATGACCTATAAAATGGTGTGGTCTAAGAAATGACCAATAGTCTAGTGAAATGGATTATGAATGTGTCGATCTATTGAAACGATCGATGGTCTAGTAAATGGACTGATGATGTAATTGAAGTCTGTTGAGACGCCCTTATTTAAGTAAATACTATAGCAAGTATGAGTATTAGTAGCGTTGGTCTGTTGAAACGACCAATAAGTCGGTTGAAATGACTTATGAGGGTAATGCCGGTCTATTGAAAAGACCAAGGGTCTAGTGACTTGACCTATGACTTAATTAAATGTTTAGTCTGTTGCGACAGCCTAGGTTTATAGTATAAAAGTGTTAAACATTTAGTGTTTCTAGTTTAGGCATGAGTAATAGTGCCTTGTATTTGCAGTACTGATAAGTATCGTAAAGAATATGGTGTGGTAAGTACCCAAGTGAGAACTTTAATAATCGAAGAGTTGGGATCAAAAGCGAGGTCCGTGGTCAAGGATCGTGTGCAAAAAGGCAAGCACAAGACTAATGAGTATCGGTACAAAGAGAAGGAATTGAATTTGAAACCTGAAGTGTTAGAAGGATCTTTGGTGATAGATACTCCGACTAATGAGTCGATTCTTATATTGTCTAGGTATAAGAAGTGTCCTTTGACAATAAATGATAGAGAACTCAAGGTTGACCTAATAGGGTTGAAAATGAATGAATTTGACATTATTCTGGGAATGGATTGGTTAGCTGCCTACCATGCAAAAGTAGACTATTTCAAGAAAGGAAGTACATTTTAAGTTATCATCTGGAGAGGAGTTCTGTTTTCAAGGAAAAAAAAACCGAGAAGTTGATCGGGTCTTATATCAGTAATAAAGGCTCGAAAGATGCTAAGGAAAGGATGTGAAGGGTACATGGCCTATATAGGCAAGACGAATAAGAAAGAAGTAAGCATAGAATCTTTAGCATTAAGGATGTGTTCCCAGAGGATTTGCATGGATTTCCACCGGAAAGGGAGGTGGGATCTTCCATAGACTTAGTACCAGGGATTGCACCGATATCGAAAGCACTATACAGAATGGCGCCGACCGAACTTAAGGAATTGAAGGAACAACTTCAGGAATTATTGGATAAGGGGTTGATAAGACCGAATGTTTCACCGTGGGGTGCACCGGTGTAGTTTGTAAAGAAGAAGGACGGATCGATGAGAATGTCTAACGACTATAGGGAGTTGAATCGAGTGACGGTTAAGGATCAGTATCCGTTGCCGAGGATTGATGATTTGTTTGACCAACTTTGGGAAGCGTGTTACTCCTCGAAGATAGATTTGGGATCGAGATATCATCAGTTGAGCGTGAAGAAAGAGGATGTTGGGAAGACGGCCTTTGGGACAAGGTACGGTCATTATGAGTTTTTTTTTTGGTTATGCCGTTTGGGTTGACAAACGCCAGCAACATTCATGGAGTTAATGAATAGGATTTTTCAGGAATTTTGGATAAGTGTGTAATTATATTCATTGATGACATTTTGGTGTATTCAAAGACTAAGGAGGAACATGAATAACATATGAGGTTAGTTCTATAGATTTTGAAGAAATAGAAGTTGTACGCTAAGTTCAAGAAGTATGAATTTTAGATTGAGAAAGTGGCATTCTTAGGGCATGTGGTATCTAAGGATGGGATTGCAGTAGATCCAGTGAAGGTAGAAGCTATAGTGGATTGGGAGAGACCAACTAATGTTAGTAAGATAAGAAGTTTCTTGGGGTTAACAGGATACTATAGGAGATTCGTTGAAGGACTTTCGAAATTGTCAGTACAGCTAGCAAGGTTAACGCAGAAAGGAGCAAGGTTCGTTTAGTCAGAAGAATGTGAAATGAAAGTTCAAGGGCTGAAGAGTCGATATGTGTCCGCACCGGTCCTTACTGTACCATCAAGATCGAATGGATTTGTGATATATAGGGATACTTCATTGAAAGTATTAGGTTGCATGTTGATGCAGAGTGATAAGGTTATAGCTTGTGCGTCAAGACAATTGAAGAACCATGAAAAAAAAATAAATTTACCCGACCTATGATTTGGAGTTAGCAGCTGTGTTTGCTTTAAAGATTAGGGAGACATTACTTGTATGGGGTAAATTGTTAGATTTATACGGATCATAAGAGTCTTAAGTATATTTTCACTTAGAAGGAGCTTAACATGAGGCAAAGGAGATTGCTAGGATTACTTAATGATTATGATTGTACCATTTTGTATCACCCAGGGAAGGCCAATAAGGTGGCTGATGCATTGAGTAGGAAGAATCGAGGAACCTTAGTGGTGTTGATTTCTAAGGGGGTAAGTACATGGAATAGCATGGAGGTTTCAATTTTAGAAGTGAGAGTTAAAGGGTATTTAGCTCAGATGGATGTTCAGCCAATACTATTAGACCGAATCAAGGAAACACAAGGAATAGATGAAGAGCTGTGAGGATACATTAGAGTATGGCAAAGGGAAAGGTAATAGACTTTCGTATAAAAAAACAAGGGGATTTTAGGTATCAATCGAGAATTTGGGTACCTAGTGACAAGGATATAAGAAGAGAGATTCTGCCGGAAGTGCACTGTCAAAAGTTTTCTGTACATTCTGAGAGTACGAAGACGTATAAGAACTTAAGGGAATCATTTTGGTAGAAATCATATGAAGGGAGAAGTTAACTAAGTTATATGTGGAGGAGATAGTGAGATTGCTTGGGATACCAATATCGATAATATCCGATCGGAATGCGAGGGTTACATCAAAGTTTTGAAAGAGTCTACCACAAGCTTTGGGTACAGAGTTGACGATGAGTACAGCTTTTTACCCACAGACAGACGGACAGTCAAAAAGGACGATTCAGACACTTGTGGATATGCTAAGGGCTACGTCACTGGACTGGCAAGAAACTTGGGATGAACACTTGCCGTTGGTAGAATTCGCGTACAACAACAGTTATCACGCTAGCATCGGTATGGCACCGTATTGAGTCTGGTATGGACAGAAATGTATATCGCCTGCTTGTTGGGATGAAGTTGATGAAAGGAAACTGACATGACCAGAAATTGTGCAAGTGACCGCAGATAAAGTGCAGCAGATAAGAAAATGGTTATTGACCGCAGAGCGTAGACAAAAGGCATATGCAGATCACTGACGATGAGACTTAGAGTTCCAGTTGGGAGATCATGTATTCTTGAAGATTTCGCCAACAAAGGGAGTTATGAGGTTTGGTATTCGCGGGAAGTTAAGCCCGAGATACATGGGACCGTTCGAGATTTTGGAGCAAATATGATTGGTGGCTTATAAGTTGGCCTTACCACCTGTACCTGTTGGAGTGCATAATGTGTTTCATGTCTCGATGTTGAGAAAGTACATTTCCGACCCGAGTCATGTAATTGAGTATAGGCAGATGCTTTTTCGTGCCGATTTGAGTTACGACGAACAACCGGTGAGGATTGTGGACCGAAAAGACCAAGTATTGAGGAAGCGTATTAATCCTTATGTAAAAGTGCAATGGAGCAACCACACGAAAAGAGAAGCAACGTGGGAGCTCGAAAGTGAAATGCGTGAAATGTATTCCGCACTGTTCTCAAGTTAAGGTGTGTTGGTTTGGAGGACCAAACCCTTTTAAGGGGGTAAAAATGTGATAACCCAAAAATTTAAATTCTTTTTATTTATTAATTAAATGTGTTATTTAATTAATTAAGTTATTAAATATTGTATTACCTCTCCCAGATGGACTAGGATAGGTGGGCTAAGTAAACAAGTTTGGGCTATTTAAATTAAGTGGACTCCTTAACCTAGTGGGCCTAAGTAATCTAATTAACCTAGGAATTAAAAACCCTACCTATATATATACTCCCTCCGTTCAAGTACATACTTCACGGTTACTGTTCACGCGTGGATTAAGGAAAAAATAATGATATAATGTTGTGAGTGTAAAAGTAAAATAGGAGAGAGAATGAGTGGAGGGAATAGTAAATTATAATGGTGTTGTGAGTATTAAAATAATGTAGGAGACAAAGTGTGAAGTATGTAATTGGACGCCCAAAATAGAAAGTGTGAAGTATATAACTGGACGGAGGGAGTATATGATTACCCTTATTTTTTTTAACCCAGCAACCTATTTTCTTTATACCGTGAATAAGAGAAATAGAGAGTGGGACGGCGGAAGGAGTTAACGACAGAAGAAGGAGAACCGCAGGAAGAGAGAGAGCCGAGCCTAGGAAGAAGAAGAAGAAAGATTCTTCATTGCTTGGGGGGTTTCAACATTAAGGTAAAGATTTAAACTCCTTTTGATACATGATTCTAAAGATATTAAAACCCTAGATCACCTTGGGACTTAGTAGGGTTTGAATAAATACTGGATTTAATCTAAATAGGTTTATTGTTTGATCTTGATGAAAACCTAATGGAGGTTAAGGTTTGGTAGCATGTTATTTATTCTTGGAATGGACCTAAGATTATTGCATGCTAAAGGATTAATTGGATTTAGGGTATTGGGTGTGTTTTAATGTGTCTGTTGTGTGTGTGCGTGTGTCTGTTGTGAGGTTGCGTGTGTGTGTTCTGATGTGTGTTTACATATTTCTGATGTCTGTTGCTGATGTATGCGTGATTGCTGAAGCTGCCTAGGTGTTGTTATCGCATGTAAAGAGGGTGAATTGCTGTGCGTGCGTGTTGTCGTGAAGCTAGGAGTGGGTGTACAAATTTCTGTTATGCCTGTTGCTGCTGATGTGCGTGCGTGTGTGTTGCTGTGTATGTGTTTCTGCTGTAGAGTATGTATGTCTGCAGTGGGTGTGTGTGATGCGTGTGTGCTGTGTGTGTTTGCTGAGAGTGTGTTTTAGTGTGTGTTCTAGTAAAAGAAAAGAAAAGAAAGAAGTGTTTGGAGAGAAAGAAAGAGAAGGAAATAGAAAATAAAGAAAATAGAGAGAATTTCAGAATAGTCTTAGAGATTTCTGGATTCTGCAAATCAGTCCTTGAGTTTAAAAGTTAACAGTTTCTGTTAGAAAGTTAATGGAATCCAATAGAAACTTAGCAGAAAGGGTTAGGAAGTTACCCTAGAGTTAATTAGAAGGATTTAGTGCATTAATATAGCATTGTACTCTACCCTAAGACGTATTTACATGATTGTAGATTCGTGCGCGTGGAGTTTTGAAGATACTAAGCATCGCTAAGGTAAGGGATTACGTTCTTAGTTCTTGGTTTAATTCCTTGTTTAGGAATCCATTCTCTGTTTTGTAAAATTATATCTACCTATGTGGCAGGTAGTATTTAAAAACATATCCGTTCTGTTGTGTTAGCGTTCTTTGGATATCTACCCCTTTTGATGTGTTATTGTTCAATTGGGATATCTTGAGTATGATTGATATTGTTATTGTTGTGTTCGTGATTTTATGAGCACTGTTGAAAGTTAACAAAGTAAAGTTTTGTGAAAGTAAAGTTTTGTGAAAGTAAAAGTTATCCATAATTCTGAAAAGAATATGTGGACCCCAAATGTTATCCATAGTTCTGGAAATGAACATGTGGACCCTTATAGTTATCCCAATGCCTGAAGAAGGACATATGGGACCCTATTACATTGCTTGATGAAGTGATGTAGGTTATCATGATATACCGGTTATTGGGTGCGGTCAATGAAAACCTTAGCCCTGGGTACAGCTAGTAATTGCTTAATCCCTAAAATGTGATTGGATGGAAGTAAAGTGTTTTAAGGTGAAATCTTTTGTAAAAGGTTTTATGAAATAAAGTGAAGTATTTTGTGAAAGTTATTTGATTGAAAACTGCTCTTTTGTGAAGCCACATGTTTTCCAACTCATGGAAGTGTTTTCTATACTTAGTAACTATTTTGAAACTGAATTTTGAATATTTCGTTCTTGAATATTTACCGTTCATTGAAGTATTCATTTGATCTCG
Organism: Adenophora triphylla var. japonica; assembly: GCA_022495995.1. Taxonomy (NCBI): domain Eukaryota; kingdom Viridiplantae; phylum Streptophyta; class Magnoliopsida; order Asterales; family Campanulaceae; genus Adenophora; species Adenophora triphylla. Next base: position 189,173 of record JAFEMH010004179.1, read on the forward strand.
TTCTTTCGGTCACCTCTTCCTTAGTAACCGGAGAGGCACCATATGAACTTACTGAGCTTTGTTCGCTCACCCTTTCATATTCTTTCCCCTTCCAGGTAATAAATGATTGGAGTGGATTGGCTGCATATTGTTGGATTAGCGGCTTTTGGAGTTCAAATAGTTATTTTAGAACATTAAGTATTTTGAGCTAGTAGTTTGTATTAGCCGTAGAGATTGTTACCGTTTTCAGCATTTAAGTTATTTCAAATAGTGATTAGTATTTTGAATTATGGTTTTAGTAGCCGTTAGAGGCTATTCTATTATTAAATTGAGTATTATTATTATGTGTGGAATTTGGGGTCGTTACAATAGAGGTCATAATAAAGCCTACGCTTAAAGGTTTATTGATCGACTTTCTGGACTTTCTAATACTGCATCAGATTTTAAGACATTAATGCTCATAATAATTCATATATATATATGTATCTAATTCATATATACGTATCGCAACTCAAAATTGATAGTGTACTCCCTCCGTCCCTAAATGAATTTTAAAAAATATTTCAAATTTTCTAATGATTAATAGCAACTTTGAAATTATTTTTGACATATATTTTATGGACGGAGGGAGTATTTGTTAAACCGTACCAAAGTGGATCAGAAATTCCCCAACTTGTTTAGATGTTATTCCTTTTTAATTTTTAAGGAGAGACTTTTTGTAAATCCCAAACATAGAGTTTGTTGAAATATTTTATGGACTTTACATATACTAGTATAATAAATAAAGTATTTGGGCACATAGACGTATGTGCACTATAAGTAATTGTATATGTCACATTAAATATTAAAGTATTTGGGCCTAATAAAGTGATCTACTAAAGTTAAAGGGGGCCCAAGTCATCTTTTATAAGTATGGGATCTACAGTTTATATGTGTAGATACCTAAGGGGCCTAGTTGTTAAACTATGATGGGCTGGCTAATATACTAGGTCATTATAAATATAGGGTTATGGTCCCCAATTGACCCACCTAGGTTTTATTCTCTTGATTTTCATTGTCATCTGAATTCTAAGAACCCTAAGGATCAATTGGAAGGCAATAATCGTTCATCAAGTCTTCATCAAGTATTCTCCAAATATTGCTATGGATTCAGGTTTGTCTATCGTTCCATAATCTTTGATAACTTAAAGCATGATTGTCCTAGAATAAAGATTCCGCATCATTCTAGGGTTTATGTATAGTTAGTTTCCATCAAGTGGTATCAGAGCCGTAATCTTGCTTTGTTGTTGGGATTATTTGGATCGAATTGATTATGCTGTTTATGATTTAATTTGGCTGAACAAAAATTGATTATGTTGTTTCTTTCTACTTCGTGTTTTCGAGTATTGCCGGAGGGTGTTGTGGATATTCTTGAATGACTAAATATTAAATTACACCCTTAATCCAGAAAAGAAAACCCTAGAGTTTTTTCGTCTGTCTGACAGCTAAGATAATAGCTCCTTCTCCAGGCATTTTTTGCTCGATCCAACCGTTGAATTTAAGCGCCTAGGTGTTGCAAACAATCCCTGAAAGTTTGAGCTCGATCCAACGGTTATCGAATCGTAAAATTGAGTTTTTTCTGAGGCTGGTTGGAGCAGTGACGGAATTTGTGCAGATTTTGAATTTGGTTAATGATTTCTTTCCTCAATTGACTCAAAAAGAAGAAACCAAAACTCTTTCTTTTCATTTCTTGAATTTTGCTTCATCTTTTCCCTTTAACGTCGAGCCAGGCTGAGGGAAGGGATTCAGAATGGCCTCATGTGTTTATGCCATATGTATTGTGTTTTATTTTTTGGTTTGTAATAATTATGTGTTATTTGGATTAAGTAAATATTATTTATTGAAATTATTATTATGGACTTAATAATTTTAAATTTCAATAATAATGTTTAATTTATGCCCATGTTTGAAATTACTTTGGGTTCGTTTATTCGAACACATCTTGTATTTTATGTTATTAAATTTACGTAGCATATTACCAAAGTAACCTCTCCTATGAAATTTTTTTAATTTAAAATACATGATTATTAGATGTTTTTTTTTAGCGTGTTTGTTCTTCATGCGGGTAATGGTCGGCCCAAAGGAAGGCTATTATTTGGCAGAAATTCAAATTCGTTTGTGGAGATAAATATGTAACAGTTATTAAGTGTCCATGTGAATATTGAGTCGGTCCAAAGAAAGGCTTGGTATTTGACAGAATTTTACTGTTAATATTTGATTTCTACTTCAAGAAAATCACTTGCAAGTTAATTTTCTATCAAAAGATTAAAATTAATTATTGCGTCGATTTTCTTGTAATGGGATAATTTTAATTTCAAACATTTATCTGCTTAAAGTTATATGTGAGCTTATTTGTTTTATTTTTTGTTCTCTATTCAGTTACTTCATCATCTTTTAATGTATCTGCTAACATCAACTCGATTCCCATGCTAAATGGGATGAATTTTAAGAGCTGGAAAGAAAATATGTTGATTGTTCTGGGAGTTATGGATCTAGACCTTGCACTCAGGGAGCCAAAACCTACTGACCTGACTAGCACGAGTATATCTCAAGCTAAGAAGGATATTGAAAAGTGGGAACGCTCAAATCGCATGTGTCTTATGATCATGAAGAAAAGCATCCCAGAATCATTCAGAGGCGATGTAGATGATAAGAAAGTTGCAATGACGTTCCTTACAGAGCTTGAAAAGCGTTTTGCTAAGAATGAAAGGGCAGAAACAAGCACGCTTTTGCGTAATCTTGTTGCCATGAGGTATAAAGGTAAAGGGAACGTGCGTGAGTACATTATGGAGATGGCCAATTTGGCATCTAAACTTAAGGCTCTCAAGTTCGAGCTGTCGGATGACATGCTTGTTCATATGGTTATGATCTCTCTTCCACCACAGTTTGGGCAATTTGAAATAAAATTCAATTGCCAGAAGGAAAAGTGGACTCTTAATGAGTTCATTTCATTGTGTGTGCAAGAGGAATCAAGGTTAAAGTCTGAAAAGACTGAGAGTGCTCACTTTGCGGCTTCCTCTTCGGGCTATAACAAGAAAAGAAAGGATAAAGAAACTGCGGTCAATGTGTCAAAGAAAAAGCAATATAAAGTATCAAAGGGACAAGCTAAGGATTTAGCAACGTCAACGTCCAAGGGACAAGATAAGGATCCAGGTTGCTTTTTCTGTAAGGAAATGGATCATATGAAGAGAGATTGCCCTAAATACCACGCATGGCGTGTAAAGAAAGGTATATCTCTTGCTTTTGTTTATTCTGAGGTTAATTTGGTTTCAGCGCCTAGACATACTTGGTGGATAGATTATGGTTCTTCTACTCACATTAGTGTGTCTATGCAGGGTTGCCTGAAATGTCGAAAGCCAAGTGATGCTGAAAGATTCATCTATGTGGGGAACGGCAATTCTATTGAAGTTGAAGCAATCGAAACTTTTAGATTATTATTAAAGTCTGGATTTTATTTAGATTTGTATGAGACACATGTGGTACCGTATTTTAGACGAAATTTGGTTTCCATTTCAGTTTTGGACAAAGAAGGATTTACTTGTTCATTTGCAAATGGTGAATGTCGTTTCTCGTATAATTCTAAGTTTATTGGATCTAGTACTTTGTCGGTTTATGATAATCTTTATATGTTGGATACTGTTGCTTCATATCATGAAAACCTGCATGTGGAAACACGTGGTACTAAACGCAAATTTACTAACAATAATTCCATGTCATTATGGCACAAGCGATTAGGACATATATCAAAACAGAGAATGCAAAGGCTTGTGTCAGACGGAATTATTGAAACACTTGACAAATCAGATTATGAAATATGTGTTGAGTGTATTAAGGGAAAACAAATAGACAAAAGCAAATTAAAAGCTGAGAGAGCTAAGAATGTTTTGGAATTAATTCATACGGATATATGTGGACCATTTACCCTCGTGGAATGGTCAAGAATATTTCATTACATTCATAGACAATTACTCTCGTTATGGTTACCTATATTTGATCCATGAAAAGTCATAGGCATTGGATATGTTCAAAAAGTTTAAGGCCGAGGTTGAAAATCAACATGGCAAAACAATAAAGAAAGTCAAATCTGACCGTGGTGGTGAATACTATGGAAGAAATGACAGATCAGGTGAACAACGTCCTGGGCCTTTTGCTTAATACCTAGAGGAATGCGGTATCGTCCCTCAGTACACCATGCCAGGCAAACCTAGCATGAATGGTGTAGCTGAAAGACGAAATCGAACTTTACAGGAAATGGTGAGAAGCATGGTTAGTCATACTACTTTACCAGACTCACTCTGGGGAGAGGCATTAAAGATTGCAGTTTATCTCCTTAACAGGGTACCCACAAAGGCTGCTAACAAAACCCCTTATGAACTATGGACAGGCAAGAAACCTGTATTAAGGCATTTGCACATCTGGGGATGTCCGGCTGAGGCTAGGCCTTACAGGCCTAATGAAAAGAAGTTGGACTCAAGGATTGTTAGTAGTTAATTTGTTGGTTACTCTGAAAGGTCAAGGGGCTTTAAGTTTTACGATCCCAAATCCAGAAATTTTTTTGACACGGGAAATGCTCAAGTCTATGAGGATGTTGAGCTTGTGAGGGGACAACTTAGAGATGATTTTATCTTTGAAGAGGTTCCGGTTACCATTCCTCTTCCTACAATTGTCCTTGACCATGATTTAGATCTCAATCCTGATGTGGTTCAAGAACAAAATTTGGATCAAGAAGACATTGTCAATATCCCTCTAGTTGTCCATGAGGAACAAGCTCAATAACCTCTAGAACAAGTGCCTTTAATAAGATTCACTAGAGAGAGACGAAGTGCCATTTCGGATGATTACTTGGTATTTCTAAATGAACAAGAGGTAGACATTGGTCAATTGGAAGATGATCCAATCAACTTTCATGAGGCCATTGGTAGTTCTAACTCTCAAAAGTGGATAGTCGCTATGGATGATGAGATTAAATCAATGAAAGACAATGATGTATGGGATCTTGTCCCATTGTCAGAAGGAGTGAAACCTATTGGTTGCAAATGGATATTTAAAACCAAAAGGGATTCACAGGTCAATGCGGAAAGACATAAGGCACGTCTTGTCGCTAAGGGATTTACTTAGAAAGAAGGAATAGATTATAAAGAGACTTTATCTCCGGTTTCTTCGAAAGACTCTTTTAGAATCATTATGGCATTAGTGGCACATTATGACCTAGAGTTACATCAGATGGATGTTAAGACTGCATTTCTTAACGGAGACATTGAAGAAACAATTTATATGGTGCAACCAGAAACCTTGGTTTCAAAAGATTCAAAGGATATGGTATGCAAACTCAAGAAATCCATCTATGGACTCAAACAAGCATCCCGTCAGTGGTATTACAAATTTCATTAAGTTGTATTGTCATTTGGTTTCACGACAAATACAGTTGATGATTGTGTCTACCACAAGTTCAGTGGGAGTAAATATATTTTTCTGGTTTTATATGTGGATGCCATCCTACTAGCCACAAATGATACTGACTTACTGCATGAAACTAAGAGATTTCTCTCAAAGAAATTTGAGATGAAAGATCTGGGAGATGCATCTTTTGTATTAGGAATTCAAATACACAGAGATCGGTCTCAAGGTATTCTTGGATTGTCACAAAAGAGTTACATCGATAAGGTACTTAAGAGATTTGGCATGCAGGATTGTAAAATGGGTGACACCCCAGTGGCTAAAGGTGACAAATTCAATCTTGCTCAGTGCCCCAAGAATGAGATTGAATCTAGGGAAATGAATAGCATCCCTTATGCTTCGGATATAGTAAGCTTGATGTAAGCTCAGATTTGCATTCGCCTAGACCTAGCATTCATAGTTGGTGTTTTAGGCAGATACCTTAGCAATCCTGGAAAGGATCATTGGATAGCAGCCAAGAGGGTCATGTGTTATTTACATAGAACAAAGGATTATATGCTCACTTACAGAAAGTCGGATAGACTTGAGATCATTGGGTATTCGGATTCCGACTTTGCTGGATGCCAAGATAGTCGTAAGTCTACTTCGGGCTACGTTTATCTACTTTGTGGAGGAGCAGTTTCTTGGAAGAGTGTTAAGAAGACACTTGTTGCTACTTCTACGATGGAGGCAGAGTTTGTGGTGTGTTATGAGGCATCAAATCACCCGATTTGGTTGCAAAATTTTATCACTGGGCTGCGCATATTAGGTGGCGTTGATAGGCCATTAAAGTTATTTTGTGATAATAAGTCAACAGTTATGTATTCCAATAACAACAAGAGCTCGTCTAAGTCTAAGCACATAGACATTAAGTATCTTGCTATTAAGGAACGGATTCAGAGTGGACAGATTTGTATTGAGCATAATGGGACTAACTCCATGGTCGCGGATCCGCTTACTAAGGGTGTAACACCGAAGGTTTTTCACGAGCACACTGCTTGTATGGGTGTCATGTCACCAGAGTATGCCTAGATTGAATGGGAGTTTTGTATTTTGCTCTTACATTTATTGTTATAAGTATATTTGGTTTTTCAGTTTTTTGGTCAATAAAGTTATTTTACATTCTGAATATTTGGTTGATCTCAAAATAAGGTTGGACCAGTTGAGAATAGATATGTGAAAATCACATTACATGTTATTCTATGCTACACATCCATACTTGATCCATGTCATTTAGTTGAGTTAATATATGTGACCACTGATGGGTTTAGTTGCGCTAATAGTGACGAAAACTTCTTTGATCCTTATGTTGATTTGACTAATGGACCGGATTGGTTTAAGATGACACAATTTGGTAAAGCATTGTTGTTAAGGTTTATAATGTGATATGCAATTAAACTAAGGTATTATACTATGTACATGTGTAAGTCCAAGTGGGAGATTGTTGGAATATTTTATGGACTTTACATATACTAGTATAATAAATAAAGTATTTGGGCACATAGACGTATGTGCACTATTAGTAATTGTATATGTCACATTAAATATTAAAGTATTTGGGCCTAATAAAGTGATCTACTAAAGTTAAAGGGGACCCAAGTCATCTTTTATAAGTATGGGATCTACAGTTAATATGTGTAGATACCTAAGGGGCCTAGTTGTTAATCTATGATGTGCTGGCTAACATACTAGGTCATTATAAATATAGGGTTATGGTCCCCAATTGACCCACCTAGGTTTTATTTTCTTGATTCCCATTGTCATCTGAATTCTAAGAACCCTAAGGATCAATTGGAAGGCAATAATCGTTCATCAAGTCTTCATCAAGTATTCTCCAAATATTGCTATGGATTCAGGTTTGTCTATCGTTCCATAATCTTTAATAACTTAAAGCATGATTGTCCTAGAATAAATATTCCGCATCATTCTAGGGTTTATGTATAGTTAATTTCCATCAGAGTTCTCCTAAAATTGAAGTAATTCTCTAGACACCCTAGGCTCCCTCTATCCTCCCTCACGTCATTTTTCTCCCTCTCTCCTCTCACTTCATTTTTTCTCATGTACAGATACTTGTAACACCGTGTGAACATCAAGGGGTAAAAAGAAGCAGCGAATGTTACCCATTCGGTAAATAGGATGAAGAGCTCATGTTTTTTTCTTTAAATTTATTGATGGATTTTTTCATGTTTGTGGTTGCAGGGTGGTCAAATAATCTTTTTCCAGAGTTTTGAGTCTTCCTGGTTACTAACTGTATTCCCACGGGTCATTGGCGCCTTAATTTGCATTTTGAATGACAATGTGATAGTGAATGTGGTTATGGTGTTTGTTACATTGTCCAGGAGCTCTTAGGTTGCATACCTATTCATGAGTGGTTCTGTGAACCCAAGAAGAAAAAAATTCTTTCACTCTACCAAGTCGTAGTCATATAACTGGATTTGGGGATTGATACTTAAACACAGGAGTAAATTCATTCGATCACGTTGAGAGATACATGTTATACATTAATGCTCAAGAATATATGTTGGTAATTCTTATGTTTAAGTTTGTGCTATGTCAAATGGCCTAGAATTTTTTTTTCATGTGATTTTGTTGTTTGCATTTGTGCCAGGTAATTAGAACTAGCTTTGGTATAATGAGAAACATAAAAGATTGATAATATGGACTTATGCTATTGTTTTTTGCAACGAACTCAAGATCCTGATGAATGAGCCCTGATTCTACCTCGCTTGTCACTAAGGTAGATGGAAACACCACCCCCTTTAATGTAGTCTGTAGCAGACTGGTTCAACTATAAGATTTGCATGCCCCCCTCATCCTTAGGAGTTCTACCTTTTTGGCAAAAGTAGTGACTTCTACTTTTAATCAACATAATCGGGGTTCCAATCCTTCAACAAGCCACTTTAGGGCCTCTCCGTCCTGCTATTCAGCAGGTATACACCCATCGCTCACGTCCTTCTCCTCCTACAGGTACCAGTACCTCAGCCCCATCACCTTCCGCATCTACTGGCGCACCCAATCGCTGCTCCGGTAAAGGCAAGAATTCCAACGACTTTGGCTACTATAACCTTCCCAACCACGATTTTTTCTGTGGTTTTCAACCCCTGATAAATATTTTTTTGACCTAATAAGGTGTTTTACGACGTTTTTAAAACTGTCACAAAGTTATACTACGGTTGAAACTGACACAACAAACCGCTGAAATTGATTTTAAGGACATCCTTACTTATAAACCTGATATAAGGTTTATTTCGATTGCCATGTCATGCCATATCACCACTCTATTTATATAAATCCTTAACAACTTTTTTCCTCACACATAACAGTAAATCTCTAAAGAGCTCTATAACATTAAATAATTCCAATATTTTATAATTTAGCAATATAAATTATGTTTAAAATTAATTTTTAAGAAAATATAATATATTAATTTTAAAACAATTATTTTCTTTAAAATTATTTATTATATTACGAGATCATTTAAAAAATTATTGAATTCAAAACTTAATGCAACCAATATATAATAGTAAGAAATACTATTTAATTTACAAATTTATATCATGAATCAAACAATAAAATATTACATAAAATTAAAAATATTAAAAACTACTCAAGATTATGCTTCTCTTTGATAATTTTGCACACTTTTTCATGCATTTCTCGTTCCTTATCTGTTATTTCTTTGGTGTCCTGCAATTGAGCTACGATTAAAAGCCTTCCTAGTTTCCTTCCTAATTTCTTCCATCGATTTCTTCATTTCCATGAGCGTGACCATTTTTTCTTTTATATTTTCTTCGATCACATTCTTCCACTCATCGATCTCGGCTTTTGCTTCGGCTTTTCCCTTTGCTTTTCTATTTGCTGCATTTTGATCCATAAGATGGAATTCGGGTATATCATCTTCGATGTTAATGCTCGAATGCGCATCCGATGATGATATTTATGCCCGAGATTCAGATGTCTTTGTCTATTTGGATGAATGGCAGTCAATTGAGCTCCCACCTTGCCATTTTGGTTCATCTTTAACCATATACCATACGTGCTCGTAATTGAAATGTTTGTTAACTTTTTTGTAATAAAGATCACATGCGGCATCCTTCATTTAGTCATCCGACCATCCGCTAAATTTTCTTTGCTTAATTTGAATGAAGCATTGAATGAATTCCTTAACTAATGGTTTCAATGTGTAAAAATGCGACTTCAAGATTCTTTGTCTCCCTCATAATTTTCGTTTTCCTATTCTCATTGTAATACTTACCGATCTTTTTCCAGAATTCTTTATCTTTTTGAGAGTTGCATGTATAACTATCTATAGAAACAATGACAAGAGGAACTTACAAGCAATTTTTTTCTCATCAATGCTCCATTTTGTTTTGCGATTTCTGCCTCCTTGGTTGCTTGTTTCATCATCGAGGATAATATTTTCCAACCCTTGTTGAGTGAAAAATTGTTAAATTTGAGATTCGCCGATGCTATACCTTCTTGATTCAGTTGGCGTTGTTGGATTTCCACTACTCATATTTGGATTGAAATAACCATGTGTGTGTGTTGATTTCCTAAAGCTAGATTAAAGAACCCATGGGAATCTAGAATATGGAGGATATCTAAAATTTGACGTACCTTGAATATTCGAAGGAGCATGAAAATTTTGAGGAACTTGAAAATGTCGATACTCTAAATTTATACGAGGTGGAATATTTGGAGGGCCTTGAAAATATGGTGTATATTGTGGATGAGTATTTGAAGTGTTTATTGAATCATTGTGATTTGAAGAACTCAACAAATTCATGAAATAATTGTTATCCATAAATGAAAGAGTATAATGAAAATTTTGGTAATTATAATAGGAATATGTAGTTCAAGTGTTTCAAAAATGAGTTTAAAAGCCTATTTATAAAAAAATTAAACGACTCTATTTCTAGCCGTTTTGCAATAGTACTTCTTCTTCAGTTTTGCAATAAAAAAGCCAAAAGAATGATATTTCAACGGATACATTCCAAAATAAAAATAAAAAGTCAGAAAAGTTAAGTACCGCATAAAGCGGTTGATAGCCTTCATGTTCAACTAGTTGGTGAATGTTCTCTCTCTATCTCTCTGCCTTGTTGGCCTGCCAACTCAACAAAACCCTCACCAATAAACCTCTCAACATTACCAATAAGGTTGCCATTAAACGAACGTCACACTTTTTATGCATAAGTTTATAACAGTAGCAAGAATTGTGGCAAATACTATTTTTGCCCTTTTTACCGCTAGCAAAGTATTTGTGACCCGCGCAAATATGTCAGAGGCAATACCGTGGAAGGATGGTGGTAATACCATTGTGACGGTTTTTATATTTTGTGACGGTTTAATACCGTCTCAAAACATGTTCTTTTGTAGTGAATTTCTATTCCATCACTAAAAGAACATTGGGGAATAGTTTTGTAAAAAATATTTTCTTACAGAAATTGAAAGAGTGAGATTTTAGGAAATAATGTGTGTCCTATTTCGAATCAATATCATATTTGGAAAGTTGATTTTGGGACTTTCATGGAAAGATTTATATTGTCCTATTGTGAAAAGGACTTTAGTTTAGGAAATAAGTTGTTTCCTATTTCGAATCAAAGAGGTATTTTTGGTAAGTTGATTTTATACTTTCATGAAAGATTTATTGCGTCCTACTTTGACAAGGACTTTGTTAATATAGTAATTATCTTTTATTTATGTACATAGTATTATATTAGGACTAACCTACTAACAAAAGATCTTTCCTTGTGAGTGTGCTCTATGTTTCCTTGTAGAAATTGGAAAACTCACTTAAGGAAAGTAATTGGATTCGTGAAGACCTTCTCAAGGTGCTATAAATACAAGACTTCAGCACAAAGAGAAGACACGGCTTTTGGAGATTTATTTGAGATACACATACTTCTGTTCTTCACATTTTCATATTATCAATTTAGGCTGTGAGTGAAGGTTGTGACATACATCCGAACTCACATCTAGATTTTTGTCAAGTTCTTTGTTTTACTTCTGATTGGAATAGAGTCTACTTGGGAAAGAGAGTCTTTTCTCATCGTAGAATGTGATTAGAACTTGTTTAGTATTTTCGTCTTTTAGTTTTCACTTATTGGTGTTTTTGTAAACAACAAAGTTTTTAATAGTGAAAAGTTTTTGGGCGTAAGCCTAGTTTGTTGGGTTCAAAACCAGTGAACGTATATAACCCCTGTGTTATTGTTTTATTCTGCTGCATTATTGGTGGATGTGTGGACAGTTGTGAGACACATCTGGACTCACATCCGTGAACTATTGAGTTGTTTGAAGCTTCCTAGCTACACGAAACTTTCAATTGGTATCAGAGCCAACTCTCGATATATTACTGAGTGTTGATCCAGAAAGTGTAGTCATAATGGAATGCCAAAATCATCAAAATAGGCCTCCTGTCTTGGATGACACAAATTACTCTCTTTGGAAGTCTAAAATGCGTAATTACATAAAAGGTATTGATGAAAGGGATTGGATGTGTATTCTTGTTGCATGGCAACCTCCTACTGTGGAGAAGAAGCCTGCGTCTGGTGTTGGTGAGTCTGTTTTTGAAAAGAAACCTGAAGAAAGATGGACTCTTGATGAAATCCATGCTGCTAACTTTAATTCTAGGGCCATGAGTGCTATTTCCAGCCATGTTTCTGGAATATGTACAAACTTATCACTAATGAAAGTGTTGCTAAAGCTGCTTGGGATATCTTGCAAATGCAATGTGAGGGGATTCCAAGTGTAAAAGCTACTTGGCTTAGAATTTTAATGGATAGGTTTGAAATACTTCGAATGGAAGAGACTGAAGACATAGTCTCTTATGCTGCTAAAATCCATGAGATTTCAAATGAATGTACTAGTCTAGGAGAATCAATCTCGAATGCTAGACTTGTGAGTAAGAATTTAAGGACCTTACTTGAGAGGTTCAATATAAAAGTGGCTGTGATAGAGGAAACAAATGACACCAACACAGTAGGTTTAGACAAAATTGTTGGTATTTTAACTGTGTTCGAGCTAAATCTTGAAGCTCAACAAAAGAACAAGGCAATAATTATTGCCATTAAAAGTTCAGCAGCCATTCCAAAGGAAATAGCTGACCTCTCCTCTGAAATTAATGAATCTAATCTTGAGAAATATAATGTGGTTGTAATCACCAAGAAGTTCAATTCTATTTTTGAAAAACAAAAGGAGAAATAAGTTTCCTAGAAAAAACTCTCAGGATTTAGAGAAACAAGAAGATAATACTGATGAGGGATTCAAAAATAAAAGTTTTGATAGCAAGAAATCCTCTGATTCTGTGCAATGTAGAGCATGTCGTGGCTTTGGTCACTTTGCTAATGAGTGTGCTAACATACTTAAGAAAAGGGGAATTAGTTACACTGCTGCTTCGAGTGATACTGAGGATGATGAAGTATTTGCTAATATCTCTGCGTTTGAATCTCCATTTGTCTGTTTTAATGCTTATACTGCAGATAAAAATGAAAAAAAAAATTCTGAAGCTGATCTGGAGATGGATGTGGATACAGATATGTACACATTCGAACTCACATTCGAGCAGACCTTCAACTGTTTCTCTGTAAAAGGAGATTCAGAAGATGAAGATAGGGACATTCCCTATGAGGAACTGTTTGCAACCTACAGAGAATTGCATACTGATTGGATAAAGAGGATGGACAAGATTGTGGTACTTGCTAAGGTAAATAAAGCTTTTTCTGATAAATTGATTGCATGTGAAGATGAGAAATCCATACTTTCAAAAGAAAATGATGTTAAAAAAATACCATTGCCAAACTTGAAGTTTTGGTAACCAAAAGAGAAGTTGAACTTGAAAAATTCAAATCTGAATGTGAAAAAGCTGATAGTACATTTACCAAGTTAAACAAAAGTAAAATGAAACTTGATGAAGCTATTTCTATGGGTCAACTTAATAAAACTGGTATGGGCTTTGAAAAAGGAAATTTTGTAAAGGAGGGATGTGAGGCTTCTACTTCAAAAAGTGTGGAAAAACCAATTTTTAGAGAAAAACCATTTTTGAGTGGGAAAAGGCCAAGGAGGAGGCACTACATCTGTCATTATTGCTTTGCTCCTGGGCACATTAGACCCTTCTGTTACAAATTTAAGGCTGATAAGAAATATGGGTATGTTAGTCAGTCTCAGATGTTTGAAAAATGTATACACATCCGGACACACATCCAAGTAATCTGAGACCTCTGCACCACAAAAAGAAAGCTGAAAAGTAGTGGGTGGCCAAACCTTGTGCTACCTGCAATGTTGTATACTCTTCCTCAAGAGTAGTGTCTCTGGTTCTTGATATTTTGATAGTGGGTGCTCTAGACACATGACTGGGAACCAAGTTGTTCTTATAGACTATGAGTCAATCTGTGGAGGAAAGGTGAATTTTGGTGGTGGTGCTCAAGGTAAAATTATTGGGAAAGGAACCTTAGTTGTTGAAGGTCTCCTAAAGCTTCACAATGTGTATCATGTGGAAGGTCTTAGGACTAATCTCATTAGTATAAGTCAGTTATGTGATGATAACTTATATGTGAAGTTTGATAAGAAGATATGTAAGGTATTTGATGAGTCTAACACATGTGTCCTCACTGGTCTAAGATCATCTGACAATTGTTACAAATTTTGTGACAATTTGTCTTGTTTGAGTTTTTCTGATGTTGGATTTGATGATACACTTGATTTTAACCTCAAACCTGCCTAGGATGATGTTTCAGGTTATCAACTAGAGTGGAAATCTGCTGATACAGGAGTTAAAGATACAAAAAGCACTGCAAAGGAAAAATAGGCAGATGTGTGTCCAGATGTGCAGAAGGATGTATCTGCAGATGTGAACACAACTGCTCCCACATCTGAACACACATCCACACAAAGAACTGAGTCTGAAGCCAGTTCTTCAGATTCAGAGGGAGAATCTATTTCTGAAAGAGACCATGTTGGGTCTGTTGATAGATTAGATGACATTTTGTCCAGAACTCAGAAAAATCACCCCACTTGTCAAGTGGTTGGTGAAATGCATGATCAAAGGCAAACCACAAGGAATGAGAAGGTAAATAACAGTTATTTGGATGCTTTATGGAGTCATACATCCTTATACTCCAAGGTATGTTGTTACTGCTTTGTGTTTAACACATTGGGGTACAATGACTTAGATTGGGCAGACATTTTTTATGATAAAAACATCTGTGCTCGATGTTCCTACCTTGGTAACATCCTTGATTCCTGGAATAGAAGGAGAAAAAGTTATCTCTCCCTGTTCATAGTTGAGGCTAAATATGTTGCCCTTGGAAGTTTTTGCACTATGTTACTGTAGATGAATCAAATGCTGAAAGACTATAGATTATAGCAAAATTTTGACTGCTTTTTGTGATAACAAAAGTGCCTTGGACATATCTAAAAATCCTGTCCAACATTCTAGAACAAAACACATTGATATTAGACATCATTTCATTAGGGATCTTGTAGAACAAAAAACTGTATGTCTGGAATTTGTTGGGGCTGAATGTCTAGAACAAAAGTGACCACATTAGATTTGGAGAGATTTTCTTCCTTGAGCAAGTCTCTTGGTTTGTGTGATATCTAAGGTTGTGAGCACAAATGTGTCTTACATCCTCTAATACATCTGTATATTAGATTAACTAAAAAAATAAATAAAATAAATAAATAAATCATGCATTAGCACGAAATATCTCAGTGTGGTCACTTGTATGTTTTCATCTTTGACATTTTTTCTGATCACTTAATTATGAGCACTTCCTGTTCTTGTTGTCTTTTGATAACTTGATATAATCTTACTAGATATCTCACAGTGGGTGCTTTAAAAAATAATGAGAAACAGATGCTTCACCCTTAGTATGAAGCCAAACCATTGTGATCAAGTGATTCTCATAAGAAATCTTGAAATCAAACTTGATAAGATCATTGGGAAAAAGGGCTATCTTTGGGATTCAGAAAAGCGAAAGCTACTCAAAATGCAAATATCCACAATAAAAAATGGGTGGATGCATCCTAGAGGCTGTGCAGATTGGATTATTGCGCATTGACTTTTTGTGATCTAAATGTGTCCCCAAATGTGACTCACATCCTATGCCACATCTGTGAGCTGAGATTTTTTCCTTCACCTGTGTGTTGCTTCATGCTAGTCATTCTGCATATCAGGTCATGTAGGAAGCTTTGTAAATATGCTAGTTAATTTATTTTCATTCTTAATTTATTCTTTGTTTTAACATGTTTTTGATTTCCAATATCTCCCATGAAAGAAAAAGGTGTGTATCAATCCTTATTTAAAAAGGAAGGACAATTTCAAAGGGGTTTCTGTGGAAATAGATATGGCTGAACTGATCTCTTGTTACCATAAAAAGTAAGCAAAAATTTTGATTTCTTTTAATCCCTATTTTTTTCTGTGATTCGCTATGTGTGTGGAAATTTCAAAAGGGCTTTATAGCCGTTGTGGACTCTTTCTGTTTTTGCTGCAATTTTGAGTCCTATTTGAGGAAGGAATTCTTGTTTGAGTAGGAAAGGGGGAGTTCTGAGTTTTTTTGGCACAACCCTTATCACATCGCCTTAAACGTTCTGTAATTCTTGCTCCCTGTCCTCGTAATTTCTCTCTCACACACACCCGCACCATTTATTTCTCTCTCTCTGTTTGTCTAACCAATCTGCAGAATCAATGGAGCTGAAGTTGTGGATGTGCGTCAGGATGTGGCCACATCTTGTCTCACATCTGCAACTTCTTTTGAAGATAAAATGGAAAAATTGCTGCAGCTCGTTCCCTCTCCATTGCTCCCAATGCTCAACTGATTGCCTCCCAGACACATGCCAAAAACCTTAAGGTTTTGAAGGTGGATCTCCAGAAATGGGTGACTTCACTTTCTAGTCAAAAAGGGGGAGATGAAGAAAAAGGATGAGAATGATACTGCTACTGATGTTTGTGTTGTCTTTGCTACTGCTGATGTTTCAGTTGGGATGCTTAAACTCAGGGGGAGTTTTACTGTTTGTTCTTACTTGTGAATGAAACATCAACAGGTTTGGTTTTAATATTCATTTTAGTTATTTGTTAGTTTTAGTCTTGATCTGTAATCCCTAAATACATTTGCTGAATGGCTGCTTTAGTTAACATTTGTTGAACTGCAATTTTTAGTACTAACATGTTCTATGCAGTTTTTGTGTGGATGTGTTGACACATCTGCACACACAACCATTCAGGGGGAGTTTTCATATCTGAAAATATTGGTCATAATGCGATCATCATAAATCTTTGGTTTTGACAAGAAAGTCCAAAATAAGGGGAGATTGAAAGAGTGAGATTTTAGGAAACAATGTGTGTCCTATTTCGAATCAATATCATATTTGGAAAGTTGATTTTGGGACTTTCATGGAAAGATTTATATTGTCCTATTGTGAAAAGGACTTTAGTTTAGGAAATAAGTTGTTTCCTATTTCGAATCAAAGAGGTATTTTTGGTAAGTTGATTTTATACTTTCATGAAAGATTTATTGTGTCCTACTTTGACAAGGACTTTGTTAATATAGTAATTATCTTTCATTTATGTACATAGTATTATATTAGGACTAGCCTACTAACAAAAGATTTATCCTTGTGAGTGTGCTTTATGTTTCCTTGTAGGAATTGGAAAACTCACTTAAGGAAAGTAATTGGATTCGTGAAGACCTTCTCAAGGTGCTATAAATACAAGACTTCAGCACAAAGAGAAGACACGGCTTTTGGAGATTTATTTGAGAGACAAATACTTCTGTTCTTCACGTTTTCATATTATCAATTTAGGCTATGAGTGAAGCTTGTGACATACATCCGAACTCACATCTAGATATTTGTCAAGTTCTTTGTTTTACTTCTGATTGGAATAGAGTCTACTTGGGAAAGAGAGTCTGTTCTCATCGTAGAAGGTGATTCGAACTTGTTTAGTATTTCGTCTTTTAGTTTTTACTTATTGGTGTTTTTGTAAACAACAAAGTTTTTAATAGTGAAAAGTTTTTGGGCGTAAGCCTAGTTTGCTGGGTTCAAAACCAGTGAACGTATATAACCCCTGTGTTATTGTTTTATTCCGCTGCATTATTGGTGGATGTGTGGACAGTTGTGAGACACATCTGGACTCACATCCGTGAACTGTTGAGTTGTTTGAAACTTTCTAGCTACACGAAACTTTCAGAAATATTATTTGTAGGGCTTAGAGAAAATCATGATGAGTTGGGGGTTGCCTGTCAGTCCTACCTCAGTCGATAAGGAATGTATCTGTTAAACACTAAGCACAATAAAATTAAGTTGTATTAATTTCAAAACTAAATATCCAATACAGAGTCCATTGAAAATCTTATTTGAGCAATAGATTAAACAAACTGAAATTCATAAACATGAAACATTGTATGTACAAAAATATTATTAATATCTTTTCAAACACGATACAAATAAGCAATTCTCTGCAACATAAGCAAAATCAGAGGTAAGGGCTAATTAGTTGTATTGATTATCAAGGGGGGGGTTATAGTATGTGAAATTAGGGTTTCTACAAAGAAAACAAATACAAAAATATTGGGCAAAGAGATGGACATCGAGAGACAAAAGAGAGGGAAAGATAATTTAAAGATTATCAGGGATTTAAGGTTATGCCAAATTAGGTCTTATACTAACATAACAAACATAAAAATTTTAAGCAAAGAGAGAGGAACAAAGAGTAGATAGAGAGAAGAAAGAAAGAAATAGGAATAGATCTCACCTGTTATTGCTGGATGAAATTGAGTCGACGAGTAGGAGACGATAAACAAGGGTTTATGATGTCGAATGAAGCCTTGAGATTAATAGCGAACGGAAAGAACCAGAAACAATGACTTACAAACCCTAGTTAAGAAAGCCTCAGCTTTTCCTTTATTTTCTTTATTCAATAATCAACAAGTCTCCCTCAAAACAAAACCCTAACAATGTTTAATTATTAGTTCTAAGAACATTCTAGAATCCTATAAAACCCTAATACAACTTTCAAGGAAAAGACCAAAATACCCTTAACTTAATAATTCAATAAACCCTAAACCCATAAAACAATTAAAACGGTCGAAATATGAGCCCATTGGAATTGAGCCGCAAGCCCCTTTCTGATGTTCCGCCTGGCTGATGGCGAGGCGCCCGCCTGGCTGATAGCGAGGGGCCAGCCTCGCTTCCAGCTTGCTGCTTCTGTTTTTGTTACTGCCCTATTTCTGTTGTTGTTTTGTTTCTGTTGCTGCCCTATTTCTGTTGATTTCTTGTTTTTGTTGCTGCCCTGTATCATTCTCTCCTTCTTAGAAAAAATTCGACCTCGAATTTTGGTTGATGTGCTTAAAATTACATTACAAAATTCACCTTTCAAACGTAGACGAACTGTATACTTGATATTATTTCTCATTATATTCATCCAATCAGTCAATCGATATTTAACAAAATCATCAACAAAAAATTTCTTGATAGTTTGATGACAAATCTGACCCGATAACAACCAACCAAAAGGATCTTCATACGGAAAAAAACACTTAACGAACCCAAAATTCCACGACAATTCATCCGATGGAAGTTTTGAACAAGGTGTTTTTAGATCTTCCGAGTATGACCTTATCAATTGACAAATATCACAGTCACAAATATCATAAACAGGAGGTTTTGACCAATAATTAAATTGATCAAAAATGTCTGATAAAACAAAGGGTGATGATGGATCAACAAAAACCCTTTCAACAGTAACGATAGATAATGGGATGCGAAATACATCTGAATATGCCATACCTTCAATCCCCGGACTCTCGATTTATGCCTCGATATCCCTTGAAGGATATGCCGCATTCTTGGACCTAATATCGTGAACCTGGTTGAAGGGAGTGATCCCTTCATGAAACTCCATGTCCTCGGAAGATAAATCTGAATCTGAACCCATCGGTGGATGCTCCACACGGGCCTGAAAGTTCTGAAGTTTTTGAATCTGCTTTCGCACTTCGTCTACCTCAATATCACGTACGCCACGTTAGCGATGATGAACGTCTTGACTGGAATTCGCTCCACGGTTCCTTCCACGAACATCTTTTCTGCCACGGACACTATGCCCTCGTTCGGCCATCAATATCGATACCCTCGTCCAGGAATTTGATACCAAATGATGTCGAATGAAGCCTTGAGATTGATACCGAACGGAAAGAAACAGAAACAATGGGTTACAAACCCTAGATAAAGAAAGCCTCAGCTTTTTCTTTATTTTATTTATTCAATAATCAACAAGTCTCCCTCAAAAAAAAACCCTAACAATGTTTAAATACTAATTCTAAGAATATTCTAGAACCCTACCAAACCCTAATACAACTTTTAAAGAAAAGACCAAAATACCCTAACTTAATAATTCAATAAAACCCTATACCCATAAAACAATTAAAATTGCCAAAATATGAGCCCATTACAATTGAGCCGTAGGCCCCTTTCTGATGTTCCGCCTGGCTGATGGCGAGGCGCCCGCTTGACTGATGGTGAGGCGCCAGCCTCGCTTCCAGCATGCTGCTTCTGTTTCTGTTGCTGCCCTGTTTCTGTTGCTGCCCTATATCAGTTTGATAGAGAGAAATTGATGTAGCATGGAAGGACAATATTGTGCAAGATAAGGACAAGATTGAGCAAGAACATGGGCTAAGAGTATCAAAGAAAATGGCACGACCATGTCTTAATGTGAGCATGTCCGTGCGTTGCTATCAAAGCATGACATCATCTATGGTCTAAGAAACACGCCCGTGTGATGTCTGGGACTTGTACGTGTCGGGGATTAAGGAGCTTAGGACTTTATTTTTTATTTTGACAATTTTTGAATTATTTTAATCATGATTGTTTTTGTACCTTATTATTATTATTTTCAATTTAATTATTAGAGTTTAGAATATTAGGAGTATATATACTCATCTAGGGTTTTTAAAAACCAAAACTTTTGATATTATTATTTTAATAGAGATTGCATTCTTGCATCTTGTGGCTTGAAAACCTAGAAGTTGTTTGGCTTGTTTTGAAGGATCTCTTCGGTAAATCTCTTTTGTTCAATGATTTCTATCGCGATGATCATTTTGTGTTGTATTCCGCTACGTTAATTGGTATAAAAAAAGGTTCGATTCTTTAAAAACAGTCGGTAACAACAACGACAGTTAGGCTGACCATAGTCGTAAGTAAATGCAACAACTTTAGCAGCATGGTGTAGAACGTGAGGAGCGATTCTTACAGGCGTTGCAAAATTTGCAGATTGGTGTCAATCATAGGCAACATGCAGGGGCTCGAGTAGTAACAGTAGGAACATGGATAATCCCCCTAATGTGATCCCCCGGCTAGAGGATCAGATTTGAATTCAGAGGGAGAAGGTGTCTTTTTAGCTGCACCTGTGGATCAGTATCTGAAGATTAAAGCAGATCTACCCTTCTTCACAAGAGAGTTAGACATGGATGATTTTTAGATTACCTAGCTGAGGTAGAGAAGTATTTTGAATTAATGGGTATCTTGGAAGAAAAGAAGGTGCAGTATGTCACGACAAATTATGTGGTGGTGCTTCAGCCTGGTAGGGCCAATTAAATAATCAGAGAAAACGGACCAAAAACAACTAATACATACATAGAGAAGGATGAATGGGACACAATGATTTTTGCCTTCAGATTATGAACAATTGATATATCAGAAATTTCTCGAATGCAAGCATGGTTATCAGACCATTTGTTGAAGATACGAACGAATATGATATGAAGATTGATTGAGCTTCTACTGAGTTGAATTGAGCTAATAACTGAAGATATGCAGTAGCAAAGAAATATTAACAAAATAAAGAAAGAAATGTAAAATAATGGACAAAGGAATTCAACCTTGTTTGTATTAGAATGATTACTGATTCTGTGTACAGAGAAATAAATATGATCCAATATTTATATACCTAAACCTATACATATACCTATACATATATTTGTATATATAATGAATCTGCTATTATATTCCTTTCTATAACAGATTTCTATGAGGTGTCCCTAGAGCTTATGATCTGCTGTGTACTCTTGTTGAATGCTCCTTGCTGACTATGCAATGCCACCTTGTTATTCTCTTTTGATGATCTGTAGTCTTTGTTTTTACTGACTTGGAGATGGTCACTAGATGACTTGGATTATTTATTTTGAGATTCCCCCTCAAGATGAGCATATATGTTAATCATGCCCATCTTGGATGTTAAGAACTTGAGAGTATTGCAAGTTAAGGCTTTTGTAAATATATCAGCAAGCTGATGTTTTGAACTTATATGAATGGGCCTAACTAATCCTGAAAGAGTTTTCTCTCTAATAAAATGACAATCCACTTCTATGTGTTTTGCCCTTTCATGAAACATAGGATTCTTAGTGAGATGAATGGCTGATTGATTATCACAAAATATAGTAACAGGTTTGTTTGATTGTACAAAGAAATCCTTAAGAAGATTTTTAAGCCAAACAATCTCTACACAAACATGTGCCAAAGCCCTATATTTTGCTTCAATTGATGATCTCGAAACTGTTTGTTGTTTCTTTGATTTCCAACTTATTAATTAATTTCCTAAATAAACACAAAATCCTATGATGGATTTTCTTGTGTCTGGACATGCAGCCCAGTCTGAATCACTGAAGGCTTGCAGTTGAGTGCTTGAATGAGTTGACATTAATATAACTTTTCCAATGGTACCTTTTAAGTACTTGAGAATTTGAAACACAACTTGTAAATGATTTTGATAAGGCTTATCTATGAACTGACTTGCAATCCCAACAGAATATGATATATCAGGCCTAGTAAGGCTGAGATATATTAACCTTCCTACTAATTTTCTGTAAAATGTAGGATCTGTTAACTGATGTTCTTCTATTGTTGAAAGTTTGTGATTTAGTTCAATAGGAGAATTGGATGGTTTGCATCCTAACAATCCAGCATCCTCTAGGATTTCAAGAGTACATTTCCTTTGACAAAGATGAATGCCTTTATTTGATCTGGCTATTTCAATCCCTAGAAAATATTTTGCTGTACCAATATCTCTAATTTTATATTTGTCTTGTAAAAGAGATTTAATTGAATTAATGGATGTAATATTATTACCTCCTATGAGAATATCATCCACATATACAATAATAATGATAATGTCAGATTTTTCTTGTTTAGAAAAGAGTGAATAATCTGACTTTGATTGGTGAAAACCAAGAGATAAAAGAGTTGAGGTTAGTTTGCAATTCCATTATCTTGATGCTTGTTTAAGACCATATAAAGACTTATGGAGTTTGCACACATATTTTTGATGAGGTGATTCCCCCCTAAAGTGAACACCAGGAGGTAGTTCCATGTATATGTCTTCATCTAGATCTCCATTAAGGAATGCATTATGAACATCAAGTTGAATGATATGCCAGCTATAAATGGCTGCTAATGCAAAGAATACTCTTACTGATGTGAGTTTAGCAACTGGGCTAAAAGTGTCTGAATAATCAATTCCATATTTTTGAGTGTATCTTTTGGCAACTAACCTTGCCTTGTGTTTGCCAATTGATCCATCTGACTTGAATTTGGTTTTAAAAACATACCTACATCCTATTGGTTTAATCCCAATAGGTAACGGAACAATTGAACAAGTTTGATTGGTTTTGAGAGCTTGTAACTCAGAGTTGATAGCCTCTTTCCAATGATCATGTTGGGTGGCTTCTATATATGTTTGAGGTTCTTTATGAGTGGTGATGTTAATAGCATAGGATTTGTGATTTGAAGAAAGATTGGTGTAATTCAGAAAATTACATAAAGGATACTTAACAGATTTGGGTTGGTCATGATGAATTAGATTACATTTATAATCTAGGAGGTATGGTGGAGCATTTCTAACTCTTTCTAATCTCCTGATTATTACAGGTGATTGGGCAGCTGTATGATCAGAAGAGTGATCAGAGTAACAGTCAGAATGATGTTCTAATGAATGATTGTTAGAAGATTGATCTGGTAAAGGAATTTTATCAGGACTGTTAGAAGAATCTGTTTGAGATGAATTTTGTTGAGGTGATAAAAGAGTACTGTTTGGTGGTGAAGTTTCTTGTTCAAGAACAAAATTATCGAATATGTCCTGATCATTAATATGAAATGGATCTTGGGTATTAAAATTTGTCACATCCTGTTCTTTGTAAAATTCTAAATTTTGATAAGGAAATATAAGTTCCTTAAAAATAACATTCCTTGTGATTTGTACAGCATGAGTTTTAAGATTATAAACCTTGTAACCTTTAATATTTGAAGGATACCCTAGAAAGATGCATGGTTCTGCTCTAGGGTCAAATTTTGATGTATGAAATTTGATAGTGCTTGCATAACATAAGCATCCAAATGTTCTAAGTGCATCATAATCTGGTTTAGTATGAAACAAGATTTCAAAAAGTGATTTTCCTTTTAAAAGAGGGCTAGGAATCCTGTTAATAATGTATACAGCAGTGAGTATAGCATCTCCCCAAAATTTTAAAGGAAGTGATGCTTGAAATAAGAGTGCCCTGGCTACATTAAGAATGTGTTGGTGTTTTCTTTCCACCAAACCATTCTGCTCAGGAGTATAAACACAAGAAGTTTGATGCAGAATTCCTTTTTCTGCATAAAAATCTTTCATAGCAAACTCAAGGCCATTATCTGATCTTAGAATTTTGATATCTTCTTTGAATTGAGTCTTAACCATAGCAGTATAATTTTTAATTAGTTGTCTTACTTCTGACTTGTATCTTAAGAGATGAACCCAAGTCATTCTAGACAAATTATCCACTATAGTTAAGAAATAATGACAACCTTGAATTGATTCTTGAGAAAAAGGGCCCCATATATCACAATGGATAAGATCAAATGAAGTAGAAGAAAGTGAATTACTAATAGGAAAAGATAAATATCTTCGTTTACTCTGTTGACATGTAATACAATTTTCTGGATGACCCTTCATACTATATGATGGATTTTTTTAAATCAAATTCATTCTATCCTTTGAAGGGTGTCCTAATCTATAATGCCATAACAGAGGAGTCCTACAAGTTAAACTAAAACACTGAGGAGAAATTTGTGCTTGAGAATGCACTTGATTTGTCAAAGGTGACTTGATTGCAGTTTTGTTGAAATGATAGAGTCCACTTGCTTCATTAACTTGACCAATCATTTTCCAGGAACATGAGTCATACAAATAAACTTTGTTATCCCTAAATAAAATGTTGAATGAGTTATCTTTAATGAGTCTTTTAATGGAGATGAGATTGACATGAAATGAGGGAACCCATAAAACATTCTGTAGTACTATGTCATCAGTAAGTTTTGCTTGTCCCACATGTGTAACTGGTACTCTAGTATGATTTGGTAATTGAACAAAATTTTTCAAAGTAATTTTGTGAGTTAAAAAATGAGGAGAACAGACCATATGATCTGTTGCTCCTGTGTCAATGATCCAGGGAATTTTTTTAAGAGAGACAAAGTTGAAATTATGATGAATTATACCTGCCATGTTAGCTGAAGTTTCGCCCTCATTCATTGTAGGGAGTTCCTTGGTTGATTGGTGAGCCACTTTGTTGAGGTGAAGCCATTGCATTGTTCTGAAAATAACTAGCAGGAACAAGGGACAAAAGCTTCTGAATCTGCTCTTGTGTGAGTGTTGTTTGATCATTAGTTGACACTTGGTTTGCAGAAAAATTGGTTTGTTGAGCTCCATACCCAGGTTTGCTCTTAGTGAACTTGAAGTTTGGGGAAAAACCTATCAGCCTGTAACATTTTTCTCTAGTATGATTGGTTTTACCACACTTAGTGCATAGGACATCTCTCTCTTTCCTTTTGTTGACAACCATAGCAGAGGGTTCTGGAGTGGGGTTCAACTGAGTCCTGGTCATTCTTTGTTTTTCATCCCTTACAACCATGGAATAGACCCTATCCAAGGAAGGAAAAGTGGTCATGAGAATGATTTGAATCCTAATGTGTTCAAACACATCTGTAAGTACCCAAATCCGAATTGTCAAAATCCGCTAAAAGTTAACCAGAATCCGTTAACTGGCCCGCTCCAGGTTAATCGGAACCCGTTAAGCTCCCCGTTGCCAAGCAAATGAGATGTCCCGGGACTGCCCCGTGCATCCCGATGTCGAAACGTACTTAACACACGTCATCACACGTAAAAGTACGGCTTTCCCTGAAAAATGCACTTTCCGAGGGCGTTCTGGACATTTTCCGGACTGTTATTTTAAAAACGGACAAAATCGGGACCCGGGAACGAACTCCCACACAGCCTGTGAGTCATGGGACATGTGGCAAGCATGCCACCTCCCTCTAGTCACCTTTCAATCAAAAATCAAGGAGAAAAGACTAAAATACCCCTGGTATGCAGTCCAAGTCCGGCCGGACTCCTTTGCAGACTCTCAGAAATTGCCAGCAAGTCCCTCCAATTTCCAAAGTTTCACAAAACCCCCTGGATTTCAAGCTAAGTCCGACCGGACTCATGCTGAAATTTCACCTATAAATAGAAGGGATGTCAAAGCCATTTAGAACAACAAAAATTCACCCCTTTCACAAGGAAACCCATGGCCTAAAATGGTTCCACTCCCCCCAAGCCCCAGTTTTACCTCGTTTTGCGTGAAAACTACGTATTAAGATCAAATACGCCCCCCTCCACTCCGAAACACCGTTCCAAACCACTTTTCGTATCCTGTATACACCCCCCGAGCCAAAGCAGTTGACCCTAGCCATAGGTATAAGTCCCTCTCCCTAATCTCTCGTTCCGTCTCGATTTACGTGCCAGTCGCTATAACCGTTTCGAACGAACATCGTTGAAATGTAGACGCCTCCGTTTAACGGGTTCCGATACGTTTTAGCCCCTCGACCCTCTTCTCTTCCCGTAAGAGAAGTAATCTCGGGTTAAAACGGCGTTTCGACCCCGTTCCTTTTAAATTTATGTCATTTACAATTCTGGATCGATCGATCCGTCGAACGTTATTTAAATTCCTGTCATTTACCATTCCGGACTGTTTGATCCATCGAGCGTCATTTACATTTCTTGCAACTTTACAATTCCAAGTCATTTGGCTCGTCGATCTTCATTTACAATTCCGAGTCATTTGGCTCGTTGATCGTCATTTACGATTCCGAATCGTTTGATTCCGTTGATACCGCACTTTAAATACTGTCATTTACAAAGTCCGACCCATTTGGATCGTGATAGTATTTACTTTTCAAAGTCCGAGTCGCAACCCGATTCGTTGATTGTATATCATTTAATACGTTTTTTTCCGTAAAAATCGTTAACAATGTAATGCCCGGTTCAAAACCGGAGTTCGACCTTCGAACTCTCTTTCAAAAATGCGCGAAATGACTTTTGGCATCCGAACGCTCATCTTCAAACTTAAAAGCCGAATTTTGACATTCAAAATCATTTAATACGTTTTTTCCAGTAAAAATCGTTAACAATGACACGCCCGGTTCAAAACCGGAGTTCGACCTTCGAACTCTCTTTCAAAATGCGCGAAATGACGTTTGGCATCCAAACGCTCATCTTCAAACTCAAAAATCTGATGTTTGACATTCAAAAACTCTTTTCTTAAAAGTCAACATTTGACACTTAAGATAAACAGGTAAAATCAGCATTCGCGCCACTTTTCCTAAAACTACAAAACCGACGTTTGTCATTCAAACGCTCGTCTTTTCAAACAAAGTCACCTAATAAATGTTTGACATTCAAACCAAGATTAAAGCTTGTCATTCAAGCCCCCATTTCAAAATGCAAACACACACACACATGCACACGTTTTCGAGAAAGGTAGAAAACTCGTCATACGAGGCATTTCGGGTGATCTCGTAATACTCTTCCCGAAACATAACGTGACCTCCGAACCTAACAATCTCTGGTACCAAATAGCTTTTTACTCGTTTTTGCTACCAATAAAAATGACTCCCAGTTTTCAAAAGCCTTTTCCTAAGTTTTTGCTACCAATAAAAATGACACCATTTTTACAAAAGCCGTTTCTCAACGTTTTGGGCTCAAAATACAAAAACCGCGTGGCGACTCCTCTTCCTTCCCGAAAAGCAAGGTCTCAGACACCAACCCTCCGCGAAAGACAACCGCGTTTTCCCGCGTCCGCGCGAGAACATCCCGGGTAATTTCAGTTGGCGACCCCGCTGGGGAGATGGATACTTTTTAAAAACTGTCGATGTTTTCAAAAAAGCCTTCCGTGGGTCAAACTTTCGTTTACCCTTCCTCGTTTTCGTGTGCGTGTGTTACTTTAAACCTCGAACGGTTTTTTCAAAGGCATTACATTGTCGTTTTTTCAAAATCATACCATATTTGTGCATCCCCATTCATGTTCGATTTTCATGCTATCTTTTGAACTGCGCATCAAAATTCTTTAAGACACATTCTGAAAAACCTCTGTTTTACTCAGAAAAAAAAAATTTTAGTGACCGCACACTACTCGCACTTGCTACCTCGGTACACCGCACTTCACGTGCACTTGCTGCCTCGGTACACTGCACACTACGACCCGTAACCCGGGATGGCCTTATCAGTTGCACCTCGGTTGGTTTGCCAGACACCTTTCGAGGGCGCACGGGGTCGTCCCAAACAGCCCATCCTAGCCCGTGTAAGCCATGCACTCTTTGTGTCACACTTTGTCCAAGACCCCGGTTGGTTTTTTGGCTTAGTTCGTGTCATAAAGCCTAAGTGTATGTTTTTACGTCGGGTTCCGCCACGAGTCAAGCTCGAGAGGTTGAGACCGAAGGTCGTTCCCGACCCGAAGTCTTGAGATTTTCAGCCTTGACTTTGACGCGGAGCTCTGCCGAAAAATATACCCGAAGGTTCAATGTGACACCGTGTCACCAAACCTCACCGTATGCATCGCGCCAGCCACAACTTGGCCAACGCCAAAAGCTATGGTCCCTCGCGCAAGCGAGTCAGGAGAGGTCATGCCAAAATTTTGGCACGATCCCTGCCTTAACTTAAGGACGTTGACTTCGACTGTGGCCCGTGTGTCACATACGTTGAAAGTTTGCGTGATCAGCTAGCCTTAAGTTCACTTTTTCCTTTGTCGGTGGAACTCTCTTGCCTTATAGGACCTCGCTTGGGATTGTCCGTCCCGAGAAAGATGATCTACAAATGGAAACGAGGGGCTTATAAGCGTAGTGACGAGATCCACTGATTAGAGCTCTAGGATTAGTTGCGAAAAAGAAGACACGCTCTTTTCCAACCGATTAGGACTCTGAGAAAATGCGTTTTAAGTAAACATTAATCGGTAACTGCACATTGCACAAGCCCGAAACCTTGAGCCAAATACCCTTTTCCGAAGCCTAAACCCTCCCTTTCGTTCCCTGCAGCGAGCATAAAGTGGTTCAGATTTCCGGGTCAGCGCCTCGCCAGAATTACAGTTACGGCAGCGTCAGACAGTTCTTCGGTTCCCTCAGTTCCCTCAGCCAGAATATCCGACATGTCTAGCTCACCGAGAAATCGTGACGGGGACAGACCCCCGCCACCGGTAACATATATGACTTTGGAAGAAGCCATCCGGGCTTGTGAGGTTCACAAGAGGCCAAAAGAAGATCAGTAGAATTTCGTGGTACAACTTCTGAATGAGCGAGGTATAGCAGCTATCCCCCAATCAGACGGTACTTTTATCCTGGTCGAGGATGACGATTCCCCGAAACCAGTTCCTCAAACCTTCAACCAGGTTCCTCCCCCGCCAACTTACGGGATTCCTTCGAACCAAGGAAACTACCGACCTAGGCTTCATGTTGCCACCTCTCAGGGCAACCCTGTTATATTTGGCCAAGCCAGTGCTACTCCCATCACTCAATACCACCAGCGCACCGCTGGACCATCTCAAACAGATGCCAATATCCTTCAATACCCTCCCGAGTTCATCCCGTTGCCTATACACGAATCCCAAAACACAGGGGACAAACCCCGATACAGTTCAAAAAATGCCCCCATATATCCACATATATCAAGCCTTCCACCTCCAATCACTACCGCTCACGTGGTAGCACCAGGCGCCGAGCCTCACAGTCCACCACTGGACCCAACCTTAGCCTGGATGGTCAAACAGATGAAAGAACTGAAAGCCACCATGAGCAGCCCAAAGCAGGAAACGCTCAAATCTACAGATCCGGGAATGGTCACGCCTCTCCCTGCCAAGTTCCGAATGCCAGAGATGGACCGATTCGATGGAACCGAATGTCCTCAAACGCATGTCGACACCTACGTTCTCGGCATGAGAGTGAAAGGAGCAACCCTCCAGCAAATGGCCGACCACTTCCAGCATACGCTCAAAAGCTCAGCGTTACGATGGTTTCTGAGGGTCAAGCCTGCGGATCGCCACACCTGGGATCAGATCAGTAACATCTTCCTGGAACGGTACAGATCCAACTTAGAGTGGGAAACAAGTCGTGAGGACTTAATCACCACTGAGCAGAAAGCGGATGAAACCGTCGGGGAATTCTATAAAAGGTGGAGCTGGAAACTCTCCGAAATCATGGAGCCACTCTCCAAGGATGAACAGATGCGGATCTTCAAGTCCTGCTTAAGACCGTCCATTAGAACTCTCATCAGTCATCATTTCTTCCCAGATCTCCGGGCCATGGTCAATGCCGGCTCACAGTTCGAGAAGGATCTCAAGGAAAAGTTGGCTACTGCACAGCCATACAGATACCGATCGGCAGTTGCATTCAATCCCGCACCGGCCCCCGGCAAAGGGAAAGATACGTCTGTCAACTACATACATCAGGGACAGCAGTCGGGCAACAGAAACCCAGTCCCGCAAAGCAACAATTCCACTCAGAAGCAGCCTGCCGTACACTTCGACAAGTTGGACATGCCACTGAGCAAGATGCTGGAAGGGTTAATTAAGGAAGGTCTCCTTAAACCCGTTGCAAATTACAAACCCAAGAATCCCGTAGTCAATGCTGACAAGAGTTAGGCATCGCGCCTTTCGTCAAGCATCATCGCGGCCATACCACCGATAATTGCATGGGGTTACGATACGAAATCCAGAACTTGATAGAGGAAGGAAAATTGGAGCATCCCCGTGGGCCCAATACAGTCGAAAATCCTTTCCCGAACAACAACAGTGTGAATTCCATTGAATGGGTGCCCAAGAAGATTACCGCAGAGCCAGTTCCTCCGCCTCTTCTAGACAGGACCCCATCAAATGTCCATATCAGCTACGATGTTTGTGACTACTCCGCATGCCTGGAGTACGAGTCCCAAGACACGGTCCAGAGCAATCCTCCGAGAAAACAGAAGAAGTCCTCTCAATGAACTGAGAGAAAGATACGAAGTTGGAGACACCAGTGTGGGTACACTCGGAGAGCCATCCGGGAGGTTCGACTACTACGTACTCTACTCCAGCCAGTCCTCCCTTCCTCCAGGCCATGTAGCTTTAGAGCAAACAGGGGTGGGAAAGCCGAAAAGTCCTGCTGACACCAGAGTTCAAACCTTGGGACACCGGAATAACTCAGATCTTGGTAATCTTACTGCCAGTCAGAAGCCTAACCCCCCGCGGGATCAACCAAGGTTCAATTTGTCCAGCTTCCGAGCACGGATCGGCAAAGGAAGATCAAAGTCAGCTTGGCACTCGCACTCGATCAACGTGCTAACCAAGGGCAGCAACCGCCACAAATAGCCTCAACACAATCCCGAGGCTCCAGCGAAGGCTTTACCTCGCAAGAGGAAGATAGGAAACAGATGGCTTGATGACTCTCCTTCTCCGGATAGAGATCAGATCTACGATTCCCGACTGTATGGCAGTATGATCACGTTTTGTGACGAAGACCTCCCAAGAGATGCCTCGGGGCACAATGAATCTCTGTACATCACTCTCAGGCTCAACACCATATCACTCCCCGGAGTATTGGTAGACAACGGGTCTGCCGTTAACGTTCTCCCTCTCAGCATGATGCAAGCCCTCCGCATCAACGAAAGCCACCTGATTCCGTCAACCTGGACTATTAAGGCCTACGACAGCACGTCTCGTCCCATCATGGGGACGGTGACTCTGGAGCTCTGGTTCGAAACCCAAATGGTGCCAGCAAAATTCCACGTGATGGACATTCCATCCGAATTCACAGCTCTGTTGGGATGCCCTTGGCTACATCACATGAAAGCCATAGCTTCTACTCTCCATCAGTGCGTCAAGTTCATTAACCGGCAGGGAGATCTTGAAGTCGTCCGAGGGGACAGTTTCCTCATAGGAAATGAAGCTGAGACAGCAGCCAAGCGTGCCCGCAGCCAGGCACCGGGGCTACCTCCTTCAAATCAACCAAGGGACTACCGGGGCAAATCTCATCAGAATCCCTCAGAGTCCGGAGATGCTAACTATGTCAACATCCTCGAGCAGGAAGACCCTGAAGCAGTCCGATACATCAAGTTCAACTGTCATTTCCAACATTTGGAGGCAGATTGGAAAGAAACACTGAGCATCGTCATGATGCGGGCACGCAAACCCCCTATCTCCAATCAGAGATTCGTCAGCATTCTTCAAACCAATTCTCTGGCCCCGCCAGGTGAAGAGATTTTCGTGATAGAGGTCAACAAGCACCGTCATACTCGTCTTGAATGCATGGACGTCGTATGGGATGTCCTCCACGAGGAATTGCCCGCTAATCCCCTTTTCTCCAGCGAAGGGCATGATGTTTTCCTAGCAGCTCCAGCAACGCACCAGGACGCAATACGTCCCTACGTTTGGAGACAAAGCTCCTCACCCTACTACAAATCAGATCAACCTCGGGAACGCTTCCAGCAGCCACCCCAAAAACATCTGCAAAGGTCTTCCCCGCAAGACAGAGTCAGCTTCCGATGAGGGAAATGACCACCTCAGCATCAACATGCTCCAGTTGAATTCTGATCCCAGTCATCACGGCCACGGAATCAGACATCCCGCTAGCAAACTGCTAGCTCTGATAGACTTGGCGATCCAGCGGGATCACGAGACTGTCAACATCGCAGAGTTCAACACCCCCGTGTGTTCAATCAAGCAGATATGGGCGAATTTCTTGGTAACCGAGATCAAGGAAGGCCGCATGGAATGTCCCAGCCCGACTTCCTTCGTCAACATAATCCAAGTGTTTCCGCCATTCGGAGATTTGGATGTGATCACAGTTCTAGACACTAGCCAGACGGCGCGCACTTACGGAGACTGTTTAGCTCTCGCAAGGAAGGCCCTCATGGAACTAGCCGCTCAAGAGAACCGTCTCTGGGACGAAAACCAAGCTCAAAATACCCACAGGGACCAAGCCCTTAAAGTGTCACAAGCAGCTTCAGACAAAGCTAGAGGCCACTCTAGACCAGTTTGACCTCAAGGGTTTTGCTCACAGCAACTTCCTCGACTACCGTCTGTCCTCATCCAACCCCCTCTGCCAAACGAGGGTGGTCAACGGTCCCGATGACCTAGGAGATGGAATGGCACAGTACAAAGGATACCTAACCACACAGCAGGAAGGGTACCAATGCTTATCTCCCCGAGGAAAGCAAGTTCTCTGTGAAAGCGACGGTGAAGACGATGAAACCATTCTCTTCCATGCCAGAAATGATGTCAACAAAACCGGAATCCCAAGGGTCCTGGGAGGATGGGAACAGATCATATCCGCACTCAAATTGAAAGGCCAGCTGAGAGAGGAAGGTCTATTCAAAAGGAATAGAAAGATAGAAATTCATCTCCAGCAACTGCTCAGGGAAATTCCACAGTCTGCGGCCTTCGTTTACAGAAACGATCAACTGGGACAGCAACCAGTTACATGGGCAGATGTCCAGGAAGCCGTGTACTCACCTTCCGACATACCCGCCACTCAGATAAAGAAGAAAGGAAAGCTCTCCCCGATGGAGGTTTACCTAGACTGCCGCACGCAGTTCAAAGAAGCACTGGCTATTCTCACGTGGGAAGAAACGCAGGCACTAACTCTCGACGCAGGATCTGCTGCAAGAAAGTTAATTTGGGCCAAGAGTGGAGGAAAACTAGCAAACCACGAGTATCGCCAGACCCAACTCAAGAATGTCGTGAGTATGCTCAGCAAGAAGGAAAGGAGCACGGTATACCGTGAAGAGATCAAGGAGACTGTTCGCCTGAACCAAGAAATCTCCAACCTCCCCTGGAGGGTCAACAATGCACGGTTCGGTTACAGCAGCCCACCAGTTTTGCACAACGACGTTCGAGCAGTGCGTCAAGCGTGAGGCTACCTCCCCACGGAGGCACCCAAGTTGGTATCACAGGAAAGAATCCGTAAGAGCTGCCGAAGCCCAGGAAATTCATCTACGATCAATGAATTAAGG
>JAFEMH010004180.1:0-222766 GCA_022495995.1 Adenophora triphylla var. japonica
TTTTTTAACATTTTTGTTGCTCCACTCCCTTTTTTTCGGATGTCAGGTTTGGTCCCTTTAGTGTTCTACAATAGTGGTCGAACAAACGATATAGGATTGTGTGAATTTCCTATGTTTGCTCTCGACAAAGTGTTTACGCATCGATTCTGGTTAAGGTCGGGCCTCGTGTTCTCATAAAATTCAACAAACAAGCCACCTAACGAGGAGAACTTAATCCTAGGATCCATTATGGTCGCTAATTGGGAAACTAGGGGAAATGTTCATAATATTTTGTGAATTTACTTTCCATTTGCATAACGGCATCTCCAAACAAGGCATGTAATCTAAATTGCCTAATAACTTCACTTAGGATATTTATTTCACGACACAAATGATGGGAGTTGGGATAATAACTTCCTGAAAAAAATCTTGGTTGCCCTCCGCCAAGGTTTAAGTAATTCTAAAAGCTCGATAGCTATTGACCAATCAAACTCGCTAATTTGGTAGTCCATTTGATGACTAGAAAAGTATTCCGTGAGGACCACTCTATATTCGACAGCTCTCTTCAACACTTTATATGTTGAGTTTCACTTAATATACTCGGCCACTTGAGATTTCTTGTATTTCATGTCATAAGCGGCGCACAAATCGGCATAAATTTTCAACCTTAGGCCAGAATTTTTGGTAACATGGGAGGCCGTGTTGATGCTATTGGTGACCGACTTTAGCGAGTGGATCAAGTCTTGGACACACAGATTAACAATGTGGCATGCACACCTAACATGAAACAAAGCGCCATCTAGGAGAGGATTAAGATCTTGGATCAATATTGTGGCGGTGAGGGTATTCTAAGTCGCATTATCAAAGGATATTGTTAAAATTTTGTTGGTGATAACATACTCACTCAATACATCCTTAATGTGACTTGTACATTGCAAAGTCGTGTGGGGATAGGACATTGTTCTAAAGGAAAGCACCCTCTTTTGCAACATCCACTCCTCATCAATCTAATGAGCGGTTATACAAGTAAAGGTTTCAGAACTAGAACTTAGGCTCCGTTTATTTTGGGGAAAATGAGGGGAAAATGATTTCCAGAAAAAAATTTCCATATTTTTCGGTGTTTGGGAAGCAAAGGAAAACAAGTCAAAGGAAAATAATTTTCGGGTCAACGGAAAAAACCCTCTTTTCCTCCGAAAAACAACTTCCCGGGTACGCCCTCAGGAAATCATTTTCCAAAATTCACGTCGCTTGTTTTCTCTCTCTCCTGGTCATTTCCCTCTCCTTCGTCTCGTGAGTCACTCCGGGTAAATCATCTATCCTCTTCAGTTCTTCTCCTGATTTCTTCATTATCTTCTCTTCTTCTTTGTTAATTAGAATTTTTATGAGATCTACAACTCTTATATCTTTCAAATATGTAGGATTTTTCTAGGGTTTCAAAAAAAAAATCATTTTTTTAATTGTATTCATGTGATTTAATGGTTTTTTTCAGATCTATATTTGAGAGAAACACTTCACAAATGGTAGGAGTTACACAAAGGTATGCATCTATTTTCGATTTGTTGTTATATAGTACTAGTCAATAACCCGTCGGTACCCGACGGTGAATAATTTTTTTTTGATTAAATAAATAATTATTTATGTGTTTTAATTGATTTTTAAGTAACAATATAAATCGAAATTGATAATCAATGTAGCGGATATTAGGAGTATAATTAATAAAGAAAAAAGATGTTGACACATGATGTAACGTGGAAAGCTCTTGAGACAACTATCTCGCCGGCACAAAACCACGGGAGGTTAGGTCCCTGCCTAACCAAAAAACATTATTAAGATTTTAGTGTTACAACTTTGGAAGATGAAGAGATATGGTTACAATAGCGTGAGTTTAATACTGTGTGCCTAAGTGTCAACATAATCTCTTCCATCTCCTATATATTTAAAGAAAAACAAAATAAAAACAAAGAAAATAATAAGAAATTGCAATACTTTTGTTTAACCACAAATTGTGCGACATAAATTCTCAGAGTCTGTCGAAAACTTCCTTGTAGACTACATTCAGCGTCTTGTCATATGTTAATTTGAGCATCTGAATCACAAATAATAACTTTAAGTCCTCTCTTGCTGGTTACTCTGGAAAATGCTACATAAAGTTGTCCGTGACTGAAAACAGGTTGTGAAAGATATAGTCCTACATGGGAAAGAGATTGTCCCTGACTCTTGTTGATTGTCATAGCAAAAGAAATGGCAAGTGGAAATTGCCTTCTTTGGAATCTTATCGGAAATTTTGTCACATCTGACGGAGACATTATCATTCTAGGAATAAGCACCTTCATGCCAGCATTATTTCCCGAAAGCATTTTAGCTTCGACTACGTGCTTACCTACATATATGTAACAAAATTAAGTATTAAATTATATGTATATAAAAAATAAAAAATTATTGTATTTACCTAATTGAGTGACAATCATTCTGGTGTCGTTACACAATTCAGCAGCTTGATCAAGATTTCTCAAAAGCATTACTATGCTCCCAACCTTCAGCTTAATAATGTGATTTGCCAATTCAGAACACTTGATAGTGTTTAGAAATTCAGGTGAGAATATATCTTCAGCACCATTTTCATCATCCTCATCCTTACAAATGGCATCAGAACTCATATATTCAACTTCGTCTCTCGAAAAGAGTGACATTACATAATCATTTATGTTATCGACAATCTCATTTGTTGGAGCAAGCACAACTCTAGTTTGGAAGAATCCTTCGACATCCTTATTTTGCAATAAATCAGGATATATAGATTCGACTATTTTTGCAATAGGATCTGAAGCCTCTCGAATCAATATATCATCAGGAAGGTTAATGTCAATTTCCCCGTCATTATCTCCACCGGCAATCCCATCTCCGACACTCAAGAGCCACTGAGCGAAATCTCTTATCTCTTCGGAATTATGAGAAGTAGAATCACCCTACATTAAGTTAAATATATACAAATTACTTAAATTGAAATAAAAATATTTAATTAGATAAATAAAGGCTATTTACGAATTACCTGCAATCTCATATTATGTGTCAATCTGAGAACCTCACAGTCATTCCATATTTTGGATGAACAGAGTGCAGCATGCACAATATCATGCCTACTCCCTTTAGGAACAACAGGTAAAATCTGTCTGAAGTCACCACCGAATACAATAACTAAACCACCAAATGGTTTATTGGAATATCTCCCCTCGGGTGTACGAATAATATCTCGGAGGCTACGATCGAGAGCCTCAAAACAATGTTTATGAGCCATTGGAGCTCCGTCCCATATAATTAGTTTGGTTTTCTGTAGAAGTGCTGCCTCATCCGTACCCGACTTTAGTTTACTGCAAGTTGAGCTCTCGTTTACCTGTATCGGGATACCGAACCTAGAATGCGCGGTCCTACCTTTCGGAAGGACCAATGAAGCTATGCCACTGGAAGCAACAGGAAGAACAATATCTCTCCTGCTCCTTAATGCAGAACACAGTGTTTTCCATAAGAAGGTATTTCCCGTACCACCATAACCATAGAGGAAAAACACACCACCATTTCCTCGATCAACAGTCGACATAATCTTATCATAAACACTCTTTTGCTCGGCTGTTAACTGAGGATGTAATCTGAAGTGCTCATCTTTCATCTCATCAATGTCATAAGATGTCTCATCTAGAATGAGCTTATTTATCGCATCACTAATGACATTGCCCACCGGTTTAGGCATGTCTTTAAATTTATGGAGACTGTTGCAATTCTCGATCAGTAACTTCTCAATTTTCACCAAAGCAAGATTCTGGACCTGTTCATTAATTAATTTCAAACCTGAAATTATAAAAAACAAAATAAATATATTAATATAGATAAATATATAGAATCATATTGTATAACTATAAAGTAGAAATAAAATCATAATTGATATTTATTGTAAAACAAATATGTAAACATGGGATGGAATACCCAGATTATCGTGCATCCTCCGATACTTGTACTCTATATCATCAGATAATAAGTGTCAAGTCTTCTCCCATACCTCTCCCGGATTCGACATACTATTAGATAGTAGCAACATAGAAAATAGTCTTCTTAGACTATCGGGCAGCCTCCAATGACTCGCTTCTATAATTCCATCAACATATTCCTTGTCATCATCTAATAATCCCAAAGCGTAACATGCAGATTTGAAATCGGGATGAATAACGCGATTTAAAGTTCTCAAATCCTTGAATTCCATGGGACCTGCTACATGATTCAACATTATCCTGAGGTAATACAATTCTCCACAATTCATTGGAACATGATAAATACGCCCCACTGCAAAACGTTTATCTTTCCTTGGACGCCATTCACGTTTAGTTTTATCCCATACGAAATGATGAGGAAATTCAAAGTATTTATATTTTCAAGCCTCTGAATGAATATTGTTATACTCCATCCACTTCATAAATTGAGATTCTTTAACTGTCGCTTTATCCAAAACATCAGGAAGAAAGTCTCCGTCCTTGAAGGGGATACTATGGTCACCCTCCAAGTGAAAAGCCAAGCGCTCAACAGGAGGGGTCCGATAATGTATGTCGAATCCGAAAATCCGATAATGTGAGCTTCGTACTTTAGCAAAAGATATGGATTGAATGGGACAACTGAACAATTGTCGAGAGCAACTCCACCCTTATCAATTATGAAACCCGTGTCTCTTCGCCTATATACATGATACCCATTCTCGTCTACACGAGTGCAATCATTGAATGATTTAGGGAATTTCTTTGAGCACCTGTTGTGATCCATACACGGAGATTTAGGATTAGCAGCACCACATGGTCCATGCAACATATATTCAACAACTGCCTCGTATAATCTAGGATATTTCTCCTTGTCAGGAATCTCAGCAATAATCCACTTGTTAATATCTTCAGGATTATGACCCTGATCCTGGCGATTAAGAAAGATAAGAATATGAGCATGCAGAAGGCCCCTCTTCTGAAATTCCATCGTGTATATAACTGCATGAATCAATTAACAAAATAAGAGGAACATGCTAATAAAAAAAATATAAATGACAAAACAATAAGAGGAAAACAAATAATATTTAAAGATTTACTTACTTGCTTTTGGGGTGCCAAATACTTTGCCTTCCTTGAAATCTGCAATCATCTGATTAAGCTTCATTCTAAATACCCTGTTTAATACATCAGGCCTATCCTCAGGCCTAATGCCATATTTTTTACAGAAT
The DNA here is from genome assembly GCA_022495995.1 of Adenophora triphylla var. japonica. Classification (NCBI taxonomy): domain Eukaryota; kingdom Viridiplantae; phylum Streptophyta; class Magnoliopsida; order Asterales; family Campanulaceae; genus Adenophora; species Adenophora triphylla. The sequence continues at coordinate 5,228 of JAFEMH010004180.1, forward strand.
CTCGTAATCTCCGGCCATTTAGGATTACACGTAAATGTTATGAAAAGTGACGGATACCCAGTCCATTTACATATAGCGAGAGAATCCTGGTAATTTTGAGTCATCCACCGCTGCCCGCCGGTATAAGAGGATGGCAATATAACTCGTCTCCCAGATGCTTCGCCGGTATCTCCCCTTACCGATGCATCCGACAGATTTTTATAAGTTTCCATCCGAAGAGTAGGCTGATTATAACGTATCCATTGAAGACTCTGTGTATCCATCATAACATATGCATCAACCATAAATTGCTGCAGCAATCGACCGCTTCTCATAAGCTGTGATCCTTCTCTTATCCTCTCCTGAAGTCGAAAAGATAAAAACTCTTTTATTGACAAACTTGATCTCTTTGCCCCGGGAGGTTTATTTCTCGGAATGTCTGTGAAATATCCATCTTCACCGTATACAAATAACAGAGGATAATGTAGAGGAAGGTAAGATTTATCAAATTCATGAATATGTTTCAGATCCCCATTCTGCTTTTCAATAACAATGTCCCTGACATCACCCAAATCATCAATATCACCTTCAATTATAGCAGCGACCTCTGAGGCTGTCGGCATGTTAAACGGTTTTCCATCTCTAACCCGCTTTCCTATAAGCCTCAATTTAATATCTTTCTTCATTCCAATATGTGCTCTGGCCATTCTGTACATCTGTGCATAAGGGTTATGCACATCTATCATATTTTTCAAATCAGCAACAATTGACTCATCGAATGGAGAAGGCTTATCTTTATCTTTCCTGCTTGTGTGAAAGAATCAGACATATAAATAGAAGATAGTCATACAATATATGTAATATACATTATAATTCTCGAATAATTAAATAAAAACGTACCTGAAAGCATTAATTTTATTTTTAACTTCATTATCCGTGTCATAGATATAAAGCTGAGAAAAACGGGGGGGGGGGGGGGGTGGCCGTCATTAGGCAATAAAGAACCTATCATATGATCATTCTTTCCTTTCAATTTAAATGAATAAGGACCACGACCATTTTTTATGCCATGGTCAACTGCACCAGTCATTGAAGTGAATGCGAACATAGAATTGTACGCTCGAATATTGTCTTTATAATTTTTACTCTTTTCATGCTTGTTCTCTAAGAGATCACTCAATAGCTTAGGTGGCTGCACTAATGGGTCAATCTGAACTTTTCCATTCATGCAGCATAATGAAAATTTAGGCTGTGTTGATGCTTGCGTACTTTTTAACCTTTCATCATACCAGAACATCGCACCACATTTCGCACATTCGTACTCCGGATCGCCTATATCCCCATAAACTACAATATATTGATAAATATTTAAATTATGTTAGTAATTCATTGGCTATACAGAGAAAGTAATAATATAATATATACTTGAGAAAAAAAACTAATAATAAACATATGTATTATATTGTTCGTCCGAATCTTTTTGCTTTCTACCGACGCGCGCTTTCTTGTATTTTTCCTTCTGATTTATTAACGACTCACTTGTTGTCGCATGCATGTGAGAATTATTTATTAACGCGAATTCTGTATACAAATGGAATATATGACTTAGTATTAATGAAATATTTTATCATAAACTATTGAATAATAATTTGTAATAATAAATAGTTTTATTTAAAAATATCGAATGTTGAACAATTAAAAAAATCATTACCTAAACTCACAACACCAATCAAATCACTATTCCTCCCACTCATCATCTCTCCTATTTAATATATCCTACTCACAACACTTTCATTATTCTTTAATCGGTATGCCCAAATTTTTGGTCTCAATTGAGAAATTTGGAACGGAGGGAGTATAATATATAGAAAAATAAGTTATAAATTTTATTTATTAAAAAAATTTAAGACGAAATTTTACATTGTATAAATATAACTTTTGCAAAAAATAAAAATAAAAATATAAAACATAAAAATGATATTCACATCAGAAGATTGATACTTATACATCATCTGGATATTCCAAAGTCAAAATAATATTCACATCAGAAGATTGATACTTTTATCGGATGATTCGAATATGATTTATGATTGTTAAATAGACTTCAGAAGAAGGTTGATACTTTTATCATAAAATAAGTTAGATAGTCATAATATACCTATAATATACCTGAATATAGAAATCTTTATTCCAATAAAAATACTCTTCTACACGTTGAAAGAAATCAGTCTCTGAAAGACTCTTAAAGAAATCAGTCTAATGATTTATTTCAAATTTTGATGGTAAGCTTGAAGGGGTCATGCTTGTTAAATGGACTAAGAAGATATTGAATCCCTTTTCGCAGGAGAAAAATGCTATGAAAATATGGAGGTAAATATTTTAATTTATAAGAGTTTTTAAGTTTATCTCATTTAGAGTTTGGATTACATCAAACAAATATATTAGTCCATATCTATAACATATGATAAAAAAATTGTTTCAAATTGAACATTATCAAAAACTCTATCCAGTATTTACCATATCACATGTCTTCCAAAACCAACAATCTGATGAAAATAATGACTTGAATGCATCCATAATGTGAGTAAAGATCCTCTTTATCATAATACTGTACCATTGTTTGTGCAACGAATAGAATATTTACATGTGTCAAAGAGGATTTGAATGGAAACCTCCCGTTAGCTAATAGAACAGGGGTAGAATAGGAAGATTGACATTTTCATTATTCTCACACCTGCTATCTCACACCTGAGTTCTCTCTCTCTCTCTCTCATTCCGAAGAACAAATGAAAAAGGCCAAGATTCAAGCACTTCATTAGAGTCACGAAAAAATGATTCTTTTTACTGTTAATTGATGAAATTTCTAAAAATGGTTTCCCCCATGGCAGCTTGTTAGCCTCCATGGTGCCTAAAGATTTGAAAAAGATTGAATACTTGCTTTCTTGCTTGCTGTTTGTGTTATTTGCCTTGGATTTAGTGCATTGCTTCTTCTCCAAATCGTTTTTCTGCCATCATTTTGAAGTTTGGGACTGTTCTTGAGCTAAGTTTGTCAAATCTTTTCTAAGATTTGCTCTTTCCAGCCTTTATTCAGGTTAGCTCGCTGCTTACGGAGTTTGTTTGTTCAAATCTGTAGGTTTGCTATAAATTTGGACTGCTTTTCCAAGTTGTTTCAATCATAGCTTTGAATTTTCTGGTGCTATTCTAGTCTATTTTGCTGCTGTGTTTTTCGATTTTCTGCTGCATTCTTGAGTTTGCTGCTGTTGCCTGTTTAATTCTTGCTTCTAGCTGCTTTTTTCCTGATGGTTTGTGCTTGTTTTCCATCACTTTTACCCTCCCTTGCTGCAAAAATTTGTTATTCTTCAAGCTTCATCCATGGTGATGCTTTGTTGAGCTTATTATTACACAATGGGTAAAAGGGCAAAACAGACAAAACCCCTCAGGTCTTTTGCTGCCAAAAAAGGACAGGAACATGCTCATTCTGCCCCTTTTCCTGAGCATAATTCATGTTGCGAATTTAGAAAGCAATAATCGAAAAACACATCAAACACACTACATATATTATGCTCACTCCGTCTAATAATAAAAAAATATCATAAAGAGATTCATTTCAACTAAATAAAGCCATTAATTTTTAGAAAAAAAGGAAACTTTTGGAATGGAAGTAGTAACAAATTATGCAATTCAATATTACTGTTAAAAAAACTCAACTTTTGAACATAGTAATATTAAAGAGTCACTGCAAATAACCATGATGCAAAATTAATGATAAAAAAAAATCCAAATAGTCTAAGAAAGCCAACATAAAAAAGATTCCAAAAAAGTAATTGTTTCAAGAAAAACGTCTCTAATCAGACTTTTCCGTCTTAATTTTCTTAGTAGTCTTGATAGATATAGTGGAAAGCTGGTAATCCTCATCTCCATCGAGAACATCAATTGCACGCTTTTCTGGAGTAATTTCGTGAGATGAAGACGAATGAGAATGCTCATTTATTATATCCAAATCCTGAATTGAATATTGAAAGAAATAAATAAGTAGACAGAAAAATTAAAACATTAAAAAATTGTTATTTTTTAAAAAATAAAATAAAACATAGATTTGAGTCTCTCACCCAACGATTCTATTTCCTAACATCTTCAGCATTAACACAATCTACATTTAGTTTTGATGCCACTTCAACATCCTGTATAAATTTAATAATTTATAAAAAAAATTATTTTCCATTAGAAAATATATGATTTAAATGAATAAACATAAATTCACCAAGAGGATTTTACTTACATCCTTATTCATTTGCGATATAATATGAGAAATTAATTCTAGATCGCAAATTAATGACTGAACGGTGAAGTTTTTCGAATCATTAGACACAACAACATTACTCTGACCAGCAAGAAATTTGTCAACTTTTACCCTAAAGAGACAAATTCTTTCAAATAGAGTCTCAATAGCATTCGAAAATCCACCATATTTACCATCCTAACTGTAAGAGAACATTATCCCACATCGGAAATAAACAAAACTTGTCTCTAACATATAAGGATCCTGGGCTACTCCCCTTAACACCAATTGGTTTTAAGGTGGAACCTCAGACTTTAACATGGTATCAGAGCTGGTCCATTACACGTGCAGGCCCAACGGCCCACGATGAACCCACCACGCTACCCACCATCCAGTCCACGTTGTAAGCCTTTGGCAAAGCCTGGCTACACGTGAGGGGGCGTGTAAGAGAACATTATCCCACATTGGGAATAAACAAAACTTGTCTCTAACATATAAGGATCCTGGGTTACTCCCCTTAACACCAATTGGTTTTAAGATGGAACCTCAGACTTTAACACTAACAATATAATAAGATAAGCAATAGTTAATAGAATAATATATTTGTATATAGATAAAAAAATATTTTATACCTTTTCAACTTGTTCTTTGGCTTGGGCAGCAGTTATGTTTAGTAAGGGCGCAGCGTCCCGATCAAACAATGTGAATATAGCCGATGATTCATCATTATCGTCAATCGATCTAACAATAATCTTTAACATGAACCTATACGTGTAATATAATTGAAATAAATTATAATTTTGATAAAATAATGTATATTGTATTAAAAATATATAATGAAAATAACACTTCCATATTTAATAAATATAAAATTTTTGAATAATGTACTTTGATGAATATTACCTTGGAACGGAACTCTTAATCTCCTTACTGCAACCCTTGCAGATCTTACCTATACTCTCAATCTTTTTTTTACAATTACCAGAATTGCAAGCATCGTAGTACCACGTCTTATCTGTATCTACATCTGCTATTCTAGCATGTACTGTGTAGTCACCAATCTGAAGAAAGAAAATTATGAATTAATAAATAAATATGATAGTTATAAATATCTATTAAAACAAAAAAAACTTTAAAGCACCTCGGAACATTCAAGTAACTCGGATATAGTCTTGAATTCACTACTCTTCAAACAGTCGTCAAAGTTTGTATTAAAACTATCATTAGTCGCAGCAGTGATTGTACGGCTACCCATTGAGCTCCCCTGTGTTCGCCTAATAACACGATAGAAAAAATAAATGATATTAATAGCTACGCACGTCACGACCAAGCACTATCAATTATATTGTAGGGTATAGCACGAACTTTTTACGGAATTCGGCATGTTCGAAAAATGTAGGATTAATGTACATCTTTGTAGCCCCGACCATTGTGGTAACACGATGAACGCCTATATTTATTTTAATGAAAACTCATATTAGCTTTGAATTGAATATTGCAATAATATAAAAAATAATAATAAAAATAACACTCACATTGATAGCTAGATAATATGACAAACTGTAAGATCAAGACTATAGGCTCATCTGTAACTTCCTCCCTTGCATTAATATATGCAGTAAGCTCATCAGCATAATTCTCCCATAAAGCAGCTACCAATTCGACCCCACTACAATACCACAACAAATATTTATAAAATAATATCATTTATTAATTAATGTCACATAAATGAATATTTTTTAGTGCATTTAGACGAAATTAAAAAAAAATTACATACTCATGATCGATCAATCTAACATCCATCTTCCTTTTATTGTAAGCCTTTGCAACAATTTCTATCTCACCAAGTGGCAATATCAGCTCACCAATTACATCTATTAATATAATAAACATTATTTATATAGATATAAAAATAATAAAACATACAACATTCGAAAAAAAATTATATATAAATACTTACCAATTACCGTCTCGTTTTCAACATTATTAGGTAGACCACTATTAGGATTGTTCATAAAAATTTTGAAAGGCACAAAATCAAAGCCATTCTCAGAAATAACCACACCGTTTTGGATTTACGTGACCTTTGTTGCCAAACTGATTTTGATTATGCATGAGTGCTTAACTTTTCCCTTTTGGCCGTGAGGGTCATTATCCGCTACAGCAAAATTGGCGAGCCGAAAAATTTTACCTTCTTTGAATGAATCCTTGAACTTGGGCATAACTGAAGTTGGTATAGTAGCTTGAATTTTTGATCCCTAAAGGAAATAATTAAGATCATAAAACTTTGTTGTAATTTATATAACGAAGTAGGGAAATTGTATTCATATCAAATAATTTGACAAAATTGTTATACCAACAACATACGTAGGTTATATTTTTACATTTTTTAGGCTAAAAACAAATAAATAATAAAAAGATTACTTACTTCAGCGTCAATGAGTATCATTTCCTTATACTGTTGCCTAAAATGATTTTTTTGCCGTATCCGCAAAACGCGAACGTCAATAGTCTTAAACCTACAACTCTTGGAAATGTTATTAATCTTAGTGACATTGTTCTTAGTTGCCAACTTAGTTGCCATCTGATATCCTGTATATAAAAAGCAAATAAATAATGTTAACACGTGTCACTAAACGAAAAGTGTATCTTTGTTCATTTCTTGTGATTCGTTATTCATTACGATTCGATGTATCGATTTTTCTAGGTTTAGTAGTGATCAGTACTGACCAATTCGCTCACATAGTATATGTGAGCGAATTTTGTTATATATCTCTGTAATCGATGCATGATAATCGATGCATGATATGCGTATATTGTTGATCATCAAGTACTAATCATTAAAGATGTGATTGTCCTGTTTATGGATATCTTTATGTTTCTTATGGATTTTTGACAATGTGTTTTTAGTAGAGGCAATTTGTGGTTAAAAGGAATGATCTTGATACTCAGTTTGCCATCTTTTCTGAACCCGGCCAGAGTGGTTTATTGAGCACTTTTTCTTATGTTAGTATGATGGAACTCTGATGCATGATTGTTGGGTTTTTCATTTCTATTTTCACACTTGAATCTCAACCAGCTCTTGATTACTTCTTTTCTCAAAATTATAACTTTTGATTTTCCTCGTCCTTTTTTATTCTTTCAAGAAATCACCCAACTCTCTAATCTGTAAAAACAAATATTTTTTTTGAAATTTTCAAGAAACATTTTTATTTCACTACTAAAAGATCTTTACAGTGTATGTTTGTGTGTGTTCTCTGAGGTGAAAATTTGTTGATTTCATTGACTTTTTTGGTTTGCGATTTTATTTACTTTTGTTGTTTGATTCAATGCAAAAGAAAAAAAATCGATATAGAACAGAAAATTGAAATAGAAAAAGTAAATAAAATATACTCCCTCTGTCCCGTCCAACTTAGGACATTCACTCCCGACACAGAGATTAAGGAATACTATTATAATATTAGGAGAGAGAATGAGGGGAGGATGTGTTGTGAGTTTGAAAAATTAAATAGGAGAGAGAATGAGTGGGATAAATAGTGATGGGATTATTGTTGTGAGTATGACAAGTGGGTCCCATTTAATATAAAAGTAATATAAACTTTCCATTTTGGGCCGTCCTAAGTCGGGTGGGACGCCCAAAATGGCAAAACGTCCTAAGTCGGACGGGACGGAGGGAGTATAGAATTACCTGTAAAGTTGATGATCCGCAAAAGAACTTGTCAAAAGAATAATCAGTATGGAGGTAGTATTGATGTAACTATGCGAGTAGGAAATATAGAACATGAAAAAAACAACGCATATGAAGTACTTTAATAACAGTGAAAGAGTTCTATTGAATAAGGAAACCTTTTTGATAAATATGATGATATATCTCTTTTTAATATGATTCTGATCTTATGTAAATCAATTCCCTATTTTTAGTAACAATATTATTTATACTTCTTTTAAATCAAAAAGATATTTACATTATCAACAATTTGAATCATTATCTTCATACAAAAAAATAGATATTGAACATAAATCTTTAAACAAAAAAATAGATGCTGAACCTAAAGAGTGCGTCTGCTGAGAAACGCGTTTCTCCATAACTATGGAGAAACGTGTTTTTCATAGCCAGAAGCTTTACATTTGATAACCAGAAAAAAAAAAACCCAAGGCCAAGACCAAAAGCTTACGGATATCCGAAGCTTTGCATTTGATAACCCGAAGCTTTGTAGTTGATATCCGAAGCTTTGTATTTGATAGCAGAAGGATGTGAAATGTATATCCGAGAAAAAAAAAACCCCGAGGCCAAGACCAAAAGCTTGGATATCCGAAGCTTTGCATTGATAGCGAAGCTTTGCGGTTGATATCCGAAGCTTTGTATTTGATAGCCAGAAGGATGTGAAATGTATATCCGAAAGCTGACAGGTGCATATCGAAAAGCTGTTAGGTGCATATCGGAAATGTGTTAGGGCATATCCGAGAAATTGCTATTGAAGGTTTACGGATATCCGAAGAACCAAATGTATATCCAGAAATATTTTGAAGGCTTCTGGATATTCATTTGAAGGTTTCTGGATATCACTTTCATAGGTTTCTGGCTATCTAGCTCATTGTCGCGCGACATGTCGGGACCCGTTTCTCCATAACTTATGGAGAAACGCGTTTCTCCCTAGATTTTGTGGAACCTAAATTATTTCCGATAAATATTACTATGTATATCATATACATCAATAGTTAGTTATATCCATTATTATGTTTTAAATGTACTTTTTTTAATTAATTTACTGAATGTATCTTTAAACTTAAAAATAAAAGTCCATTATCAACATCTATATATAATATTAAAGCAGAAGAATTTCCAAGCTCCTCGTCGCGTCACGTGTCAAATGCTGATTCGTCAATATTTTGCAATTCAGTCCTTATTATTCTTTTATTTAAGCCATTTTTTTGCATTTTGGTCCTTAAAAATCTTTAATTTTAGATAGATATATATATACTCCCTCCGTCCCATTACAAACCACAAACTTTCCTTTTTGGTCGTCCCATTACAAACCACAAACTTCCTAAAATGGAAAGGAATCTTTACTATTCCCTCCACTCATTCTCTCTCCTACATTATTTTAATACTCACAACACCATTATAATTCACTATTCCCTCCACTATAATTCACTTTTCCTTAATTCCCGTGTCTACAGTAAATTTCTCATTACTAATGGGACGGAGGGAGTATATACCAAATAGACCTGATAAATCGAAACCTGTCGAAAGTGAGATAATATCAAAAGCATTCAAATTTGAAACATTCGTCAAATCTGTTTCTTTGGCCTCAGAGGAAGCAGAATCAATAAGGGTATCGGCATTAATCGGTGAAATTTCCTTGATTTTCGCTGTGCTTCTCATGTGTTGTGAGTCCAAACCTTTGCGAAACCACAAGTTTTCTTTAATCTTTGCAATTGATATCCTGGTATGTGGGTTTGGATCAAGAATCCGCATCAGAAGCCTGCGGACTTCGATGGAAACCAATTAGGATATTTGTACTCGGCTTTTCTTATCTTTCTCGTACATTTCCATAAGATTTGAACTCAAATTTGTCACGCCTATAAGATCACCTCTCTTTCATAAATCATGTGATTTATGCTTTCCTTTCGTCTTCAATTTTGCATGCTACATTGTCTCGGTACAGTGCAATACCGATGTGAGTTTTTATCTTGATTTCTTTTTTCATCTCGATGAAAACTTTCACTTTTACCAAATTTAATAGATGGAGACGATTAGGGCAAAGCAAGGAACTTGCGGATGAATCTTTTGATGGGAAAGCTCTACCGAAGTTCTAGACATAATCGTGCATCTATTCTTTAATTTTAGATAGATATATATATACATAAAATACATTTTTACAAGGCTTGAAATCTACGGCTTTAAATTTCCAGTGATTCTATTGATAAATAATCGGTGGCTATAGTGGTTCATCCCAAGTTTTAGGAGGAACATTTTTGGTCCTTGAAATTATTTAATTTACGAGTATATTCATGGATAAAGTATACTTAATTTACGTAAAGAACATAAATTATCTAATGGTCATTTGATTATCCCAAACCCTTCATATTCACATTAATCAAATTTCATAAAGTATACTTAATTTACAAATTCGAAATTTCTGAAAGAACATAAATTTCGGAAAATCAAATTTCAAATTTCAAATTTGATTTTCAAATTCAAAGTGATTTTTGAATGTGAAATCTTATTTTCGAATGTGAAATCTGATTTTCAAAATCACATTAATCAAATTTCATATTCAAATGGGACTCTAATCATGCTAACTAATCCCATGATTTCCGAATTCTATCTAGAGAAATAATATCCCTACCAAATTTGATTTTCAAATTCAAAGTTGATTTTTGAATGTGAAATCTTATTTTCGAAAAATCAATTTTCATTGATCAATTAAATTTGCAGAAAAATAGATATAGCATTAATCAAGTCCTTGTATATATCTGTTAGAATGTATATTTGGTAGGGATATTATTTTCCTTACCTTTTCTCATTCCATTCACCTTCAATATATACAAACAATACAACTTGAAATGGGACTCTAATCATGCTAACTAATCCCATGATTTCCGAATTCTATCTAGAGAAATAATATCCCTACAAACTTTACATTCTAATAGATATATACAAGGATATTTACTGAAAATAAATCAATATTTTTAAATTTATATCCTTAAATCTTTTCCTTAAAATTCTTAAATCAATAGTATTTGAATATCATAAAACAATAGAGAGATAGAGAGCGATAGAGAGAGAGGCGGCATAGGAGAGGGAGGCTTGGGAGGAAGAAGAAGAAGAAGAAATCTTCTTCATTGCTTGGTAGTTTCAACCACAAGGTAAGCACTAATTTAATTGCAAAAGATTAATGTTCAATTATGTTCATTTTTTTCTTTTGTTATTTTTACATTCTCTGTATAATTTTTTGCTAGATCATATCATCCTAAAAGAAATTTCAATTATTAGTTTCAAACTCGTGTTAATGAACTCATTCAATTCATCTTAGGGGAATTTTTATTTATTCCTTCTCTGTAACCATATGAATTGTTATTTTTACCTTATCTGTATAAGGTAAAGTGTTTCAATCAAAAAAGTCTACTTGCAAGAAATCCCATGAAAATCTTTGTGCTCTGATTGAACATTATTACCCATTGGTTACATAGTTAATGCTGCTATGCTAAAAAAAAAAAAGCCATCAGTAAAGTGGGAGCGCCCGCTCAAAAGGAAGGGAGCTCCCGCTCCCAAAGTTGCCTATTTCATCCCCGATGCTCTGTCCAAGGGGAGCGTCCGCTCCCGGAGTCTGAGGAAGCGTCCGCTCCCAATGGACGGTAGTCATATTCCTTGCTTAGGTTTTGGAGACTCAAAAGGTGTGTTTTAAAAATTCCTCATAACCAACGCCCCCTACCCCCTTTCTCTATCGTAAACACCGGTCCCTTCATCCCTTCTCTCTAAAAATCCTCTCATAAACCTTTGAAATCTTCACCCCCTACCCACCAAATCCATATACCCACTCCTAAAAGAATTATATAATTAAAAATCCTTAAGAAGTAAAACATTTGCTACTCAAAATGCACATGAAACCAAAATAAATTCATGTAGGCAACACAAAACAATAAAAATAATGAAAAGGGTGATGACAAAGCATGCATTTGCAGAGCAAAATAAATTCATGTAGGCAACACTGAAAACAATAAAAATATTGAAAAGGGTGATGGCAAAGCATGCATTTGCGGAAGCTGCTAGAGGTATAGATCAACTGTTCATGAGAGAGAGAGAGAGATTCATGGTAATCAGCTAGAGGTATAGATCATCTAACAAATGAAGTTAACAATAGCCATATTGGGAGGATATCTATTTAGGCAGAAATGTACATAAGAAAGTAATAAGCGATTAAGATGGTGAGAAAGAATCAAGAAACAGAAAAAATGATGTCCCAGTAATCCATACAAGTTTATGAACTTATCAAAGTCACAACTATATCAACCCTCATGTAACCCTTAAACCGTCCAACTTTCATGGATTAGTATATCTACCAACTTGCCTCTTGGTTCTTTTTATCATTAAGGACCACTATACCTTGCCACTTGAAACCGGGAGAGAGACCTAATTAATATATTATCTTATATTAGTGTCAACTCTCACGTACACCAAAAGCATCAGCAAAAGAAAATTTGAAAAATTAAAGAACAAAGTCCACCAACCATAGTCTGACAAACATAATATTATTGTGTTACCAGTTCATCAATGTCCAAGGACTTCAACTTTGACAAAAATGAAGCCCATTTTCACGAATTTTAGCAGAATGCACCCATTTGTTAAACCACAAACCTCCACCTTATCATACAGAAGGAAGGCAATAGGAATAAAAAGAAATTGTTACCTGACTGGGAACTTCAAAATTATTGGAGGAGATGAAGCGAGTGGAAGAGACTGCTAAATCCTGAGAATTTAAGTCCCTCCAAAAGATGATAAACAAATTCAGTTAGCACCAATTTAACAAGTCAAGATAGGTTACTACACATCAAAATTTAGTCTCTACTTCAAAAGGAAACATAATTTAGGCATCATATATTATGAAAATATATAACTACAGTTCCCCATTCAATGAACCCCAAAGTGGGCAAATATACTTTAGTGTCAAACTAAAATTCTATAAGCCAGTAACCAGTGCGACATGTCTCTCAAATGATTCTAAACATCTGTAGTATCACGATTATCATTAAAAGTTGGGGACTACTATTAAGACTTGAGTTTAATCAAGTCTACCATTTAGGGTTCAAATATATCTGTAAAGCTTGATAATAATGTAATTCAGAGACTCAGGGTTATGAAATCCACTATACCTTGCCACTTCAGAAACTGGAAGAGAGACCTAATTAATATATTATCTTATATTAGTGTCAACTCTCACGTACACCAAAAAGCATCAGCAAAAGAAAATTTGAAAAATTAAAGAACAAAGTCCACCAACCATAGTCTGACAAACATAATATTATTGTGTTACCAGTTCATCAATGTCCAAGGACTTCAACTTTGACAAAAATGAAGCCCATTTTCACGAATTTTAGCAGAATGCACCCATTTGTTAAACCACAAACCTCCACCTTATCATACAGAAGGAAGGCAATAGGAATAAAAAGAAATTGTTACCTGACTGGGAACTTCAAAATTATGGGAGGAGATGAAGCGAGTGGAAGAGACTGCTAAATCCTGAGAATTTAAGTCCCTCCAAAAGATGATAAACAAATTCAGTTAGCACCAATTTAACAAGTCAAGATAGGTTACTACACAGCAAAATTTAGTCTCTACTTCAAAAGGAAACATAATTTAGGCATCATATATTATGAAAATATATAACTACAGTTCCCCATTCAATGAACCCCAAAGTGGGCAAATATACTTTAGTGTCAAACTAAAATTCTATAAGTCAGTAACCAGTGAGACATGTCTCTCAAATGATTCTAAACATCAGTAGTATCACGATTATCATCAAAAGTTGGGAACTACTATTAAGACTTGAGTTTAATCAAGTCTACCATTTAGGGTTCAAATATATCTGTAAAGCTTGATAATAATGTAATTCAGAGACTCAGGGTTATGAAATCCACTCTATTTATAGAACTGATATACCAACTTAGACCTCTCTACTCAAGAAGCTGATATACCATATAACTGAATTATACTAAGAGATAGTAACAAACATCAGTAGTACCACGATTAACAACAACCACATTATGTATATAAGAATGATTATTCACACAAACTTTTCAAGTATGCTACACAGCAAAATCTCATATTTGCGAAGAGGGCAATGTCTATAATTCATGAATCAATTCATTCTAAAAATCGAAACCCCTGGCCAGATCAGCATCAACATTTGGTTTTTAATCATTCCCTAGGAATAAACAAGTCCCAAATATCTATGCCTGTATCTATTGCATGCCATTTATTAAGGATGAGTAATAAGGATATCCAACCAACACAAATTTGCTTATTGCTCAACTAATAATACTACTATATACTCCCTCCGTCAGAAAAAAAGATAGTCCAATTGTACATCTCACTTAGTCTAAGGATGTGCTTTTCAATTTATACACTGTCTTTCCTCTTTTCAATTTATACACTGTCTTTCCTCTTTTTTTTACATGCATATTAATTTTATTACTATTTTTTATATGCAATAGGAGGCAATGGCAACAAACAGTCAGTTGATTACAATCAAATCCATCGAAAAGAACACTAAGCTTCGCAGTATAGTTGTTCGAGTTTTGAAAGTGTGGACACCAAGAAATAAGCTTGGAAAACAATGACTTGAAATGATATTGATTGATGACGAGGTTAGTGATTAAGATGTTATTTCTTCTTGTATCAATAACGCTTGAGAATAATTCTAATATCATATCATTATTTTACTTAGGAATCTAAAATTCAAGCTACCGTTCCAACAAGTTTGTTGACAAGAATGAAGGAAAAGTTTAGTGAAGGAAAAATCATGAAGATTTCTAATTTATTTTGTGGAGCAAAACAATCCTATTAATCAGAAGGGGAAAATTAATCATGAATGGAAGATTATCTTAAGTTTAGCGACCAAAGTTTCTGAAATTGAGATTCCTTCTCGGATCTCAGACAATGGTTTTATATTCACTTGCTTTAATGATTTACAGGACTACCCCGAGGAGTATGTTTTGGGTAAGAATATATCTTATTTCTATTCCAAATCTTAATACTATCATAAGATTCACACTTATGCTATTTTCATTGAAATGTTAATAGATGTTATTGGCGAGGTTATTCTGCCTCTAGGAGATTTCGAGTTTGTATCTGCACTCAATGCTAGAAAAATGGATGTGACATTAGTTGATAATGAGTACGTTAATAAACATATCATCATTATATTAACATTTTTATTATAAGCCGATTATTTTAGTATTATACCATCATGTAATTTTTTAATTTCTTAATATAATGATAGGGGAAGGCAATTGTGTTGCATATTGTGGGAGTCATATGCAGATGAGCTCAAGTCTTTTGTTGACGGTAGAGGTGACAATGCTGATGATCCGATAATACTCATTCTACAATTCGCAGTGATATCAAAATATCGAGGTGAAATTTTTTTAGTTCTGTTATGCATATCTAGATTGTTCTATAGTTTCGAATGAATGTTATTGCAACAAATGTATATATAGATTATATTATATTTTATGATTAATCTTATAGTCATTCATATAATATTTATACTTTTATACAGGAAATATTCGCGTTTCTACTATGAAGCATGCATCTAAACTTCACATCAATCCAACTGTTCGTGAAAATATGGATTTTATGAGCAAGTATGGTGCCTTTTACATAAATTACTTTTTATGATTTTCGCCACATTATTTTATTTTGGGTTACACTTACATATGTACATATTATATCTAAATTTAAAGGCGCGGTGACAGAAGCTCATCCAATAGCCGGACGTTGACTACTATCACCAATGACACCAATGTCATTACCGGTGAATGGTTTAGAATTGAAGAATATAGAACAATTACCGAGTTGCTCAACTCTAATGAGGTATTTTGTTGATTGTTCAAAAAACCTATAAGTTTATACATTACTAAATATTTATAAATATGATGAGTAAGTTTAAGTTTTAATCACCAGATATATTTTTTCCCAGGTTGGTGACTATACCACGTTGTGTACCATATTTGATGTAGACTCGGTTGGTAGGTGGTACTATGATGCTTGCAGTAATGCTAAATGTAATAAGGGTTTTGATAAGGGTTTAAATAAGCAAAAATGCGGTACACCCTATGCTAACAATGGCCCAACTCCCAGGTATTTGTTGATCTATTTTTTTAAATTTATTATTATTTTTATTTTAAATATTAAGATTTTGACTCATAATAGCATTTTTATCTTCTTAGATTCAAAATTAAGATTAACGTCATGGATGTGAATGAAGTTGCTACACATTTTGTGTTGTTTGATAGCAATGCTTATCAGTTGCTTAAGAAATCTGCTTTTGAAGTCCTTACAGAAGTTTTAGAGGTGCGTAATTAGTTGATCTTATGACAATAATCATTATCCTATGTTTCCTAATTATTATATTATTAATGTATGATGATGACCAGCCCAATCAATTGCCCCCCTCTTTTGGGGATTTGATTGGAAGGCAATGCCTGTTTAAAGTGGCAATCGATCAGAGAACAAAGGATACCTCCGATGAGAATCGAATCTTTACTGTGAAGAAATTAACCGAGGATGCCAATATCATCACTCAGTTTATATCACTTACTAATTCTGAGGTAAGTTCAAAACCATACCTTCATTCTTAAAACATGAATTGTTATGAATTATATCTGTCATTTTTTCATATTTTCATATTTCAGGAGGTTGCTTCTAAGCTAAATTTAGATGATGAAAATATCTCCATTTTGAATGATAATGTTGGTGTAAGTCAATAAACATCTAATTATTTAATAATTTAATTATTAAATATTAAAGTTTTCATGTTATATAACTTTGTTATTTTTATTTTTCCTTATGTAGGATAAGCCCTTGGAATCAATGGGGAAAAGTTCTTCAACAACGGTTTATAATGACATTACTCCTCAGAAGCGTTCTCTAGACATTATTTCCATTGATGAGGAGGCACAGCTATCCGTGACTAAGGGAATCAAGAAAATAAAACAAGAGAAATTGGACCAGTAGTAATGAAGAAATCTAAAGCTTTTTTATTTCAGACATTCAATTTAGTTTTATCAAATAAGTATGATGTTGTGGTTAAATACTCATAAACAATCTTTGGTATTTTTCCCAACGTGACATTATTGTGCGTAGAGTGGTGCCAATGGTTAACAAATATTTTCGACGGCATTTTGTTAATTCATTTAGTACTTTGGGATTTATTATTAATATTCTGATTAAACCTATCTAAGTTTATTTTTTATTCATTTTCGATTTGAGGAATTTTTTCTAAAGTTCTAAATGCTTTGTTGTTGTTGGATCCAAACATGTTATTTTAGTATTAGGAGTATTTTGTAATACACCGGTTAAGTTTGAAGTCCTGAAGTTTTGTCATCTCTGATTTTATTTGGATAAAGATTCATTTTGTTTTTTTTATAAAGGATGTGCTTTTTCATTTAGTCTTGGAGTCCTGAAGTTTTGTCATCTCTGATTTTATTTGGACTTACTGTGATGGAATTAAAATGAGTTACTTATAATAGTGGGATCCCTAAAGATTGTCAACTGATAGATTCAGGCACAACTATACGTCGCTAACCTCTTGACTCACATTTCGAGCATAATTCCCTCTAGAGAGAAAGGGGGGGCTGCACTTGATATCTGCGATCATTGACGTCAATGATATATCTTTGAGATGGATAGTATTAATGTTTTTGTAATTGCCGATGGGGATTCCAAGCCGTGTCCGCTTTAGATCCTAAAAGTACTGATCAACCATCATAAACCATGCTTCTTAATGCTTACTCCTTGGATAAAGATTCATTTTGTTTTTTTTTTTATAAAGGATGTGCTTTTTCATTTAGTCTTGGAGTCCTGAAGTTTTGTCATCTCTGATTTTATTTGGACTTGCGTGATGGAATTAAAATGAGTTTCTTATAATAGTGGGATCCCTAAAGATTGTCAGCGATAGATTCGAGCACTGACTATACGTCGAGTTAACCTCTTGACTCACATTTCGAGCATAATTCCCTCTAGAGAGAAAGGGTGGGTGGGGCCTCTTTACGCAAACCTGGTCCAAAGAAACACATCACTTCATATACTTCAATACTCGAAACTAAAAGTAAAAACCCAAGAAAATTTGTCTTCTCATAATTGCTGATGGATATCAAAATAGGGTCCTATAGGAGTCTAACGATAGTACAGTGGTTTCCAGTTGCAAATATAACATAAACACTATGAACAAATTGATTATTATCCTGAAGTAATATACTATGTATTAGTAGAAGAATTTTTAAAACATGAGGCTAATCAATTTGAGAATGGGTTAATGAAAAATCTTATTTTATAATGTCTAAGAACACAACAACAACAAATCATTTAGTCCCAAAATGATTTCCGGAACTTAAATTGCTCCGTCCATGGCTTAGGCTGGTCTTGGAATTCGACGGGCTTTGCTTGCCTTGGCATACACTGGTCGTGCCACATTTATCTCGGCCCATTATATATATCGTTAAAAAATAAAAATAAAAATAAATAAAAAGAAATTAACATAAACACATCCAAGGTTAAGGGCAAAATCAATCGACCCAAATTATATCAACGATAACAAAATAAACTTAAGCAATGATATTTGATTTGGAATTGCCGTAATACCTCTTAAACATGCGCCATTACCGCCTACGCCTAGCCAATTTTTTTCAGCGAATCTCTGTTGCAACTTCCAAACCCAATCGGTAACCGCAATCGATCGATCCCAGTCCCAATTGCAAATTTCCGCCGGTCGCAGTTGTTCCCGTTCCTATCTTGGTGCCGCGAATTCGACGGATTGAAATTGTTGAATGGTTTTCCTCCTCGGGCTAATATAATCGCCATTGCACACAACGGAGTTTGGTTGACACTGAGGTGAAGGTAAGGATTAAAAGTTATAGTGTTTATTGTATGCTTATATTTAAATGTTTAATTTTATGCTTTTACTTAAAAGATTTTATTTTATTATTTTGATTTTAGATGAAATATATTAACTTCATATTTTATTTAGTTATTAATCTCATTATTTTGTTGTTGTTGTTGTTGTTTTTACATAGTCAATATAGGTGTTATCAATCAAGAATATTTTTGTCATCTGAAAATTGCACTTTCCAGGTTTTTCAATCCAATACATTCTAATAATCTTTAATTATGCCTCCGAAAATTAAAAAAATATTTATGTATAAGAACAGTAATAAATTGTTATGCATATATAATCATTGTTTTATATGTTTAATTTTATGATATTGTTTTTAGATCTACAATGGACAACACTTTTGGTAAAAAACAACGAAAAATCGAGAAGATAGAAAAGCGTCCAATAATACCATTTGGGGATCAAAGAGTCACGTTGTCTGATATTACTAATCGTAAGTTTTCTAACTTTGTATTCTCCAGTTGTGATTCACATTTTTATCTTCCATTTGGTTTAGTCAATAAGATTGATTAATTACCTTTTAAAATATAATAATCACTCTATTCACTTTATTAAATTTTCATGGATAAAATTACATAATAAAATATAATACTATTACATAATATATTTAATATTTAAGCTTCATTTTATTGCAGGTGGAAATGAAGTGATTACGCCAACACTTCGTATGACTAACATTTCTAACGGTAACGGTAAGAGTATATATTTTAATAGTGTGAAAAATGTTCAAATTCATATAATTATAATGTTTCTTTCAGAGAAAAAAATTATATTGTATATATTTTTACCAAATTCAAACGTTATATGATTATATATTGATAGCATTACTCAACATCATTATTCCTTTGAATTTTATCTTAGGTACCAAGCCAATGGGTACTAATCCAACAAGCTTAGAATTTCAAAATAGTGTCAGGCCGGTTCTTCAAAGTTTAGGGGGTTTACAATCGCTTAAAAGAAGATTGGATGTTGATTACTCTAATTCTGAAATTCGACAATGAGGAACTGAAAACATTTCTCCATTCAATGATACGAATTTCAGTAATGTATTATATCCAAACAAATTGGAATATTTGAAGAGGCGTGGTATGCCAACTGGACAAACTCCAGTAGTTTTGAAATCCATCAACAAAGATTCTGTGATCATTGAATCACAGAATAATTTTCCAACAAATGAAAAAGACACAACGCGAACATCACCAGGTATTACTTGCTTTTAATTTTTGGCTTTATATATGGTTTTTGCGATTTCGAATGTCTTCATAACTATGCTTCTTCTTCTTCTTTATTTTTGGACGTATTATATTTTCCTTTTTAAAATGCAATTTCGGTTAGGGGGTGTAAAATCTCTCCAAAGAAGATTGGATGTTGATTGCTCTGCTGCTGGCATTCGACAACAAGAAAATGAAAACATTTCTCCAAACAGTGATGCGAATTTGAGTAATGAATTAGCTGCAGATAAATTGGAATATTTGAGGAGGCGTGGTATGCCAACTGGCCAAACTACTGGAGTTTTGAAAACCACTAACAAAGATTCTGTGATTATTGAATCACAGAAAACACCCCTGGGTAATACTTGCTTACATTTTTTATATTACTTTGTCATTCAGAATGTCTTCATAAATATACTTCTTTTATCTTTATTTTTGTTATTATTATATTACCTTTTTAAAATGCAATTACTACAATCCCTTTGTGTTATCCACAGGTCCAAGACATTTGATGAGACCAACATTTCATACGAGTAACAACATGAACAGTAAGAATACCATTCTTTTTAAATTGTACAGTTAATTTTGAGATTCACGTACATACACTCTCTTCGTACAATTCAAACTTAACCGGATGAATTTTATTTATTGATGATCCTTGAAATGTATAAGAGATATATTGTAAGTATGAAAACTTAAATATGAAATAAATGAATTGTATACACAAACAGAGGGATTACATGCTTTTTACCAGGAAGTCGATAGCCTCTTTTTAGATTTAATCTAAGTCTCACACCAGTAAACTATTTATTGAAAAGTGTGTTTAATGATGTTATAATTAATTTCATGAATTTTCTCTTAGGTTGTTTACAATCTCTGCAAAGAAGATTGGATGTTGATTACTCTGATTTTGTCAATCGACAGCAAGGAAATGAAAACTTTTCTCCAAACAGTGATGCGAATATGAGTAATGTATTAGCCACAAATAAATTGGAATATTTGAGAAGGCGTGGTATGCCAACTGGCCAAACTACTGGGGTTTTAAAGATCACCAACAAAGATTCTGTGATGATTCAATCACAGAATGATTTGCCAACAAGTCAATTAATGACGAAGAGAACATCACCGGGTAATACTTGCTTTTACTGTTTGGGTTTACGGTTTTGTAATCAAGTTTTGTCAGTATTAATTTACGTAAAAGCAATCATTTCAACCCTTAAATTTATTCACAGGTCCAAGTCAATTAATGACGCCAACATTTCCTATCACTAACCCTATGAATGGTAAGAATATTATTGAATTTTAATTTTTTTGTATAAATGGTAGATTCATACACACACTTCATCCGTCCTACCTCAAACTATACAAATTTTTTGGTCATGCTCATAAAGGAAAATAAAGGTAAAAGATATGTGGTGTGAGTATGAAATGTTAAATAGTATATAAATGAGTTGGAGAATAGATGGAGGCAGTATATGCTTTTCAAAGTTACAAATACTAAAGGTAAAAATTTTAAATTCTTAAATTTTTGAACAATAACCGTGTTTCCGAAATATTAATTATTTTATTATATTTCTTTCAGGTGTATCTCCAACTACCGGTAGTCATATAATTCGACCAATATTTCCTACATATAATCTTACAAAAGGTAAAATTTAATTATTATTTTTTAAATATTTTATACTGCAAAAATATATAGCATTACTACTAATCATTGCACATTTACTTTATCATAGCTACCACTCCAACCGGCACTAATCAAATGAGCTTGGAAGTTAGAAGACCCATTAGACCAATCAGGCAAAGTAGTGGGGTTTTGCAATCAATAAAAAGGAACTTTAATTTTGAGAGCAATCACCCAATTCATCACAGTGATACTGGTAAATGAAAGCAATTAAAGTAACCTATTTGTCTTATTTGAATATTTTTTAAGTGTTAATTTATTTATTATTTTGTATTTCTTATCATCATATCATCCTAATACCCGACTCAATATTTTTTTATTAGATTCAGTGAAGATTCAATCTCAAAATGATTTGCCAACAAATGAAGAAAATAAGGCAAGAACATCACGTTGTAATAGAAAAAAAAAGATGAAGGAAATTGCACAACCAACAACAGGTATGTTTTAGATTTTAAGTATGAAATATAACTGTACTTTAAGAATAGTTAATTTAATTGTATTCAGTTTGCTACATTTTAGAAGAAAATCAGTTACATTTTACATTTATTGCACGTATACAGGATACTGGGATATTGGAGATCCAGATTAAGAATGTGAACATTGTCATGCTTTATTTTGGTTCGAAGAGAGGACTCCAAAAAACAAGCCAACGAAAAATCCTAAATTCTCATTGTGTTGCATGCACGGTCAAGTACAAATTCCTCCCTTGAAAGATCTGCCTAAGTTGCTGCGTGATCTTTTAGATAAAAGTCACGAAAAAAGCCAAAATTTTATGGATAACATACGTGCCTATAACATGATGTATTCATTTACTTCAATGGGCGGAACAATTGACAAGAGCGTAAATCAAGGAAGAGGCCCTTATGCTTTTAATTTGGGAGGTCAGAATGTCCATCGAATCGGATCATTGTTGCCGAATGAAGGAGCTCCTCCACAATTCTCACAACTATATATTTATGACACTGATAACGAAATAACAAACGAGAATAAATCTTTGTCGGGCATGTTTCTTTCATAACGTAGTCTATCATTTTTTTTCTTTACGTATATATCATTTGTCAGAATATATACTAATTTTATATTTATTGATTTCTAATGAACAGTAAACAAAAGTCTTCAGACTTGGACAAATCAATTGTAGCGGATTTGAGAAAAATGGTTGATGAAAACAATCCGTATGCAAAGATGTACAGGATGGCTGCAAAACGTATTTCGTTGAGAGATTCAAATGAGGTAAGTCTTCGACTGATAGGAAAGCATTCTAAAGACGGAAGAATGTATAATTTGCCGACAGCTTCTGAAGTCGCGGCTCTTATTGAGGGCGATATTGAAGATTCATTGGATGTAAGAGACATAGTTGTTGAGGAAAGATCTGGTCAATTAAAACAAATACATGAATTTAATCCATGTTACCTGCCTCTTCAGTATCCATTGTTGTTTGCTTATGGTGAAGATGGATATTATACAGAAATTCCCAGAAATAAACCTCCTACAGCAAAGCGTGACAATCTTTCATTGAAGGAGTTTTTATCATTCAGACTACAAGAAAGGCTTACAGAAGGACCGCAACTCATGAAAAGTGGAAGATTATTTCAGCAATTTATGGTTGATGCATATATTATGATGGATACACAGAGGCTTCAATGGATTCGTTTCAATCAACCCGCTCTTAGGATTAAATCTTATAGCAAACTTACGGACGCAATTTCAAGAGGAGATACCGGTCCGTCATCTGCAGGCAGACGAGTTGTATTGCCATCGACATATACAGGAGGTCAGCGGTGGATGACTCAAAATTTTCAAGATGCGTTAGCTATTTGCAAGTGGACAGGATATCCTTCACTTTTTATTACATTTACCTGTAATCCTAAGTGGCCAGAGATCACACGATTGCTTCAGAAAAAGAGGAGAAGACCTGAAGATAGGCCTGATATTCTATGTAGGGTGTTTAAAATTAAGCTTGATGAATTGATAAGGGATTTGAAGGAGAAGAAAATTTTTGGCGAGCCTACTGCACGTAAGATATTATTTCATAATACTATATATTCGTTTTATTCGTTTTATTTGAATATCATTGTTTATTACAATTGATTTGTTTCCTCCGTTCCACTATTTTTGCTAATTTTGTTAAATTGATCACACTTAGATGTATAATATAATTAAAAAATAATTATCTTTATTAAAAGTGAAAAATTGTTACTATCAAAGTAGAAATAATAGTGGGACGGATGGAATATATATCAATTAATATTTTATTTTATTTATGAGGTACCGTAATATTAATTATGTTCATTCTTATTCAATGCAGTTGTTTACACCATAGAATTTCAAAAGCGAGGTCTTCCCCATGCTCATATTCTTCTTTTTCTAAAACGTACTGATCAAGAAAGAATTGCCGAGGATGTTGACAAGTGGATATGTGCAGAGATTCCCGACAAAGAAAAGAACCCAGAATTATATGAGGCTGTGAAAGAATATATGGTTCATGGTCCATGCGGTGCTGCTAACCCGAAATCCCCGTGCATGGATAAAAACAAATGCTCAAAGAAATTCCCTAAAAGTTTTAATGAAGGGACATCGGTTGACGAAATGGATATCATGTCTTTATGAGGAGAGACACTGGTGCCAATGTTGAAAAAAGGTGAAGTTTTGATTGATAATAGGTACATTGTACCTTATAATCCAGAATTATTGTTGAAGTATCATGCTCATATCAACGTTAAATACTGTAACCAAAGCAAGTCAATAAAATATTTATTCAAGTATATCAGCAAGGGAAGTGACAGAGTAGGAGTGAGGTTCTGTGTGGATGATGAGGTGAAAAGGTATGTTGATTGCCGTTATGTTTCTGCATGTGAAGCTATATGGAGAATATTTGGATTTGATATCCATTACAGGACACCTTTTGTAGAGCGATTGTCTTTCCATTTAGAAGGAGACCAAAGTATTCCTTTCAAAGATGGGAATTATCTTCCAGATGTTGTGAATAAACCGACTGTTAGTCAATCACAATTTTTACAATGGATGAAGTACAATATGGGGAATCCAGAGGCTCGACAGTACAAGTATTATGAATTTCCCCAACATTTTGTTTGGGATAAATCGAAGCGAGAATGGCGTCCTAGAAAGAAAGGCATGTCAATTGGACGAATCTTTCATGTCCCCATGAATTCAGGTAATATCTACAATTTTGTGTTGAATAACATCTACTATAGTTATACTATTGTTTTTAACCAATTATCTTTTCTTTCTATTTTGCAATCTAGATCATATATCTGTTGCCTTAGAATTATTAATCAGTACTATTATATTTATTCATGATGCTTGAACTTGATGGTTGCAATCTAGATCATCAAGTTGTTATCTCATTCAGGATTATATGTTTTATGCATTTTTGTCTCGTGTCCGGGAAAGTTTTGTTGTTTGATTACATGTTTTATGCATTTATGTTCTATGATCTATTTGAGATCACTGGCTGAATGTGGTTGCTGAGGATAGGTTCACTATCAAGGGGATTTTGAGATGAGTTTGGAGAAATAAGGACTGAAATGGTTTGTCTATAACCATTTCTTAAGCTGGTTAATTTCTGATGGGTATCTTATTTGTAGATGTAGTCTGAAAATGTGTGTCAATGTGAAGCCACAATATAATTGATACCCCATCAATGCTATTGTAGAGTCAGACCAATGTTGACGACTATATTCTGGCTATAGTGGTTCATCCCAAGTTTTTGGAGGATCATTTTGGTCCTTGAAATTATTTAACATTATGTAAGTAATATTAAACTTTAATATGCCCGTCGAATTTCGACGGGTTACTCACTAGTTTTGTTAATATCCCAATTTCAGAATAGGTAGAATTGAATTAAAACAAATATTTTGAAAATCGAATTAAAAATTCAGTTATTATTTAATTTTTTTAAATTCGTTTAAGACCTTTTGACCATATATTTATTTATATATATAATTAAATTCTGAATTTTTTTTTTTTGTTATTGACTCGGTTTATATATCTTTCAAATAAAAAGGAAGTGTCCCTTATCAACATTTTGTTTATATTTGAATTTCGTTTGGGATATAATTACATTGAAAAAAAAATTAAAATCTAAATCAAGTTATTATTCAGAATTTTAAATCAAATAATGCTTGTTTACAGGAGCTGTGCATATTTGGTTGTTTGGTCCCAATTATACTTGTCAAATTATATGTGACAATTTAAAAAATAGTATCAGTTGAGAATTTTTGTTATTGTTATAATTTCTTGGCTGTTTTACTTTCTTGGATTATTGATATACTTCAAAAAGGTCAAAAAAAAAAATTATCTGAGAGGAATTGATGTAGATGACTGAGTTGGAAAAATATTTCTGCTTGCTTAAGTATCCTGTGAAACAAAACTCTAACCAATGATGGAAAACATATATTTTGCAGAATTAAGAGTAGGTGTTCTTGGATGTGTAATTCAAGAACTATATCTTTGCATGTGTAATTTGCAAAAACAACTAATATTATTAAAAAAAACATCCTAATAAATCAGAACAAACAACTAAACCTAAATGTAATCTTCAAACAAAATCATATAATCAAACGTATGAAACAAAATTGTAACCAATTTGATATTTGAATTTCATTTTTGATAAAGTCTATATTTATCTTATCTTTTAATGAAATAATTATGACTACATCAGATTTAGATTTCATTTTTGATAAAGCCTATATTTTTTTAACTAAAATCTGGAATAAAAATGAGTTGAAAATTGAATTGCTGACATGGCCTTTGACGTGGCATTTTCTGGAGCCTCTAAATAGTTTTGCTATATTTATAATATATGATGTATTTTTTCGATTTTGTATTTGTAATTTCGAGTTGGGTTTCAAATTTTTGATTTAATTTGATTATCATTTGTGTGATTAATTATTTTTGAACTATGTTGAAATCTGAAATTTCTCTTAGTAACAATTTCTATTTGATTAGTATGTCTTCATTCTCATAACATATATTTTTACTTTTTGAAAGTCATTTTAATGAAATTATCAAACATCGGAAAATATTTTTCGGAAAGCATTTTCTTAACATTTACCAAACAAAGTTATGTCATTTTCCGGAAAATATTTTCCTTTTCCGAAAAATATTTTTCAGGAAATCATTTTTCGGAAGTCATTTTCTCCCAAACAAACGGAGCCTTAGAGTGGCCGTCCAAGCATTGGTGGTCAAACAAACACTACCCTTGAATTTTTGGGGGTCGCTCGCTAGTTGAAGTTGACGAATTTGGAAGAGCTTCTTTATATGCCTAATAATAGTTTGGTGGCTCATTGGTTGGTATGACGAATTGAGGCCTCTAGAATAGCGAGTGAGTCTATCATCATCCGAAAGCGAAAGAGGCAATCGACAACTCACTAGTAACATCGTTATCAAATCGACGTCCACTAATTTGGGTAAGTGACACATGGTATATTTAGTTGCGTTTGCACGGTACCATCTATCCCTTTAGCGGCTTCCTTATCATGTTTATCCATGTGCCTCTTTATATGGGAGGTACCATGTACACCCGTCGGGTTTAAAAATTTTGAGCACCTCTTGCATTTGGCCTTTGTTTCACTGTTAATAATTACTAAATCATATAAATGGGCATATTTGGACACTCTAGGTTGTGTCTTCGCCTTACCCTTACCCTTACCCCTTCCCCCACTAGGTGCACTACTCGAGGCAACATCTGTAGTAGGTGTATTTGAAATTATGCGGGTTTCGTGAGTGACTTGTACATCGTCATCCTCATCCCCCTCCTCACCCTCATCTATGTCTTCTATGTGATGATAGGTTCTATATGTATAGTTTGTGTTGGGATCATTCATCCAATCCGGTGTCGAATTCGGAGTATAACCGCGAAATGGAGGGGTGTTGATTGAGTTCGAGGATTGATTAATTAGATCAAACATAATTTGATCATTACGGTGCAAAAGGAAATTATCTATTGAGTGGTGGTTTGGAATGGGTACATTTTGATTTTGAGTTTGATTTTGTGGTGGGGGGAAATATGCAAATATATCATTAACTAGATCTTCCATGATACCTAGCAATTAAAATTAAAAAATGCAACACTTAAAAAAAAAATTGAATTTTCGAAAATTTATAAGGATTAAATAATTTTGGCAATAATTTACTAACAATAAATTAAACAATTATAATTTTTTTGTAATTTTTGGAATAAAAGTAATTTTTTTTTGGAATTTTTGAAATTTATTAAGATTAAAAAAAAATTAACTACTAAACACAATATTTAACTAGCGAGTAAAAAATTAAATAATTAAAACAATAAAATTACCTTCAAGACTTCAACTCTTACGATGTAATCACAAATATTCGACTTGGAAATAGTTTGATGGTTTGGGTTTAAGAGAATTCTATGATGAATTGAAATTTTTTTGTGAGAAAAATGGTAAGACTTCCTCTTCTATTTATGCTAATTATAAATTTTTTTGGGACCAAATTTATCCCTAAATATGGTTGTTGGGAGGGGTAATTATGTCCCAAAAAATTAAAATCTGATAAATTAGCCGTTATGTGTAAATTGGAAACAGATATATTTGAGGACATTTTAGACATTTACACAGACAGGTCCGTACGGACCTCAGTGATCCACGGGCCAAACGGGCCACGGACCAAACGAATCTTGTGATCCGCAAGCCAAAGACCGGTCCGTGTGGACATCATTGATTCAGGCCCGTCCCGTACGTATAAGATGCGGGCAAATCGAATAACGGGCCACAGGCTGGACAGGCGCGGGCCAAGCGGGCGACGGGTCACGGGTCGGGCGGGCCCGCCCACGGGCCACGACCCAAAATGGCCATCTCCACTTAGGGCCCTGAATTTTATTGGAACGGCCCTGTCGAGAAGTGAACATATATTAAAATGTCGTAATAATTTCAACACTGAGTGTGCTATCAAACAGCAAAATCCAGAGATCCCTAATTAGATATGGGCAACCGGTTCTCGGTTCCGGTTCCGATTTCGAACCACCGGTTTCGATTTTGGGAAACCATGGAACCGATAAATACCGGTTTTCGATTCCGGCTGACGGTTCCGATTCCGATTCCACGGTTTATCCGGTTCTATTTCGTTCATTTTTTTTTTTCAAACAAACACACTGAGAGTACATAAATGCCACATTCAAAAAACAGTAGTGTTAAGAGTTCGATTTCACTACAAAAAAAAAAAAAAAAAAAAAAAAAAATCTTTTGTGACTCTATGAAAAGGAAATGATAGGAATTAATAAAATTTAATGAATACATTAGGAAAGTGATTCGTTTGTCGCTTCAGAAAAGATTTCATTCGTTTGTCGCTTCAGAAAAGATTTCAATCAAATTTCATGTTTAATAGTTTGTAAAATTAAAGCAGGTTCAATGAATTTTACAAAAAAGTTTTCCTCTAAATTTTTAAGGTCAACTAAATTTGACCACAATTGTAGCTATTTATTTATGTTTATTATGAGATTTTTTTGTCATATAAAAATGTTGTAATGTCTATTTGGGAAAAACTACTAATTGATACCCGACACATAAACTAATGTTATGGATTGATTTAGTACAACATTTTGAATTTTAAATAGAAAGAGGACCTTATGAGAAAACTATTAAAGATTTATTTTTCTTTCAATTAGTGATGCGGACAAAATTGCGGAGTCGTTTTTTGAGTCGTTTGAACGACAACACGGGAATGGGCATAATTTTTTATTCCGGAGGAGTTACGGGACGCACAGCATATCAAAACGAGCGTCTTTTCGAGAGGAACAAAACTCATTGGGCTTTGCCCCTTGAGCAGGCTTTAAAAAGCCCAAAAAACGCTTCTAAAGGCCTCAAAAGGCCCGACGAAATTTTTTATCAGCTTTCTTATTTTTTGGGTATTTTCGTCATTTTGATTGTCTTAGAGTTATTTCGAATTAGGGTTTTTCCAGACTTATTTATACTTTGTTCTAAGGTTTTGAAAGACAGTTTTGCCGTTTTATGATATTAATCATTTTCTCCAGTTTTCTCGAGCGAAAATTGACCGTTTATCGCTGAATTTCTCGAGCGAAATTCTCTGATTAATCTTTATCAAGTCTTCTGCTACGTCAGTTGGTATCAGGATCCGGTTCATTCCTAGGGATTGGATACAATGCCACCGAAGGGGCAGAAGATAACCTCTGTGGGAGGTGCCTTTGATCGTGAGGAGGATGCGCTTCAGGAGCGAATCGCACAGTCTTAGACCCTCGCATGGACCAAATCATGGAGGTTTTGACCGAAAGGATGGCCGACATGTTTGAACGTCTAAATCAGCGAGTTCCACAGACTGGTGGACATCGCCAGAGACAGCAGGATTGGGAAGTGGAAAATGATGGTGAGGCTGGCGAATTTTATGAGGAAATTCCCCAGGTCCGTCGTCGACAGCCTAGGGTTCCAGTCGAAGATGACAATCGACGCTGGGAAGCGGGTATGATAACAGAGATCCAAGAATTTCACGGTGGGTTTTCTGGACTGGCTTGCAACAGTGGAGGAAGTTTTTGATTTTAAGGGGGTGCCGGAGGAACGAAGAGTACCTTTAATCGCCACAGGTTGAGAGGCAGGGCATCGGCGTGGTGGCAGCAGTTGAAGCTTTCTCGTGTGCGGCTGGAAAAATCTAAGATTGTGACTTGGGACAAAATGAAGAAGCAGATAAAGGCTGCTTTCCTACCGTACAATTATCAGCGTACCTTGTACCACAGGTTGCAGAATCTGAAATAGGGGCAGAAATCAGTGGACGATTATACGACAGAATTTTATCAGTTGATGGTGCGTAATGAGATTCAGGGGACTGATGATCAGATGGTGGCTAGGTACATTGGGGGTCTGCGTATTACTCTGCAGGACACCCTCAACATGTTTGACATCGGGACCGTTTCAGAGGCACATCACGGGGCTCGCAGCTGAGAAGCGGGCCACTTTCAAGGTGGCAAGAAGGCGCGGTTTCGAGTGGTGCAGTTTCTGGGGGAACACCAACCTCTACCGCCAACAAACCACCAACTGCAGGGCAACCATCTCGTGTGGCAACCAATAATACTCGGTGTTTCGGTTGTGGGGAAACCGGTCATCGACAATTTGAATGCAAGAAGAACGGCAAAAGAGCGTTGTTTAATGAGACTGCATATGAGGACGAGGAGGGTTTCGAACTTCCTGAAAATCCCATTTTCGATGAGGCTGTTCATGGCGAGGAGGAATATGTAGAGGGAGATGTTGGGGTTTCATTGGTGGTTCGGCGGTCATGTCTGACTCCGCGTGTTACAGCCGAGACAGAGTGGCTGCGTAACAACATTTTCCAGTCTACATGTACCATTCTGGGCAAGGTGTGTCGTTTTGTGGTTGACTCGGGAAGCTGTGAGAATATTGTTATAGAGGAAGCAGTATAGAAGCTGAATATCACAACCGAAAAACACCCCAAACCGTACAAACTGGCTTGGCTCAAGAAAGGGGGTGAGGTAACTGTTTCCAAACGTGCTCTTATTTCTTTTTCTGTTGGGTCAAAATATCGTGATGAGGTCTGGTGTGATGTAGTAGCCATGGATGCATGTCATTTATTATTGGGTAGGCCTTGGCAATTTGATAGGCAAGTGGTTCATAATGGTCGGCATAATACCTACAGTTTGTTTGTTGAGGGTTCAAAATTTGTACTTGTTCCGAGTAAACCGACAGATAAAGTTGTGGAGACTACCCCAAAATTGAGTTGTTTGTCTTGGGCACAGTTTGATGCTGAGTTAGAAGATTCTGATGTGGTATATGTGCTGATTGAGAAAGCAGTGGTTGATGCGATTCTTTCTCCGACGCGATCATCCCTTTGTTACGGGGAGTTCTCTCGGTGTTTTCCCCGATGAGTTACCTCCAGGATTACCACCCCTGCGTGACATTCAGCATCATATAGACCTGGTTCCCGGGGCGAGTCTCCCTAACAGGCCGCATTATCGGATGAGTCCCAAAGTGCACGAGGAGCTGCGTAGGCAGGTAGAGGAGTTACTGGCGAAGGGGCACATTAGAGAGAGCATGAGCCCTTGTGTAGTACCAGCCATATTGACAATCAAACAGGATGGGTCGTGGCGTATGTGTGTTGACAGCAGGGCTATCAACAAAATTACAGTACGATACAGGTTTCCGATCCCGAGGTTTGATGACTTGTTGGATCAGATTAGTGGGGCTGCGGTTTTCACAAAGCTGGATTTGAAGAGTGGTTATTACCAGATTCGGGTTCGGTCGGGTGATGAGTGGATAACAACGTTTAAAATGCGAGAGGGTTTGTATGAGTGGCTCGTGATGCCTTTTGGGCTGTCGAATGCCCCCAGCACATTTATGAGGGTGATGAATCAGTTGCTGCGTCCTTTTATTGGGACCTTTGTAGTTGTGTACTTCGACGACATCCTGATTTACAACAAGAGTCAAGAAGAGCATATTCCGCATATCCGAGCAGTTCTTACAGTTCTGCAGCAGAACAAATTCTACACAGCAACAAAGAAGTGTGTTTTTATGGTGCCTCGTGTACTGTTCCTGGGGTATGTGATTTCGGGGGATGGATTGCAGGTTGATAGTGCTAAGGTCGAAGCAGTGCAGAAGTGGCCTCGACCGACAACACAGACGGAGGTGCGGAGTTTTCATGGTCTGGCTTCATTTTATAGGCGTTTTATTCCTAATTTCAGCAGCATCATGGCCCCGATTACTGATTGCATGAAGAATGTTCGGTTTTCCTGGAATGAGGAAGCAGAATTGGCGTTTCGACAGATCAAGGAGCGATTGACCACTGCCCCGATTTTGATTTTACCTGATTTTTCTCAGCCGTTCGAGCTGCACAGAGATGCATCAAAGGTTGGTATAGGGGCTGTTCTTAGTCGAATAAGTAAACCTGGCCTTATTTCAATGAGAAACTATCTCGGGGCAAAGACACGATACAAAGACATATGATCCGGGAGTTTTATGCGCTTATTCGTGCGATTAAGCATTGGCGCCATTATCTATTCCAGAGGGAGTTCATTCTGTTTACTGATCATGATTCTTTGCGAAATTTGCATGGTCAGGATAAAATCTCGCCTCGACATGCTCGTTGGGTTGCTTTCCTTGAACAGTTTACTTTTGTGGTCAATCATAAAGCAGGAGTTTCTAACAGATTGGTTGATGCACTGAGCCGTCGTCGCGGGCTACTGGGTACCATGCGTGTGGAGGTACCAGGATTTGATTCTTTTCGCGAAACACTTGCGGCTGATCCGTATTTTTCTGGAATTATTGACAGGTGATCATGGGTGAGAAGACCGATTTCTTGTCACAGAGGGGTTCTTATTTAAAGGTAATCCGCCAGTGCATTCCAGATCGCAGCCTTCGCTGAAGATTATTCAGAACTCCATGGTGAGGGCCATGTGGGACGGGATCGCACGCTGCGCTAGTGCAATCGTCTTATTTCTGGCCTAGCATGCGTAAGGAGGTTGAGAAGTTTGTGCAGCGATGCCGGATTTGTCACGCAGCGAAGGGGACGGCCACTAATGCTGGATTGTACATGCCATTGCCAGTTCCGACACATCCTTGGGTGGATGTGAGTATGGATTTCGTGGTAGGGTTTCCACGTACGCAGCGGGGTCATGATTCCATCTATGTGGTGGTGGACAGGTTTTCTAAAATGGTTCATTTCATCCTGTGCAAGAAGACCACCGACGCAGTTAATGTTGCTCAGTTATTCTTTCGGGAGGTCTATCGTCTTCATGGGTTACCTGCTTCTATTGTTTCTCGACCGTGACACTCGCTTCGAGCCTTTTGGCGCAAACATGGAAGATGGCTAACACACAGCTGAACTTTAGCAGTGCTTATCATCCCCAGACCGATGGACAGACAAAGGTGGTTAATCGTTCGTTGGGTAATCTTTTGCGCTGCTTGGTCGGGGAACATATTAATGCGTGGGATCAGAAATTGTGCCAGGCGGAGTTTGCTCATAATCATGCAGTTAATCGCAAGATCGGGTTCACTCTTTCCAGCGGTGTATTCTGTCCAGCCTAAGGGGCCGTTGGACTTGATTGCTTTGCCCAGCAGCCAGAAAGTTCATCACAAAGCGGCTGATTTGGTGTCTGGGTTGCAGGAGATGCACAAGACTGTCTACGATACGATCGCCTACATGATGCCAACAGCAGATACAAGCAACATGGATCGAAGCGGGGAGGGCCGAGTTCGATGTCGGGATTATGTGTGGGCAAAAGATCGACTAAGGAACGCTTTCCGGTTGGGGCGTACAACAAACTGTCTGCCAAGAAAATTGGGCTAGTGGAGATTGTGGAGAAGATTAATCCGAATGCGTACCGGTTGAAGCTGCCGAGTCACATTCGTACGACAGATGTCTTCAACGTGAAGCACTTGATTCCGTTTACAGGTGATGCTTCTTCTGACGAGGACACCGGCGCAAATTCGAGGTCGAATTTTTCTCAGCCTGGGGAGAATGATGCGGACAAAATTGCGGAGTCGTTTTTGGAGTCGTTTGAGCGACAACGCGGGAATGGGCATAATTTTTGATTTCGGAGGAGTTACGGGACGCACAACATATCAAAACTAGCGTCTTTTCGAGAGGAACAAAAGTCATGGGGCTTTGCCCCTTGAGCAGGCTTTAAAAAGCCCAAAAAACGCTTCTAAAGGCCTCAAAAGGCCCGACGAAGTTTTTTATCAGCTTTCTTAGTTTTTTGGTATTTTCGTCATTTTGATTGTCTTAGAATTATTTCGAATTAGGGTTTTTCCAGACTTATTTATACTTTGTTCTAGGGTTTTGAAAGACAGTTTTGCCGTTTTATGATATTAATCATTTTCTCCAGTTTTCTCGAGAGAAAATTGACGGTTGATCGCTGAATTTCTCGAGCAAAATTCTGTGATTAATCTTTATCAAGTCTTTCGCTACGTCAGTTAGTCAAATACCAAATGACATAATAGGGGTTACCATGGCCAAGAAAAAAGTAGCAAGCTTTTTATTCATTGTCTTTAAAGCTTTAAAATTTCCTTTGTTTTCAATATTTTACTTTTTTTATGAAGGCATATTCATCTAACACGTCATATATACCTCTTATAAATTTAGTGCTTCTAAAAGAATTCGAGGAATAAACACCAATAAAAAGATTGACTGACTAAATATGATGTACTCCCTCCGTCCCGCTCGAAAGGGCAATTTTGCCTCCTAGCACAAAAATTAAGAAATAATACATGCACTGATACTTGCACTGATACTTGCGCTGATACTTTTTTATAAATGCATTGACACTTTTTTATACATGCATTGACACTAACACTGCACTTTTTTACCTTAACACTGGAATGTAATAATACATGCACTGCTACTCTTTTACACTAGCAATTTTTTACACTAATACTGGTCCTTTTTTACACTAACACTGACACTTTTTTACACTGCCACTTAATAATACATGAACTGACACTCTTTACACTGACATTTTTTACACTAACATTAATATTTTTTTACACTGCCACTTAATAATACATGCACTGACACTCTTTACACGATTTTTTTTACTCTAACACTGCACTTTTTTACCTTAACATCGGTACTATTTTACACTGACACTTTTCTAGACGTGCACTGACACTTTTTTATACATGATTGACACTTTTTTAGACTGGCGCTGACACTTTTTTAGAAGTGAATTGACACTCTTTTATCTGGAAATCAATGACGATAAGCTTGTTGGAATGCTTTGAATTGTTCACTTGTCGAAACGTAGGCTAATTTTACAGTCGTGGCTCAGGCAGCAGCAACAACCACATAACTAAATCAATGATAGAAATATTAGGGTTACCGCTGACGGAGACATGTATGACGAATCGACTCTGCAAAAAAGGAACACGGCGGAATGAGACTGAGTTTGAGATTGAAGACCGGCTTCCTGATATGGTGAAAGCGATAATGTGGAAAAGCGGGGCGAAGAGCAGTTGTCGTGGTCGAATTTAGCGGGGAAACAAAACCTGTTTTTTTTTTAGCTTACAAGAAAACGAGTTTTTTTTTTTTTTTTAAAGATTTTGGCATTGTTTATAGTGACTAGTTATTTATTTATTTTTATTTTTTTGGGATAAATATTTTGGTAAGAAAATGATTGTTTAACGGAATAAAAGTGACGGGCCAGTCCCAACTAACGAAGCCCACCATTTTAGACATCACAAATACACTGCTATTGAGCAATCCCTTTGCTACAACTCCAACGACCCAACAATAAAGATCAATCGACCTAGCTCATTGTCCGTCCATCCTTGGTACCGACCTAGATTCATACAACATACGATCATCAACTTGAACAATATCCGTCTGGCCAATACACAAAGTCAGGTCGACCTCGAATACTCAGGCGACCTCGACCTATAGAAACGTGTGTCTATTTACGACTCAATCTGTAACCGTTTTCTACAATCACGGAGATCTTTACGCCTGCATTGTATTCATGATTCAAGGGATTCATTACGATCCTACATCACTCATATATATAACAGACTACATTCAACGTAAAAATGTAATGTCTTCTGGCTTTCTTGAGATAACGTCATTTCTATACAGTTTTATACAAATGTATAACACTACATCTCATCATCACGCCGGAGGATATTAGCCGTATACCACCCCGACTAATCGTTTGTTCGTGATTTCAGGTAATAGTTGATATAGATCAATCTATTGATTTAATAAGGCTGTTATAAACTGTTTCTTACATCATTAATTGTTATAAATTATAAGACTATACACAATGGTGATCTTTAGCAAAAGGCATGGCTGACGTGGCTTATTAGGCCTCCCACAATGGTGACCTAAGTGAAAGGCTTGGGATGACTCATGGAAAATGTTGGTTAACATTTGCCATGCAAGGCTTGGCTAAGAAAAACTGACCCACTTGCCCGTGTAACACACGAAGGAAGAAAGGAAGAAACTTGGAGGGTGCAGGCCACTCTCCGTGCATGCGTAGGAAAATTCCCCTTGTTTGCCTTTTTTTTCTTCTTCTTCTTTGATTTTTTTTTTTTGGTCAATAATTGTTGCCTTTTTTATTTTCTTCTTCGTCTTCTTTGTCTTTTTTTGTTTCAATAATTCACTTCAACTAGGAGTGTCAGATATATATTTGACTATAAATTTCAACTAGGAGTGTCATAATTTAAAAAAAAAAATCAAAATTTTACCAACGCCCAATTATTTTGTTTCAACTATAAATAGACACAAACTTTACATATGTTGGACACCTTCTTCAATTTTCTCTATTTGGTTAAAAATTAGTCATTCTCTCCTTAAAATTTCTTTAAAAATATTTTATTTCGTAATTATGGGTCCAAACTATCCTAATTGCTATGGAAACAACCAACATTCCCAAACAAATTCAAATGTCAATAGAAATCCTCCAAATTCACGCATGCCTATTGATTCAAATTTGTTAAACCATCCTCAACTATCTCAATTGATGGGATTTTATCCTCTACCTCAACAAATTCCTAATATTTTCAATGCTCTAAATTTATTTCAAAATTAATACAATCCTAATTTCTTTTCTTCCCCAAATATGTTGTCTTCTCAAAATGTCCAATTTCATTCTTCAAATCTCGAATTTTCAACATCCCAACAGTATAATAAGTCTCCTAAAACTCATGATGGTGATGTGGGTAGCTCAAGAATTTTATTTCAAGATATTGAAGATGATGTTGATGAAGAGAATCCCACTGTTCCTTCTAACCAACCCGACGAATCCAAAAGTAAGAAAGATAGGCGGGTGTGGACCATAGCTGAAGATATGTTCGGCTTACCTTGAGGCCGGTGGAGATACAAATACCGGAATGCATCAAATGAAACGTGATCTTTGGGCAAATATAATGGAAATGTTTGCAGCAACTCAAAGAGAAAATCCAAGCAACATAAATGAAAGGAACGTTGAGTCGTGCAAATGTCACTGGAGAAGAATTAACTTACAAGTGAGTAAGTGGGTTGGCATATACGCAGAAGCACAATGAAAAAAGAGGAGCGGTTGTAATGAGGACAATGTTCTAGGAAAAGCTCGAGAAATATGGAAAAAAACTAACAATGGGCACAAATTTCTTCTCGAGCACTGTTGGGATTTGCTAAAACACTATCCGAAGTGGCAAGGTGGAATGATTGCGGAAGAAATGTTTCGTCGCAGATATCGAATGGGATGCCATGTCTTCTTTCGTATCATGGAAGCATTGCGTGCATCTGATGATTATTTCCACCAGAAAGTTGATGCTAGTGGTAGACTTGGTTTATCGATTGAGCAAAAATGCATTGCCGCAATGCGAATTTTAGCATATGGTACTGCATACGACTCAGTTGATGAACATCTAAATGTCGTTGAAACCGCTAACGAATGAGTGTCTTCTTCATTTTGTCAAGGTGTCATAATCCAGTTCCGCGATCGTTACATGAGAAGGCCGAATTCTGATGATATAACTACGTTACTCCGACAAGGAGAGGAGCGTGGATTTTCAGGAATGATGGGCAGTATCGACTGTATGCATTGGACTTGGAAAAATTGTCCACGGGGTTGGAGAGGGCAATTTCAAGGTAGAAATAAAACACCAACGTTAATCCTCGAAGCCGTAGCCTCGCGCGATTTGTGGATTTGGCATGCATTCTTTGGAATACCAGGTTCGTGTAATGACATAAATGTCCTAGACCGTTCTCCAGTATTTACAGATATATTAGAAGGCCATGCTCCGCCTGTTAATTATACTCTGAATAATTGTGTTCATATAATATGGGATATTATCTTACTGATGGAATATATCCGAAATGAGCGGCTTTTATTCAATCAATCAGTGCCCCACAGACGGCAAAGCATAAATTATTTGCTAAGAAACAAGAGTCGGTAAGAAAAGATGTGGAGCGTGCTTTTGGAGTTTTACAAGCTCGATTTGCTATATTTCGACAACCTACTCTAGCATGGAGTAGGAGTATCTTGGGTAAAATTATGCTAGCTTTTATCATCATTCACAATATGATAGTTGAGGACGAACGCTCAACCTATACACATTTTGATCCAAGAGACAATGAAGAAGATTTCACTCAAAATCAAGCATCAACTAGTAGTGAAAATCAAAGCTTTACTTTCTCCAATGTTCGAGAATATGACTTATCATCATATATGAGTAATCGAAGTAGAGTTCGGAATACAAATATCAACAAGTCACTGAAAAAAGATTTGATTGAGAATATTTGGAAAAAATTTAATGAAGAAATTGATGATAATTAAAATTGTGTGTTAAGAGTGTCCTATGTAATTTTATTTTTTTATGTTGTTTGTTACATTATATAATCTTTTAATTTCAATTGTCTTTGTAGATAATTTTCATGTTATATATTCTATAATAAGATGTTATTAACTTATCATATTTAAAAACATTATTAAATAATAATTATATTAATAAAATTATATAATTAATAATTAAAATTATTATAATAGAAAGATATAAATTATTATTATGTATAATTAACAATAATAAAATAATATGAATAAATAGGAAAAAGAAAATATATTGGGTTATAGTAAAAAATATGAGAGAGAAATTGATGACTTAAGTCACCACTGTGGATAAAATAGTGTAAAGTTATGGTTATTGATGACTGATGATGTGGAGCTGATATGAAAGAGAGAGAAGCTGATGACTTAAGTCACCGCTGTGGATGGTCTAATAAGTGCTGTGGATGGTCTAATAAGTGATTGATTGGTTTTGGTCCTTGGGATTCTGGATCATCAAATTCTTTAAAGTCAATTAACATGCATAATCAAGAAAAAAAATATCAAGAAAAATTATGTTTTTTCTTATCCATATTGTTTAGATGAAGGGTACTGCTTGGGAAATTAAGAAAAAGAAGAAAGAAAGAAAGAAAGAAAGACAGACAACCCACCACCACCTTCCCACCATTCAACCCCCATCTCCACCTACAACTTCCACCGCGCTGCCGCATTTCCACCACCACTGTCCACTCATACAAAGTAGAAGTATGGCTGGCAAAATACAGTATATTTTAAACTACTTTTTCACATTAGACTAGTACCACTGAGTTTAATCAATATTAGGAATACAACCTACGCTTGACAAGAGCAAGAAGCAGGAAAAATGTCAGAATAAGGAGGATAATCACACATATCAGCTACCATTAAAAGGTTAGTGATTACAAACCATTTTTTTTTAGAAATTTAACATATTTTTCTTAAAGATTAGAAGAGGGGTCAACATATCAGTGTCATCATTTCCATCTATCGGTAGTAAACTTGCTGATAAGTAGGTGCCATGCCATTGCTATTGCCATACACTCCATATACCGGATAGTTTATTGGTGTACCTGGATATGTGAGTGGTGGAGACAGTGAGGCAGCTTCTGGTGAGTAGGCAGCGTAGGGGTTGGTGGGTGGGCTCCTGCTTCCGTGGCCGTACATTGGTGGTGGGACCGGATATGCTGGTACAACAGAAGGGTACTGAGTGTGGGAGGGAGACCTCACAAATGCTGGTGCAGAGGCTGGGAAAGATGACACGTAAGCGTTTGTTATGCGACCGGCCTTGGCTGGAGGCATGGGGCCCACGTTGCTCGCTCGCGTTCTTTTGTTGGCTGGGACTGCTGTAGCTGGCCTCTTCTTTTCTATCTTGACCTTCTCCAACTGTTCAAGACGCTTCTTCAGGTTCTCAGGAGGGAATTCAGACTCAAGTTTGTACTCTTCGATGCACTTGATGACCGCTTTAAGCGCTGACTGCTCCTTGCGTGCAGCTAGGAGCTGAAACATCAACAAGATAAAAGATAAAGAGAAAGAGATAAGGAGTACTCCCACCCCCCCCCCACCCCCTTCCCCGTCCCAAAATGAATGTCTATTTTCTAGAAAATGTCTTAAAATTAATGTCTATTTTCAAAAGAGAACTTTGTCCCCAAAAGAATTTTTACCAAAAAGATTTCACATTTCATTACATACTTGAAAACTAAAAGTTCAGATGATAAATACAAGAATATTATGCATCTTTGCCATTATGTTTCGGAAATATTTTCAGAATGCCCCTTAAATAAAAAGTAGACATTTATTTTGGGAAAGAGGAAGTGCAATTACCGTCAAGGGGACAGGAGGAGAAAACATGAGATATGACTGGGGGGGGGGTAAGAAAAGTATAATTATTTGACATGAAAAAGAAGAGGAAGAGGCAAAATACCGCTGCACGGCCTGAATTGTTTGGGTCCTCCAGAATGGAAGTTGCAACCTTTTTCGCATCTTTCAGAAAAGCTTTCAGCAAAGGCACAGGAGGAAATCTGTCCACAAGGCCAACTTCATGAGTGAAATGGACAGCATCAACCTGCTGCCCCTTGCTAATTAATTCTTCAATCATATCTGCAAATGAAGAAACATGAAACACCCATTCCGTGAGAAACATTTAGATAGTTTACCACTGAATGCCCTTCAACATCTAGAATGAATTAGCACACCTAAAGTACTAAGATGAAAAAAAAACTCACTCGAAAGTACCACTTGCCCAGTGACGACTACAGTATTTTTCCGTTGGCAACAGAAGTCACAAAGAGCCGTCAAACAAAGCCCAGCGCAAATGTCAAAAAAAAAAAAATGAAAATAAAAACAAAAACAGGGCATCATGTGAAAGATTTTGTGTAACATGTAACCATAAACACAAGCATATCTTTCTGATAATAATATACTCCCTTCTCCCGAGATGATCTTCCTACTTTTTGTTTGAGCAATAATATTAGGTTAATTTAATTATCTGAATGAACATCTAAAATTTGTTACTGATAGTATATATTATGTTGTATCAATAACAAGTTTAAAACTTTCATTAGAATAATTAAATTAATCTAAAATTATTGATCAAATTACCTTCGTGTTAACAACAAAAAAAGTAGGTATGTCATTTTGGGACGGAGGGAGTACATCAATAGCTATAAAGGAACTAGGATGAGAGCAAGAGTGGCTAAAGTGTTTTATTCTTTACTTTGCTGGGACAAATATACAGTGAAGCACCAGCTAATGTTTGATCAGTGGAATTCACAGCACAAATGTGTCAATCAACCAGAAGGATATTGATATCGGGATTTGATATCGCCTGCTTCATTTTCATGTAACGTAGGGGCTCAGAATATATCTAAAGCAATAATGAGCTAAAACTAGCACAAGAAGTTATACAAGCTTCTACAATAAGAGTACCATATGATCAAAGCCAAACAACAACAACAACCAAGCCTTAGTCCCAAAATAATTAGGGGTCGGCCAAACTGAGAACAAATTTATTGAAACTACACGTGGATATACACAGTTAGTACATTGGAAATATGTGTTGATTTTGCAGGCCAATTTGTACATAACAACTGGAGAATGTTTGTCAGGTAGAAAGGAGGACCAATATAAGAGTACAACTCAAATCCAATCAATAATAGGCTTACTATAAAAGCATCAACAACAATAATCACCTTCTACTGTCAGAGCTTATTGAATGATGAAACACGACAGTTCTATATTGTTAATAATTAGCCTCATACGACCAAAGTAACCTGATAACTTGCAATATCAGAGAGACTATTTCCAGGGCATCGATAGCCATACGATCCATAATGAGTACAGTATACTCATTATGATCTTTCAAAACAGTAACCGCGTGAAGAACTGTACTAATTATGGATCTTTCAAAACAGTAACCGAGTGAAGAAATAAGGATACTTCATATAATACAATGGCTTAAGAAGGGGACAAATGGAAGATCCAACGAAAGCGTTTAAATACGTTCAGCAAGCATACATGCAATTTTTGGACCGTGAAACTCACTCTACACAGCAAGTTCACACACTAACTGGACATTGAATGCAAAGTTTATGAAGGAAATTATTTGTGATCTGACCAAGACTCAAAAAACGTCATCTAAATTAGGGCCAAACGCTTACAAAATAACAGAACCCATAAGTAAGCACTTATATAGACTCGAATGTTCTTGAGCTGGAAAACAAAACACAAGCAAAACTCCAAAAACAGACGAGAGTTTTAGCG
Organism: Adenophora triphylla var. japonica; assembly: GCA_022495995.1. Taxonomy (NCBI): domain Eukaryota; kingdom Viridiplantae; phylum Streptophyta; class Magnoliopsida; order Asterales; family Campanulaceae; genus Adenophora; species Adenophora triphylla. The sequence goes on from JAFEMH010004180.1 coordinate 48,102, forward strand.
TGAATGTGGGATAGCATTCAGAATGTCCACACAGCAATTTCATCAGTGCAAAAACATGCTTAGCATCCTTAACAACAGTTTTCAAGCATCAACAGACATCAGACTTCTTGGGTAATGAATCATGTTCTCTTTTCCAACGAAAAAGACCAAACCACACATTCAATTCATTCATGTAAACCCAAAATGTGCACACCAGACAAAACTTGCAAGATTCTATGTTTGGTGCTCTGGAAAGTCTAAACGGGCAAACATATCTTTGCCTCTAGCGAAGTTTGACCGACCTATTTATCTCAGGCACCTATTTGAACAGTACATGGCAAGAACCAAGTCAGACATCAAGAAGGCCAAACAGAATTTAACTACAAAGTATAAAGTACTTTGAGATTCACAAAGTAATACATCTGACTAATAAGTGAATGCCACCAATGATGTAATGAAGTGCACTTTTGCCTCTTGCACGAGCGAGTAAAAATAATATTATGGATACATCCTCACTCAGATGGAATGCTTAAGCAAGAAAATACGCGCTCTTAAGTCTTAAACCATTGAAATGGTGTTCCTTTTGCCAGGATTGGTAGCAAGCTGATGTGGCTGCATCAAAACAAGATTTAACGCCTAGAGAGAAGAGCGTGTTTGCTTGCTTTCAAATCAATCCATTTCCCCTTTTGCCTTTTTTGCTTTTTAAAAATGACATGTGATACATGATGAGAGACTACTTATTAGAACCCTATTCATTCATAAATAACTACTGTTACTCGACTGTAGCTCCAATTTTTCATAATGAAAAAGAATGATTTGAAAAATCCTAATATATGTATGGTAATACTTTATGAACTATTTAAAAAATGATAACACTAAAAGATGAGGATTGACGATATCATTCTATACTGTTGTCTATCTGCAAACGCGTATACGTGTGTCATGACTCATGTGCATTTGTTATTTTTCTTATTGGGGTGGGAAGGGGCACCGGGGAACATTCAGTAATATCAAGCAAATTTTACAACTGGTAAAAAATCCAAAAAGGGAAGAGCATGACCAGCACACAAGCCAATCTCAATACGAGAACATCACTCAATACAGTAAGCAAAACTTATAACCAAGAATGTGAGGTCAGTAATGGTCCAAAAGTAAAAGGCCCCAATTAGGATTGACAAAACAAAAAAAAACGAACATCAAACCAGGTGTTAGGATGTTACAACTTGAGTTCTTATTTTACGGAACTAAGCAGGTGCAAGAAACTTCAAGTCAATTGATGGCATATAAGCAGAAAAATATCATATTTTTAAACTCCAAACCCTAACATGAAATTTACAGGGTTAGCCACAAACGTATGCCAGATAATTCAAGGGAATTTCATTTCAAATATATGGATGATTACATACAAGTTTAGAGATTTCCTTTATAATTAATAATTATAATTGTTGATAAACTATTAGTCCAACCAGTGGCGAGGCCAGAAATTTTGTAAAGGGAGTCGAGATTGCTTTTGGGATAATTAATATAATTAATGTATACAAATATAGGATGCAAGGGGGTCAAAATAATAATTTAGTGCAATTTTTTCTAAAAATTAAGGGGGTCAAAATTTATAAATCCATCATTTTTAGTAGTAAAATGTCATTTTCTAAAAAATTGATAGTGCTAAAATTGACACATCATAAAATTGACATTCTAAAATTGAAGGGGGTCGAATGACCCCCTTGGAGTCAATGTGGATTCGCCAATGAATCCAACCCCTTCTCACTCGCCCGCAAATGAAAAAAGAGCAACCAGAGGGACAAATACAATCTCAAACAGTTCAATTAATGAGGTAGCTCATCATATGGACTATACACTATAGAGCGCAAGTCACAACCAGAGTCCAGAGATATCATTTAATAAAATCTTATGTACCGGTAGAAAGCAACAAATTAAGTTCTATTTACAGAAAATACTACTGGAGTAACCCAAAAATAGTTCACAGAATATTTACCGGGCATTTTATCACTCAATCCAAGCGAAACCGCAAGCCGGGGCATTTGTTTCCTCCAAGCAGACCCAACGACCAGCTTCCTGTAGAAATCAAAATCCTCATTCTTTACAATCCCGAACGTCACCAAATGCTGCAAGAACGTATGAACATCCGGCGTCTTCACATTCTCAATCCCTCCCCGCTGGTCCAAACTTTCCTTCCACGTCTCCGCTATCTCCTTGGCACTCCTTTTCACACTAGGCGTCACCAACAGCCTGCAATTTCCCAAAATTGGATCTACTACAACCGGAATCAAACTCTCCAACATCAACACACAAGCCCAACCCAAATCATTCCCGTTTTCAGCCCGTTTATCCACCGGAAACACTTCGGAAATCGCCTCCAAGACAAACCTAGCCGGATCCACACACTCCCCCAACACCACCGGAATTTGCACCCTCATCTCCTCCATTTCCTTCTTCCGCACAATAATAAACCTCCAAAACCCTAACGAATCCATTTTCGCACAAAACGACTTCAACTTCAACCTCAAACCCTCGGAATCGTCAACTTCCGGTACCTCCTCATCCTTTTCCACCGCCTGTAAAGCCGCGCCGAAACTCGTTTCAACTTTTTTCAGCGCAATTGAGATCGAACCTTCAATTGTAGTCTCGCGCTTGGTGAGAACTTGGAGAGGCGTTGGTTTGAGTATCAAGCGACTTGATCTTGTTCTGAATAGCTTCGGATTTCTTCAGTAGGTCTTGCTCGAGAGAGGTGAAGTGATCGGATAGCTCTTTCCAGAGGAGAGTGCAGCTGGTCATGAGTGACGTTTGTCTCTGGAAGTCATCGAAGCTCGTAGGTGAATGAGTGAACTCGCCACCGCCGCTGTCTCCGGAATCGGGGAGTGAACCCATCTTGTTGGCTCAGCTTCCGGTGGTCGTACAAGACATGAAGGAACGGAGATCCTAGGGGATATCTAGAGAGAGAGAGAAAAGGAGGAGAGAGAGAGAGAGAGAGAAATGGATATATTTATATACGGGGATCTTAAATACAAGTGATCTAATTTATTCCATCGCCGCCCTGCCCGTCTCGTGTAAGTTTACCCGAGATGCTCCTCTTACATCTCTAGACTTACACGACATATCTCGTACATTTACACGAGATTTATGTCGTGTAAGTCTACCCGAGATACAAGAGGACATCTCGCGTAGACCGGCACGAGATATGCATCGAGGCTAATGTTTCACTTCAAAGAATAGGAAAAGCTCGGCCGAGTTTGAAATGTTTGTGATGTAGTTAATTCATCACCGATGTCCGGTAGGAACCCCGCAAAATACAAATACAAGTAGTATCGGTCGGTTTCCAGGATCCAAAGCATGTATCTCGGGTATATCCACTCGAGACACATCTCGAGTAATATTACACGAGACACATCTCGAGTAAACTCACTCGAGATGCATCTCGAGTGTATTTACCCGAGATGTCCCCGTACGCTTTAAAAAAAAACAAGATGGGATAATGTTTCACTTCAATGTGAAAAGCTAACAAGAGATCGAACTTGGAATAAAAATTTGATTGTGAATGTGATAGGACATCTCCCAAAAAACCATGGGAGGGATTTAATATACCATTACACGTATAGTATCGCCAAATTGTTTACGAAATGAAAGTGTTTACGAAACGAAAGCAATTAATTCAAACATTCATACAAAGTGGATAAATAAAAAACCATAACACATATACTATCCCAAATGTAACGAGTTAGTCTCAGGAGACCACCGTTCCAAAAATGCCGTAAGCAGCGCATGGTTCGGCCTCTGAATGACCGCACCGTGCAGCTGCTGGAGGCCCGACGCATCCACGAGGGCCGCCTGTGCTCTATCGGGCAAAATGGATGCGCATCACTGGCCGAACCCGTTGATTCGAAACAAAAATATAATCAATTCTCGAGAAAAGGCGTAGGATAAGTAAAGGAATATTTACGTGTGTGTGTGGTATAAATGACTTCAAGATTTTAAACATATCACATTAATTAGTAGCTTACCTATCCGGATGCGTCGGCCTCGTCCGGAAAGTCACTAATGACTCACTAACGGAGTCACTCCAAATCTGTCCAGGCTCGGTGATCACCGAACCCGTATAGCAAGGAAACATCCTCGGGCCACCACCAGGTCCCTCTCAAGCCGCCAGCGATGGTCGCCCTCCACACCTCGCCTCCTCCCCCGTCCCCGCCCGATAGCCACAACCCGACCCCGCCTCCTCCCACGTGTCTCGCCGGTCTCCCAGCTCTACTATATCCTCCTCCTCCTCCTCGCTCCTCCTCCACCTCCTCCTCACCTCCACCTCCACCATCATCATCATCATCATCTCCACCTCCACCTCCACCTCCACCTCCACCTCCACCACCGCAACTCGTAACTATCACTCTCCTCCTCCCCATCGAACTATCCTCCTCCTCCTCCCCATCGAACTATCCTCCTCCTCCTCCCCACTATCCCTATCGACCGCCGTCCTCCTCCCGCTCATCATCACCGCTGCCCTCGTCCGGCCTTCCTCCGGTTTTCTTCTCTCTCCAAACGCTTATCGCCCTTCCTCTTTCTAGTGAAACGGTCATAGGTTCACGTGCCTACAAAAACACAAATAAGAGAGAGACAATACATTAGAGACATCTCATATGAAACCACTCGAGATGCATCTCGAGCGGGTTTATACGAGACATCTCGTATAAACCCACTCGAGATGCATCTCGAGTGGTTTCACTCGAGATGTCCCATTAAAACCCAGCCATCATACCCGCTTTATGCCAAAACTTGGATTCAATTTTAAACAATCTAACACAAATCAACAACAACAATTGGGATGACATCTCGAAGTGAAACCACTCGAGATGCATCTCGAGCGGGTTTATACGAGACATCTCGTGATAAACCCACTTCGAGATGCATCTCGAAAGTGGTTTCACTCGAGATGTCCCATTAAAACCTGGGCTCATCATACCCGCTTTATGCCAAAACTTGGATTCAATTTTAAACAATCTAACACAAATCAACAACAACAGTGGGATGACATCTCGAGTGAAACCACTCGAGATGATCTCGAGTGGGTTTATACGAGACATCTCGTATAAACCCACTGAGATGCATCTCGAGTGGTTTCACCTCGAGATGTCCCATTAAATTAGGTTTAAGTTTACCTTCTTTACGGGGCACGGCCGAAGAGGACGCTCCGCGACGACACTGGGCGGTAGCTGCCGGCTCCAAGGCGGCGGGTTGGGACGCCGGGATTTTTACTCTCACCATTTGCTGCGAGTCGATTGAAATCGCCCGAGAGAGAGTGTTTCTCGTTCGCTCACGCAGAAGAGGAGAGTCTCGAGAGAGAGTGTTTGAAATGAAGGATAAAAAAAAAAAAATGGGTATATAAAGGGGCAAATGAGTAATTTCCCTTAATCCCTGTATTTAACACTCCCTGTATTTAGAATTTGCCGAGAGAAATGGAGGGAGATGTATTGGTTGGAGAAGGATTGCTGGCGGTGGCGATAAAGGCGGGTTGGAAGAACGGGACGGAATGATGATGTGGCAAATTGTTAGTGGGACGCCGTCGGACAAAAAGGTAGTATTCTGTTACGCTAACATGCGCAGGAGTGTGTAGAATAAGATAAGAGGGGTTTATGCTTTGTCCGCGTTTTGGACTTTCCGGGTCTAACCCGTTTATTACCGACCGAATCATGAACGATGAACCGCTAAATTGCTGCCCACCAACAATTCTAATAAGTTCACCCCAAACATAACCCCAAACATAAATTCTTCTCAAAACGCCACCAATCCGATGAGTTCACCCCTTGTTCTTGTATATACTACCTCCGTCTCGCCCGATGATTCAACATTTTGGTGAAGTAAATTAAAAAAAGTGATGAATGGAAAAAGGATTGTGAGAGGGAAGAAGTGAGTGGATATGATAAGTGGGGCTCACAATTTAAATATCTGAGGGGAAAAAGTTAGTGGATATGACAAGTGAGCCCCACAATTTAAGAATTTAAGTATGTGAGAAAAAAAAGTTAGTGGGATTGACAAATGGGACCCACATTTATTATCATTTTAGAAAAGGTGAAGCTTCTACAGGAACATCCATTTGAGTAAAAGGTCGGGACACCCATTTAAATAAAATGTGAAGGTGAAGTTACGAACGGGACGAAAAGAGTATATTCATATGTATAGGCATCACTGCTCATAAGACAAAGTTTGACTAATGTTACAGTGGAGACAGGGGCGGAGCCAGGAATTGCCCGAGGGGGGGGCAAGATTACACTGGGTTCAGGGCGCCGCCTTCGAAAAAAAAAAAAAAATTCGGGTCGGACAAGTAAAAAATGGGTCGGATCCATGAAATACAATGTATTTTAGTTAAAAATATAAAGAATTAAGAAAGTTAACAAAAATGATAAAAGTAAGTAATTTAAAGAACGATTGAAATAATGTTGAAGTATTTAACGCAAACAATTTATTAAAATATATTACTCGTACAAAAAAGAAATTTAAATTTGCTAATTAAACTTGAGATAATAGGAAGAAAGACCAAAAATAAAAAAAATGGGAAAAGCCTAACTAATTAATTAAGATTGAAAAAATGTGAGGAAATTAGGAGAAAGAGAAAAACAAAATTGTTAAGAGAAAGAAATGGAGAGAGAGAGAATAGCAAAGATGTAGGACAAATAAAATTAATTAAAAATGTAAGTAGCAGGGTTCAAACATGAATTTGAAAGAAAACACCAAAGACTTTAACTTCACCCCTTTTACCACTAAATTGAACCGCACCACTCACTGGTGTTAATCTTGAAATTAATTATATATAACAAAAAAATATGGATGGGGGGTGAGTGGGGGTGGGGGGGGGTGGGGGCTGAGTGGAGAACGATTCTCTAAAAATTATCAAGCATAAAGAAGATTAAATTAGTTAATGTTTTAAGTGAAGACAGATTCTCTTGAAGTTTGTCAAATGACCAATTATAGCTCTTGTTCAAGTGGAGACCATCAAGGCCCTTCTACCACTGTTTCATTCAGCATATCATGCGCAAAAACTATTTCTCCGTCAATTATTCAGCTAATCGTGGAGCTTATCAAAATTTGTTTTGTTTTTTCAGGTAGTATTGTAACAAAAAATTAGCAGAATTGGATTGAACCAATAAGATTGATCCTGCCTCGATTTCAAATTTTTATAAATCGATTATTTGGGTAGATTTTGATTTTAAAACAAATATACAGAATCTTGAATCTGACTAAATTGATTATATATACATAAATATATATAAATATATATATATATATATATATATATATATATATATATATATATATATATATATATATATATGCGCCCTATTATAACGGTAACCACATTTATAATGGTAAACCATAAAGTAACCATTAATGCCTATCGGATTAAAAACACATCAACGCTTCGATTAAAAAAATAAGAAAAAAGAGTGGCATTTTCTGTAATTATTTCATTTAAAATCCCCCTCAAATTTCAAAATAAAATATCTCAATATCTATAAGTCGAAATTTTTTTTCGAAAACACTGATTTTTTCGTCTTGACGAGACGATTCAAACTAGATCCCTAAGATGCTTAGATTGCTTACTGTATTTTTAATTCAAATTCCAAAAATTGGTTGGTGCAACTTTAGAAAAAGGGTTAATTAGTGAACACTAGCTGTAAGTTAACTAGCTGTAAGTGAACACTAGCTGTAAGTTAACTAGTTATGTTGTCTTAGTGAACACTTGTTATGTTGTCTTAGTGAACACTAGCTGTGTTGTCTTAGTGAACACTAATTAATTAAATGAACTCTACCAGTAAGTGACACTAAATGTAGTGAACACTAGCTATGTTGTCTTAAATAACACTAATTAATTAGTGAACACTAGCCGTAAGTGAACACTAAATTCCGTAAGTTAACTAGTTATGTCAGTCTTAGTGACACTAGCTATGTTGTCTTAGTGAACACTAGTTGTATTGTCTTAGTGAACACTAATTAATTAGTGAACTCTACCGTAAGTGAGCACTACCGTAAGTGAACACTAGCTATGTTGCCTTAGTGAACACTAGCCGTAAGTGAACACTAGCCGTAAGTTAACTTAACTAGTTATGTCAGTCTTTAAAGGAACACTAGCTATGTTGCCTTTAAATAACACTAGTCCGCATTGCCTTAGCCGAACACTAAAGCTACATGTTGCCTTAAATAACACTAGTCAGATTGCCTTAGCGAACACTAATTAATTAGTGAACACTAGCCGTAAGTGAACACTAGCCGTAGCTGAACACTAGCTATGTTGCCTTAGTGAACACTAATTAATTAGTGAACACTAGCTGTAAGTGAACACTAGCTGTAAGTTAACTAGTTATGTTGTCTTAGTGAACACTAGCTATGTTGTCTTAGTGAACACTAGATGTGTTGTCTTAGTGAACACTAGCTATATTGTCTTCGTGAACACTAGTTGTATTGTCTTAGTGAACACTGATTAATTAGTGAACACTAGCTGTATTGTCTTAGTGAACACTAGCTAGTGAACACTAGCTGTATTGTCTTAGTGAACACTAGCTGTGTTGTCTTAGTGAACACTAGCTGTGTTTCAAGCAACATGTTTGTGAATCGAATCTGTGATTGCAATTGCAATTTGTCATTCCATATTTTACCATAAAAAGAAAAGAAGAAAAAATACTGGACATTTGAGAGCATCCACACACTAAGAAATCCGTTCCAGCGAGTAGAGGTGTATCTATGAAATAGTGCAGTTCAGCCATTTTCACCCAACAAAACGAACCAATAGGATTGATTTAGGTTTTGTATATGAATGGTTTGCATTGATTCAAGAAGTCATCCCACAAGTATACAGTCCTTGTGTTCATCTCTAGGTTATTCAATATTATTTTTTCAAAATCCTGTCTTCAGTGATCTAGTTTGAATCGTCTCGTCAAGACAAAAACATCAGTGTTTTCGAATTTTTTTTTCGACTTATAGATATTGAGATATTTTATTTTGAAATTTGAGGGGAATTTAGTTCACAATAATTACGAAAATGCCACCGCCTCTATCTTTTTTTTAATCCTGAAAGATTGATGTGTTTTTAATCCAACTGGTTGGGTTTAGTTCTCGTAGTTACCATATAAATTTGGCCTTATCATTTGAATATATATATATATATATATATATATATATATATATATATATATATATATATATATATATATATATATATATATATATATATATATATATATATATATATATATATATACTCCCTCCGTCCCCAAATAAAGAGTCGGTAAATTTGTCCGACACGCAAAATAAGAAATGTGATGTAGGAAAGAGAAAAAGTTTAAATGTTGTGAGTATAAAAAATTAAATAGGAGAGAGAATGAGTGGGAGGTGATGTAAGAAAGATAATGTTGTGAGTGTAAAAGTAAAGTAGGAGAGAGAATGAGTGGAGAGAATAGTGATTTAAGGTTTTCTTTTTGGGAAAGTGGCTTTTTAAATGGGACGCCCAAAAAGGAAATAAATGTTCTTTTCACATTTGGGACGGAGGGAGTATATATATATATATATATGAGTTGGTCTTATAAAAAACTAGTTTTTTCTGTCACTTAGGAAAAACGTGTTTTGTTTTTCCCGTTTGTGCCAGTGTCAGTTTAACAAAATGCCAGTGTGACAAAGTGCCAGTGCATGTGTAACAAAGTACCAGTGTAAAAAAGTGCAAGTGCATGTGTAACAAAGTGCCAGTGACAGTTTAACAAAGTGCCAGTGTAAAAAAGTGTCAGTGCATGTATATTAAGTGTCTGTTTATAAACTTACATTGGCACTTGGTTACACTAACACTGGCACTTTGTTACACTAACACTGACACTTTTTTAAACTAACACTGGCACTTGTTTTACACTAACACCGACACTTTGATACACTAACACTGGCACTTTATTACACTAACACTGACACTTTTTATACCGGCACCGGCATTTTGTTACACATGCACCGGCACGTAGTTTCGGACAAAAAGAGCTTTTAACTGGCACTTTTTTAGACGTGTACTGGTACATTTTTATCATAACCCTGGCAATTATTTAGACAATAGCTTTTTAATATCAGACTAAACAGACTAGGACGAAGACAGATTTAGATTATAAGACCAACTCGTGAATAATATGCTGGTTGATATTGCTGGAAAAATAGTGGGTGTGAAGGAAATTTGAGATTATTTCCTAAATGGGTTATTTGTTAAATGACCAAATTGATTATGGATTTGTATTCTACTCCATGAGAACATTAAAATCGAATATTTATTTGTCCAAAATGGTTGATGGATGAATGAAATATTAAGGCTCAAAGATGATGGGTTGGAAGTGGGAAAAAGAAGTTATCCCACATTGAATGGGAATGTGAAAGGTAGATAGTTTAAATACTACTACACTTTATGTAAGAAGTAATTGTGTGTGGCATAGAGGCTCTCTCTCGCGCACGGGTGCGCAGGGGGGGGGTGCAAATCATGGTCCAAAATAGGCTTGGGGCTACCGAACTCATGTGCGTACGCGTCCTGCGGACACGAATGTAGCTCCAAAATGGCCTACTCGCGCAAGCCCACCTTTTGCTAAAATTTTGAATTTTTGATTTCGAAAATTGAATTTTGATTTTGGAAATTTACTCCCATTTACCCATCAGAATCGAAACCGAGTTAATTCGATTTTAAATTCTTCCTTGTAATGTACCCATATCGAATCAAATGCAAAATTATTACCGTAATAATTTTCGTGATTATGATGGAATTGGCGCTTTGATTCAAGGCGCCTATAAAATGGAGTCTTCACAAACCATTTTAGACACCGTAAATTTTTCCCGCAAAACCGCTCTCACTCTCTCTTTGCCGCATATTGTTCTATCTTCGTTTGGCCTCCTCGCATATTGCATTTGGTGATACCGTCTAGGCACACCGGCCAATTCGCGTCGGAACTTGAGGTGCAAAGTGCCCCCTGGTCCGCACGTTCTATCCCGGGAGACTCGCGTCCAAGGCCTCAAGCACTATTGGTGAGGGGACGAATAAGTCTTAAGGAGACCGATTCATCAGTGCTCGTGCACAACCGTGTTGCCGCTATCTTTTTCCTTTATTTCCAGTTTATATTTTCTCGTTCTCGCCTTATATATTTACGTTACTGTAATTTTTATTAGTAATTTCTTTGCTTCGTAATTGCAAATTTTGCTAACAATCTTAAGACTTAATCCTACGAAGGGAAGGAGTTACCGAAACCATTCGTACTAATAATCCGCTCGTTTCTTTAAATGGCAACCGAGACAAACAAAGCCGGAACCGAAACCGTGAATGGAACCCAAACCGGAACCAGGAAATGGCTCTGGTTCTCAAGGCACTTCTATTGTGACTAATCCTCATACAAAGTGCATATCTCAACCCCCATCTTGAAAAGCTCGAAAAATTTGTTGGCCACGACTTTAAGAGGTGGCAACGAGAAAATGTTTTTCTACTTAACCACTCGAATTTGGCTAAGTATCTGAAAGAAGATATGCCGCCTGTGGCCGAGAATGAGACGGATGTGACAACCGTGGCTGCGGTTGATGCTTGGAAACATGGGGAATTCCTTTGTAAGAACTATGTTCTTAATGGCTTGTTCGATTCTCTCTATAATGTGTATAGGGGGAAAAAGAATGCTAAGGAACTATGGGAGTCCTTGGAACACAAGTATAAAATTGAGGATGCGGGAACAAAGAAGTTTATTGTTGCCCGTTTCCTTGATTTTAAGATGGTGGACTCTAAGACCGTGAAAACTCAAGTTGATGAGTTGCAAACAATTTATCATGAGATTGATGCCGAGGGCATGGTTCTTAGTGAGAGTTTTCAAGTGGCTGCAATGATTGAAAAGTTGCCTCCAGCTTGGAATGACTTTAAGAACTACTTGAAGCATAAGCGAAAGGAGATGAATCTTGAAGGGCTCATTCTTCGGCTTAGCATTGAGGAAGGCAATAGAGTTGCCGAGAAAAAGTTTAACCCAAGTGTGGCCAAAGCTAATGTGGTGGAGTATGGCCAAAGCTCCAAAGGCAAAGGCAAAGGCAAGGGGAAAGCTAAGGTTGAAACAACTAGAAGGTCGTTCAACTTGAAGCCTCAAGGTGGGGTTTCCAAGAAGAGGTTCACAGGAACTTGTTACAATTGTGGTGGTGAAGGCCACAAGGCGTCAACATGTAGGGCTCCTAAGAAGGCTCGTGAAGTAAACATGGTGGATGACATTGCTAGAGATGTGTCTGATATGCACCTGGCGGCGGTAGTTTCCGAGGTGAATATGGTGGGTTCGAATCCAAATCAGTGGTGGATTGACACCGGTGCTACTAAACATGTGTGCTCCAACAAAGACATGTTTAGTACTTTTGAAGCTATGGAAAATGGCGAAAAGTTGTTTATGGGGAATTCGGCCACTTCCGACATCAAAGGTCAAGGGAAGGTGGTTTTGAAGATGACATCCGGCAAGGAATTGACTCTCAACAATGTACTTTATGTGCCCGATATCCGGAAGAACTTGGTGTCCGGCTCGCTTTTAATTAAGCATGGTTTTCGTATTGTGTTCGAGTCCGATGTTGTCACTTTGTCCAAGAATGGAATGTTTGTAGGAAAAGGTTATGTGAATGATGGGATGTTTAAGCTTAGTGTTATGGTAGTGAAACCGAATGTAATGGCTACTAAGCCCAAAGTTAATGAAATGAATAATTCTTCCGTTTACTTGCTTCGAGTCTTCCCATTTGTGGCATGGTAGATTAGTACATGTTAATTATGATGCTATTCGTAGAATAATTAACTTGAACTATATACCAAAATTTAAAGTTGATTGCAAACACAAATGTGAACCTTGTGTTGAAGCAAAATTTACAAAACCTTCATTCCATTCAATAACAAGAAATAGTGAACCACTCGAAGTTAGTTCACACGGACTTATGTGACTTTAAATCAACACAATCACGTGGTGGCAATAAGTACTTCTTAACTTTTGTTGATGATAGCACAAAATATTGCTATGTGTATCTTATCAAAAGTAAAGATGAAGCTATAGAGAAGTTTATTCTCTATAAAAATGAAGTTGAGAATCAATTAAACCGAAAAATTAAGGTGCTAAGAAGTGATCGTGGTGGGGAATATGAGTCTCCATTTGAGGCAATTTGTGCTCAAAACGGAATTAAACATGTAACCACAAAGACCTTATACACCCCAACAAAACGGTGTTGCCGAACGAAAAATCGAACATTGGAAGAAGCAATGAATGCCATGTTGATAAGTTCGGGATTACCTTCTAACATGTGGGGAGAAGCCGTGTTGTCGGCAAATTATGTGTTAAATAAGGTACCTCGAAAGAAACTAAACAAAAGCCCATATGAATTATGGCATGGAAGAGCACCATGTTATAAATACTTGCGAGTGTGGGGGTGTCTTGCGAAGGTAGCTGTACCTCCACCTAAAAGGGGTGAAAGTTGGTCCTAAGACTGTTGATTGCATATTTATTGGATATGCACAAAACAGTTGTGCTTATAGATTTCTTGTTCATGAATCGAAAATTCAAGATATACACAAGAATACTATAATGGAATCAAGAAATGCTTCTTTCTTTGAGAATGTGTTTCCGTGTAAAAGAGATGAGGCAAGCTCATCTAAACGGACGTTTGATTCAATAGAAGAAGAAGTAGGAGAAGAAAATCATCATGAAAATGATGAAGCGGAGGTAGAACCTCGACGTAGCAAACGAGGTAGGATAGAAAAATCCTATGGATCGGATTTTATAACCTACATGCTTGAAAGTGAACCACAAAGTTATAAAGAGGCTGTGAGCTCTTCGGAAGGACCTTTGTGGAAAGAGGCCATCAAAAGTGAGATTGATTCAATTTTACAAAATCACACTTGGGAACTAGTGGATCTTCCTCCGGGAAGTAAAACACTAGGATATAGGTGGATTTTTAAAAGAAAAATAAAGGCTGATGGAACCATTGATAAGTATAAGGCCAGACTTGTAATAAAAGGTTACAGACAAAAGGAAGGTCTTGATTACTTTGACACGTATTCTCCTGTTACGAGAATTACGTCTATTAGGATTGTACTTGCAATTGCCGCTTTGCGAAATCTTGAAGTACTTCAAATGGATGTAAAAACTGCCTTTCTAAATGGAGATTTAGAAGAGGAGATTTACATGGAACAACCAGAGGGATTCTCTGCTCCAGGGCAAGAAAATAAAGTGTGCAAGTTAGTGAAGTCATTGTATGGCCTCAAACAAGCTCCAAAACAAAGGGCATCAAAAGTTTGATCAAGCCATGATTGAAAGTGGATTCAAAATCAATGAATGTGACAAATGTGTCTATGTTAAAAGCACGAAAATGGCTATGTTATTTTGTGTCTTTACGTAGATGACATGCTTATCATAGGAAGCTGTGATAAAATGATTAAATCCACAAAGAATATGTTGAACTCGAAGTTTGACATGAAGGATATGGGTGTAGCGGATGTGATCCTTGGTGTGAAAATTTCTAGAATATCCGATGGACTTGTACTAAGTCAATCTCATTATGTGGATAAAATTCTTGAGAAATTTAACAAGGATGACGATAGAACGGAAAATACTCCAATTGACACAAGCCTACATTTAACGAAAAATCGAGGCGAACCTGTGTCTCAATTAGAGTATTCGAGGGTCGTGGAAGTCTAATGTACTTAATGAGTTGTACAAGACCGTATATTGCATATGTTGTAAGCAAGGCGAGTCGGTATACAAGTAATCCCGGGAAGGACCATCGAAGGGTATAGTGAGAGTACTAAGGTACTTAAGATATACTCGTAATTATGGATTACACTATACTAGACATCCAAATTGTAATTGAAGGATATAGCGATGCTAATTGGATATCGATATCAAAGACTCTAAGTCTACGAGCGGATATATATTCACATTAAATTTGCCGCTATATCATGGAAGTCTTCTAAGCTGATCAAGATAGCCGATCCACTATGGAATCCGAGTTTATAGCATTAGACAAGTGTGGTGAAGAAGCCGAATGGCCGCGCCAATTTTTAGAAGATATTCCAAAGTGGACAAAGCCCGTGCCGGCAATTTGTATACATTGTGATAGCCAATCCGCAATTGGTAGTGGCACAAAGTCATATGTATAATGGTAAGTCTAGACATATACGTCGTAGACATAATACCATAAGACAACTACTCTCTCTTTGGTACCATATCTATTGACTATGTGAAGTCAAAGGATAATTTAGCGGATCCGTTAACAAAAGGGTTAACAAAAGAGGTAGTTGAACGTTTGACATTAGGAATGGGACTAAAGCCTCTTTAGAAGTTAAACACGGTGGAAAACCCCACCTAGTTATTTGGAGATCCCAAGATCTAGGTTTTCAAAGGGACAACCTAACCGTTAAAAGACTTGTAGTGTCACCGCTGGGGGAGTCATCCCCAAACCCATTCCTTAAGTGACATCTCGAAAGGAAAAGGTTAAGCGACTTGCTTTTAATGATTCTTTCGCTTCGAAAATGTCGAGCGGGAATCACCTATGTGAGAGAGAAGTGTGGCCGCCGAGGAGAATTGCGTGAGGCTCAATTCTTAGACCCTCTCACGTAACCGGGCATTATGTTCGTGGGCCGTGAATGAACATAGTCATGAGAATTGAAGTGTGTTAGGGAGATACCGTGTAAAGTATATGATCGGCTACACAAAAAGCCGAACAGTTCAAGGACATCGTGTCTGCGATTAGCGAGTAGAGTAAATATATTTTACAAGGGAAGGTTCAAAGGGCAAACCCCTACCTATCCTATGCAGTGTCAACCGTCGGACTTTATCACCATTTCCTCATTATTTTCTTCATGTGGGGGATTGTTGGAAAAATAGTGGGTGTGAAGGAAATTTGAGATTATTTCCTAAATGGGTTATTTGTTAAATGACCAAATTGATTATGGATTTGTATTCTACTCCATGAGAACATTAAAATCGAATATTTATTTGTACAAAATGGTTGATGGATGAATGAAATATTAAGGCTCAAAGATGATGGGTTGGAAGTGGGAAAAAGAAGTTATCCCACATTGAATGGGAATGTGAAAGGTAGATAGTTTAAATACTACTACACTTTATGTAAGAAGTAATTGTGTGTGGCATAGAGGCTCTCTCTCGCGCACGGGTGCGCAGGGGGGGGGTGCAAATCATGGTCCAAAATAGGCTTGTGGCTACCGAACTCATGTGCGTACGCGTCCCGCGGACACGAATGTAGCTCCAAAATGGCCTACTCGCGCAAGCCCACCTTTGCTAAAATTTTGAATTTTTGATTTCGAAAATTGAATTTTGATTTCGGAAATTTACTCCCATTTACCCATTGTAATCGAAACCGAGTTAATTCGATTTTAAATTCTTCCTTGTAATGTACCATATCGTAATCAAATGCAAAATTATTACCGTAATAATTTTCGTGATTATGATGGGATTGGCGCTTTGATTCAAGGCAAATTTATAAAATGGAGTCTTCACAAACCATTTTAGACACCAGAAATTTTTCCTGCAAACTGCTCTCACTCTCTCTTTGCTGCATATTGTTCTATCTTCGTTTGGCCTCCTTGCATATTGCATTTGGTGATACTGTCTAGGCACACTGCCAATTCGCCGGGAACTTGAGGTGCAAAGTGCCCCCGGTCCGCACGTTCTATCCTGGGAGACTTGCGTCCAAGGCAAAATTTCTCAAGCACTATTGGTGAGGGGACGAATAAGTCTTAAGGAGACTGATTCATCAGGGCTCGTGCACAACCGTGTTGCTGCTATCTTTTTCCTTTATTTCCAGTTTATATTTTCTGTTCAGTTTATATATTTCTGTTCTGTAATTTTTATTAGTAATTTATTAGTAATTTCTTTGCTTTTGTAATTGCAAATTTTGCTAACAGATATCTTTAAAAAATTGAGACCTCCTTCCATGTTTGAGCCATGACCATGTATTGCACACAACAATTTCAACCGTGCCTTTGAATGCTTCGTGAAACTTCTGCTTGAACACCATCTTTGATCAGATTATGCCGATTAGGGAAGGAATTTAAGAATGGCCCAATTGAATGAATACCGATCCAGAAACCCTAAAAACAAATTGTAGAGTGACGATGTTTTTATAAGACTTTGTTCAAATTGAAAAGTCTTGAATCAAATTCAGAGTGGGGCGTGGATTCGAAGAACTTGGGGCGGCGGAATGGGAGAAAGAAGTTGGGCGCCGCAAGCGAGGGGAAGAGTCGACGTCTTCTAAAAACACGTTTTTTTCTAAGCTTGAAAAAAACGCGTTTTTTGTGAGATTTTGACTATATATATATATATATATATATATATATATATATATATATATATATATATATATATATATATATATATATATATATATATATATATATATATATTCTTATTTCTATTTTTAAAATTCCTAATTCCCCTAAATCCCTAACACTAAGTCGCTAACCCAATAATTTTGAACTCTTTTATTTTATATTTAAGTTTGAATGTTAACAATTAATTTTTAATATTCTATATGATGGTTTGAATATTTAATATTATGATCATTTTGTTTAGTTTACTTTTTTTGGGCAAAACTAATGATAATATTTAATTGATCGTATGTTTTATTTTTGTAAAATAATATAATACGATGTAAATTGTAGTGCCGACGAAATCGGACCTCTGTAACCAGGCCAGTTGAACCGGTTCTATAATATATTGATTTGGTCCTAGATTTATACAAAACCGAATAATTGATCCGGTCCTAGATCTCGGATTTTTTTACAAAAATCGAACGAATCCTAACCATGATCACCCCTATATTTTAGTAGTTCCTTCTTTCCTTCTATACCAATAAATAAATAAAATATACTTCCTTCGTGTTACAATAAGATTTTTAGTTTGACAATACACGATTATTAAAAAAAACTAAATATTGTGAGTATGAAAAGTAAAATAATAGAGAGAAAGTTGATAGCAAATAGTAAATTTGTTGTTATTATGAGTGTTTGGGACAAAGGAAGTATAGTATATGGTATGTACTTTCTCCGTTGCAACTTAATTTTTTTTCTTAGAACGGGAGAAAAAGAAATTAAGGAAAAGTGTGGTGGTATGAGTGTAGGAAAGAAAAATTGGAGTGGGAATTATGGAGAATAATAAGTAAGTAATTGTTATATTATAACAAGTGAAGTTCGTACTATAATTATCTTTCTATAATAAAATACAATTGTTTTTAAATATAATTATTCGAAATTTCAATAAACACATATACGGAGGGTCATAAAAATAAAGATGAAATTAAAAGGTAGCCATAATATATGCTTTATTATAAGAGCATCTCCAACCCAACATTGTAATTAGAAGCATGCTTCAATTTTATTTTTTTCAAAATTTGCTTCAATTTTTTTTCCTCTCCAATTCATACCTTTAATTTTAATTCAAAAAATAATATTTGTAGCATCTTTTCCTTACACCTCATCATTCCACTACTTTACTAATTTCACAAAGTTTAATATTTTTACATAATGAACACTCTCTTTTGTTTTATATGATAAAATTTCAAATAAAGTATTTATAATCTAAAATAATATTAAAATAGATTTTATTATTAAATAAAACATACAAAATAAAAGTATTTAATATTTTTTACATATTGAACCCTTTCTTTTGTTTGTATTAAAATTGTGTGATTTTTCTACTATTAAGTAATATTAATTACACAAAATCTAGGGAGAAACGCGTTTCTCCATAAGTTATGGAGAAACGGGTCCCGACATGTCGCGCGACAATGAGCTAGATAGCCAGAAACCTATGAAAGTGATATCCAGAAACCTTCAAATGAATATCCAGAAACCTTCAAAATGTTTCGGATATACATTTGAAGGTTCTGATATCCAAACCTTCAATAGCAATTTCTGATATGCCCTAACACATTTCCGGATATGCACCTAACAGCTTTTCGGATATGCACCTAACAGCTTCGGATATACATTTCACATCCTTCGGCTATCAAATACAAAGCTTCCGGATATCAACCGCAAAGCTTCCATTTATCAAACGCAAGGCTTCCGGATATCCAAAAGCTTTTGGTCTTCTTGGGTTTTTTTTTTCTGGTTATCAAATGTAAAGCTTCTGGCTATGAAAAACACGTTTCTCCATAGTTATGGAGAAACGCGTTTCTCAGCAGACGCACTCTATTAATTATATTGTTATAGATATTTGTATGTTTTTAATATTCAATTTATGTTAAATATATTTTGTATAAATTTTATTATATTGGTCCGACTTTTTTTTAGTTTGTCTCAAATAATTACGTCAATACAAAAATAAAAATATTTTAAATTAATTTAATTTAAATAATAAAATATTTTCTTAAAATTCGTATAATAAATAAGATATAACTTTTAAAAACTAGAGGGACTAATTTGAAATTTTACGTAAAAAATGAAGAAAAATGAATAATATTACTTTAAATTTGAAGAAACACTATTCATCTTCTTAATTTAAATAATAAAATATTTTCATAAAATTCGTATAATAGTAAGATACAACGAGTCCTGCTTTTAACATTCAGAGGTGAAAACAAAAATAAAACTGAAACGACCAATGGTCTCCTGACCTAATGGTATCTTGGGTGACTTTTCGTAGGGGAGGTCACCAGTTCGATTTCCCCCAAGGGGAATCTTGTGGTTTAATTATTTTCTTGGGTTTCGTGAGCCTCGAGCTCCGCACATCCGTGCGGTTAAGCGAAGAACATTCTTTGCGATTTATCTCCCGCCAGAACTGCGAGGGGCCGATACTGACGATCCGCGATTAACCTACGTTCTTAATCCTGGATAATAAAAAAAAAAAAAAAAAAAACTGAAACGTATTTTGAGTTAGAATTTTTTAACCGAGAAAACATTCGACCGCAATTTAGGTGTTGCGGTGAGATTTTCCCCCATTTTAGAGCGTTTTGCAAATGCTATACTGTATACGAAACATGGTACAAATGGGAGATTTGACGAGGTACAGCGGAGGCAGCCAATAATTTCTTGTAGAATAGGAGTGGTCTTTAAGATGCACTAGGGGTGTGAAGGGTGCGCAGGGTAAAGGGGTGTTTTTGAGCATTCGGGATATTAGGAGGAGGGAAATGACTATCCTGGAATTAGGAGAGGAAAAGTAAAAGAGGGAATTAAAGGGGGTGGAGACTGAAAAGCTGGAAAAAGTGGTGGATTCTTCGGGGTTGGGGGGATGAGTGAGGTGGGTCCCACTTGGATAATGCCCACATGACGCAGTCAGATAAAGTAAAGAGACTGACGGTCACTCTACAATGAACCAATTAGCGACGGAAGAATTCAAACCGGTACCAAATTTTGCATAGACCGGATCCCATTTTTTTCTCAAAATAGTACTCCCTCCGCCCTAGCCCATGGGTATATGGGGTGAATTTCACGCTTTTTAAGAAATTTTTTAAAAAATGAATAAAAGTTAAATGTGGGATAGGAAATAGTAGTTAAATGTGTGGTAGGAAATAGGAGAGAGAATGTAAAAGTTAAATATGTGGTAGGGAATAGAAGAGAGAATGTAAAAGTTAAAAATATTTAATAGGAGAGAATGAGTGGGAGGAATAGTAGTTAAATGTGTGATAGGGAATAGGAAAGAGAATGTATAAGGATATAATGAATGTTTTTTTGTAATTATATGGAGTTGATAAGGGTATAAATATATTCAAAAACTTGTCATCTATGAAAATGAACTCTTGATTTGGGACGAATCAAAAGAAAAAAATAAACCCTTAATCTGGAACGGAGGGAGTATCTTTTAAAAAATCATATCCCTAAATAACAAACCTTCTAACTATTAACCAAATTAACTTTTTTTTTTAACTCCCTACACGGTTTGACTATTAACCAAATTAACTCTTACTCCCTCTGTCCCACGTGAATAGACACTTATTTCCTTTTTGGGACGTCCCACGTGAATAGACACTGCCCAAAATAGAAAAGAATTTATTATTTTATATTCATCCTACCCCACCCACTCATTCTCTCTCTTCATTTCCTACCACACAATTTATTCAACCAACTCCACTCATTCTCTCTCTTCATTTCCTACCACACATTTTCATTATTATATTCATTTTTCTTAGTTATTGTGCCAAGATTTTTGGTGTCTATTCACGTGGGACGGAGGGAGTATTTTTTAACTCGCTACACAATTTACACAATTTAGCAAGTTTATAATTTTTTTTTATTAAACTCACTACACGGTGTAGCAAATTTAAATTTTGATATTAAAAAAAAAAAAACTTAAATTTGAGCTCGCTACTTGAAGTAACGAGTTCTAAGTTTCCATCTTCCGGGGCAAACTAACCACAATACTACTTCTCCGTCTCCGTCTCGATTTAAATTACAAAATTAAAATATAAAAATTATGTTTTAATAAAGAAAGCTAAAAGAAAATATTATTTTTCTCGTCTCAAATAAATATTTTAATTCAAATAAATATTTTAAAAAATTTACTTTTATAAAAAAATTATTTCCTTTATTTCAATAATGAATATTACTTTCGACTCAAAATGAATAACCAAAACTACTACATTTTTGTCCAAAAAAATGAACATTACTTCTTTCATCCCAATCCAATGAATATTTTATAAAATAATACTACTTAATTTATTCGCTTAAATTAATATTTGTAATGCTAATGTATTCGTCTCAAAATATGACATTAAGATGACATTAATTTTTGAGACAAATGAAGTAGTATTATTTTGTAAAATATTCATTGGGACGAGGGAAGTAATATTGTTTTTTAAACGTAGTAGTATTATTTTCTAAAAATTAATGCTTATTATAATGTTAGTGTGCTCGTCTCAAAAAATGAAAATTAATTTTTGAGACGAATAAAGTAGTATTATTTTTTAAAATGTTCATCGAGACCGAGGAAGCAATGTTCATTTATTTTTTGGATATAGAAAAAAAATTATACTTTTTTAGAAAAATAATTTCCATCATTTCAAAAATGAATACACTTTCGTCCCAAAATTAATACTACTTTTTATAAAAGAAAAATGAACATTGCTTCCTTCGTCTCAATGAATATTTTAAGAAAGAATTATTTTTTGGGATGAAGGAAGTAATGTTCAATTTTTAGGACAAAAAATGTAGTAGTATTTTTTTGTTATTCATTTTGAGTCGAAAGTAATATTCATTATTGAAAGGAAGGAAATAATTTTTTTAAAGAAGTATATTTTTTAAAGTATTTATTTGAGACGGAAAAAAATAATATTTTCTTTTAGTTTTCTTTCTTAAAACATAATTTTTATATTTTTATTTTTTAATTTAAAGTGAGACGGAGACGGAGAAGTATTATTGTGGTTAGTGTGCTACGAACGGAAGATGGAAACTTAGAACTCGCTACTTTAAGTAGTGAGTTCAAATTTAAGTTTTTGTTTTTTTTTTAATATCAAAATTTAAACTCGCTACACCGTGTAGCGAGTTTAAACGAAAAAAAATTATAAACTTGATACACCGTATAGCGAGTTTCAAAAAAATACTCCCTCTGTCCCAGATCAAGGGTCCTCGGGGGGGATTTCACGCTTCTTAAGAATTTTTTTTAAAGTGGGTAGAAAATTTTAGGAGAGAGAATGTAAAAGTTAAATGTGTGATAGGGAATAGGAGAGAGAATGTAAAAGTTAAATGTGTGGTAGGGAATAAGAGAGAGAATGTAAAAGTTAATAATATTTAATAGGAGAGAGAATGAGTGGGAGGAATAGTAATGGTTTTTTTGTAAATATATGGAGATGATAAGGGTATAAATATATGGAAAACTTTCCATTTAAGGAAAGGGACTCTTGATCTGGGACGGACCAAAAAGGAAAGTAGGACTCTTGGTCTGGGACGGAGGGAGTAGTTATTTTGGTCATTAGTTTGAAATGGTTGTTATTTTGGGATATATTTTTTTAAAAGAGAATATTTTGAAAAAGAAATCACAGGATCCTAATTAGAGTTTGTTTTTTTTTTTTTTTTTTTTTGAAAATTTCACTTTAAGCTACACAAAATTTTCCCAAATTTATAATGGGTAATAAAAAAATTACAAAATTTAGTTAACAAAATGATTTATTATAATTGTGTTGGTGTTTTTGGTTAAAGTATTGCGGGTCCACAATCGATGAAAAAAATAAAATATCGTCACTTCAATTTGTATCCATTTTTTTGTAAACTTTTTTTGCATTTCTATCATTATCATTTATAATACGGCTATCTTGTTTCACTACTAATGTCACTCTTTCATCTCATAATAAATGACAATTTTAGTAGAAAAATGTATAAATATTATTATTATTCATTTTCAAACCTTTAAGTCTTGCTAATATATAACGAATTATGAAGCAAAAAAATGATAAAAAATTGTTTAGATATGGTATTTTTAAGACAAATTTCAAAAGATTTATCTATTTTTTAGACAAAAAGAGCATTCAAGATTGGACGGAGAAAGTAGTATTTTGTTCATCACATTATAATAATCTCATTTAATTATTCAAAAATTTTAATACTACGCGAACGAAATTAAATTGACGTGCAATGCCCAACTAACGAATCCCAATATTTCAGACATCACAAAGACACTGATATTGAATGGGTCAATCCCTTTGCTACAACTCCAACGGCCCAACAATAAAGATCAACCGACCTAGCTCATTGCCTGACCATCATTGATCCCGACCCAGCTTCGTACGACATACGATCATCAACTTGAACAATCTCTGTCTGGCCAAGGCACAAAGTCAGGTCGACCTTGAATACTTAGGCAACCTCGACCTAAAAAAACGTGCGTCTATGTACGACTCACTCTATAACTGTCTCCTACAATCCCGAAGATCGTAACGCATACATTGTCTACACGATTTAATGGATTACTTATTATCCTATGAAGCTCCTATATATACCAGACTACATCCAACATAAAAAGTTAATGTCTTTTTGGCTATTTTGAGATTACGTTATTTTCATATAGTTTTATATAACCTCGTAACACCACATATCATTATCACACCGGAGGGTATTAGCCGGAGACCTCCCCGGCTAGTCGTTTGTTCGTGGTTTCAGGTCATAGTTGCTGGAGATCAACCTATTGCTGGACTAATGCTGATTTGGATCGTTTCATTCGTCATCAGTTTGGTTCCATTGCTAAAAAACGATCACGCTAGACCTTGAAACTTTGCATAGTCACAAACATGGTCTCAAACGGACATACTGCTACTGCCTCAAGTGAACCACAACGTGAGAATGTTGGGGGAAACATTGATGCGAGTACGGAAAATCGTACTGCTAACTTACCTCCTCCTCTAAAGGGGCTCCCCACTAGGAGGGCCACTAGCTCAAACAGCGTGGTCGATGGAATGGGGCTGCAAGATAGGAGGAGAGAAAAGAGCCCCTACCTAATCAAGCGGTGAGCCAGAAAGTTAAAAGGATCCACACATGTCAACCAGCTGCAGACGACATTGTAGGTCCCTTAGCTTCTCACCTTGGTAAGAAGGAGATCTAACTAGAGCGGGCTAGAATGCTAAAGAGTTTACTCGAGGTACAGAATGAGCTGATCGAGCTACCTGGGTCTCCTAAGAAGGACGACAGAAAATCACAAAGTGTAGCCCCTTTCTCACCTCGCATAGGCATGCTAATGGGGCACCTAGGCCGTCAGGGGAAGAAAGAAGGAATGAGATGCCTCCTCCTACCCACATCTCCATAAATCGGACTGACGACCTATGGGATAGGCTCAACCAGCAGCAGAGAGAGCAAGAAGTCGACTCAACTTAGAGAAGGCAGCTTGAAGCTGACAGGGTCCAGCGGTAAAATCCCCCATCCCACATCCAAAATATGTGGAAATTTAGGCTCCATTTGTTTCGACGTAAAACGTTTTTTGGAAAATATTTTACTTAAAATAACTTATTTTTCAGTGTTTGGTTGTTTTTCGGAAAACGTTTTGCCTATTTTCCGGTGTTTGATTGTTTTCCGGAAAATGGAGAAAACGTTTTGCGGAAAATATTTTACGCCTTTTCTAAGTAAAATGACTTACATATTTTTCCTAAGTAAAATATTTTCCGAAAAATGGTGTCCTTCATGTACAACTCATATTTCACAAGGTACTGTTGGGTATTGGGGTTACAAACGCAGCGGAAGATTTACAAATAACATCAAAACCCTAGCCCTAAGATTCGTCTAGCATGAAGAGATTAGAAATTTATATGAGATAGAATTTACATACCTTGAATGCGATTATGTTTAGCTTTGAATTCGAATCTGAAAATCGAATCTCAAAACGAATCTCAAAACCGTTGAATAAGGTTTTGATCTTCTCCTTGTTCTTTACCTTGTGATGAATCAACGAACGGAAGGCTTTCAAGCTCTTGGTGATTAACCTATCACCCTCTATCGGTAATCCACACGCGAACGAATCCAAGAACACCTTCTTGATGGATTGCTAGATGATCCTCTTGATTATTGAATCAATATTCA
Source organism: Adenophora triphylla var. japonica (assembly GCA_022495995.1). Taxonomy (NCBI): domain Eukaryota; kingdom Viridiplantae; phylum Streptophyta; class Magnoliopsida; order Asterales; family Campanulaceae; genus Adenophora; species Adenophora triphylla. The sequence continues at coordinate 73,603 of JAFEMH010004180.1, forward strand.
ATAATCAAAGCCAAAACTATGGAATAATTTGGGACTTTTGATTTAAAATCAAAATCAAAATCTAGAGTTTCATAAATCTTGGATTATGATGTGAGAGAGAGGAAAATTATGGCTGCAAGGTTGTATTTATATCCCATATAAATCCCCTAACAATTAGGGTAGAAACCTTGTAAAACACCAAAACCTTCCTAGCAAAGAAAAACTGTACGGACACGATTTTTAGCCTTGACACGAGTCGTGCCCTTTGCATTTCACTCGTGCTCACGAGTCGTTCCCTTAGCCCCAACTCGTTCTGATCAAAACGAGACAAAAACCAAGTCGTGTCTCAGCCTTTTGTCACGAGTCGTATTCCTTGTTACGAATCGTGACCCAGGGCACGAGTCGTGCTCCTGATCGCGAGTCGTACCAGAACCCAAAATTTCTAATTTTCTGCTTGAATCAAATTCATTCTTTTGTGTGTGACTCTTTAGGAATTATATTTTATGTTGGTAGTGAGTTGAAACATCAACCTCACAAGACATAAGTGACTTCTAGCAAATCATTATGTCCACCCAATTAAATATAACATCAAAGCTTGATTCCTTAATAGATCCAATGTCATAATTCCTTTGTCCACGATGTCCAATTGAACATGAGTCATGGTCTAGGTCAACTCATTCCGTTCAATGCTTTCTCGATTTCGAATATGTTGATAATCCAAATGCATTTGTCTCTATGAAATCACTTGAGTGTGGCCACACATTTCATCAACATTATTCATCGAGGGGCCCAAGCAAACATCTCTCTTCATAAGAGGGACAAATCCCGTCTTGACTTATCATTCTTCCCTACATGAGCCCAATCGTGCTAACATAGCCCTTATTGCTATCCGATTAAAGATAGTGTTAGACTATATCAAACACGATCTTTGTCATGTGGAAGACGATGATAATCTCAGGTACTAAGGATTCAATAACATGACTATCATGAGATTTAATCATGACAACAGACCATGTCATAAATCTCATAAGTAGGTCAAGTTCAATACTTGTTCTCTAGCAAGTATCCATAAGTGTAATGTGCATCTCCATGCATATAATCATCTCTATGATTATCCATTATGTGAGGACCCCGACCCGGAACCTACACGTGTCCCGAGTTGGAGCGTCCTCAAACTAACCCGAAAACACTAAACTTTTAAAACTTTACTTTGACTTTCAAACATAAACATTAATAATATAACATTTTAAAAGAACTCCACTCAACTCCACATCGGAGGAGGAGATAACTAACTTTGAGAACGATCAACTGTTTAGTTACAAAAGACATTGGTTTTTAACGTAGAAAGATAAAGTTTATAATTACAAACGCCCAAAAGGAATTATGACAAAATAATTTCTACGCCAACCTAACGTACCCCGACAATATCCCAAAATGCTCACAGCCAAACTCCTTTCCGTCCTTACTTGGGCGGTCCTCCTGTCTCGGGATCTAAAACAGTAAAGGGAGAGGGGTGAGAATAAATCTCAGCAAGCTATTATGAATGCAGCAATATGCCAAATAAATGCTACATATAACAAGTCGCACGTAACACATTGGAAAAGCTATAAACACATTCCATTACCTTGGTTTTACCTTTTCCCGTACGAACGGTAGTCGTACAACATTGGGTATAATAATACTCCAATTTACGGTGAGTCGCTTAAGCAATACTCACGTCTTAAAAGACCCGTTTTTCGGGGAACCAAATAAGACGGTAGCAACTCTGTAAGGCTTTTGGCTCAATACAGACGCTTATAACCCCAACTGTGGCCACGGAGGGGACGGTCACGAATATAACATAATCCGATCACATTAGGTCACACTTCCATAATTGACCGTATTATGTTATACCCCAAACGTCAGCTGACTCACACATATCAAGCACATAATAGATACTTGAATAAAATCCACAAAAGGGATAACAATATATCAACATGGTAAAATATACTCATGTTCAACCAATATCATAGTGCAACATTTAATTAACACACTATGCGTAATACAACAATGTATATGAACTCAATGTAAGCAAGGAAGTAGCATCAATCCATCCTACATGGTCATTATACAATAATACATAGCCTCTTTAAGGGTCTAAGTTGAATCTACCAAGTGGGGATCATAATTGTCTAGTTACCAAACTAGGTTATCTAACGTTTTCCAAGCAACATTTATAGTACTTCCACTACTCCATTTTGATCACTTAGAACGTCATTGTGAAGCCAAAGTATTCTACTTTAATCTAGGTTAAAGAGATTTCATTTTGGTTCGAGTTTGATTAGGTTTGAATAGCCCTAAAGTTGGGGTGAAAAACCAGGCCAGGGCACGACTCGTCCCCCAGGGCACGACTCGTGCCCAAGTGACCCCCCTCTGAACCTGGCGTCCCCCTACAGGTCACGACTTCCCTTTATCCAAGGCACGACTCGTGACCCTCACATGGCACGACTCGTGCTTGAGGTCACGACTCGTGCCCTCGGCCCAGAAATGGCAAAACAGCAGCCATCAACAATAACTTCTCAAAATCCCAAAATTCCAACCAAATGCATTCTAAGTTATGAACCTAAAGGACATTTCCAACCTTAGTAACTTTACTCTACTCATTTAACTCCATGAAACCATCTCTTAACCCTAGATCAATTCAACTTCCATGAACCATAACATTTTCTAAATCTAAAAGAGTTTTCCCAAGCATCAAAGCACATAGAACATTCATAACAACATAAATATTCATGAACATTCAAGGAAGGAAAAGGGTCATAATAACTCACCTTTGGATTTTATAAGGAAGATTGATTTTGATGGGTTCCTCTAGGTGATTCAACTTCAATGGTGCTCTAAGACTTGATTTTTGGTGAAGAAATGCTTGGCTTCAAGCTTGGACAAAAGGGCTTCAATGGAGGTCTCTCTCTCTAAGCTTTCTCTAGGTTGAAGAAGAAGTGTAGTGAATGAGGAGAAGGAGGGGAAGGAGTAGTAAGAGAGGTGATGGGTAAGTGACACATGGCAAGAGGATGGAAGGGTTTAACTTTTGGCCCCCATGGATTTAAACCAAGGCTTTCACTCCTACACACTTTAATTTAATCATCCTACCCATTTAAATTTAAATTAAACATTATCCCATTAATTCATCCTACTCATTTAACCTCCCCATATTATTTAGCCTTTTTCCATTTTTATTATTTCTCCTAGTTTCTTTATTTAATGTCCAATAATTTTATAAAAGATTTAGAATTTTCTTTTCACTCAATTTATCCTAACTTAAGAATATAAAGATATAATTGAACATATAAAGATAACATAAATATTAAAAGCATATAATTAAATATTTAAAATAAGTGCCTAGGATTGGGGTCGTCACACTCACTCCCCCTTAAAGAAAATTCGACCCGAATTTTAAAAGGAAACTTACTTGAATTTTCAAACAACCACGGGTATTTCGCTCTCATCTCCGACTCTAGCTCCCACGTCGCTTCCTCAACTGTATGATTCTTCCAAAGGACTTTCACTATCGGAATACTCTTGGTTCTCAACTCTTTAACTTGGAATTCTAAGACTCTTAATGGCTCTTCAACATACGACATGTCCGCTTGGACATCATCGGGAGGAGAGCTCAAAACATGGGAGGGTCATGACAATACTTCCTCAACATCGAAACATGGAAGACATCATGGAGTAAAGAAAAGACGGAGGCAACGCTAACCGGTAAGCCAATTCTCCTATCTTCTCTAGAATCTCAAACGGACCGACAAACCTCGGAGCCAACTTACCCTTATTACCGAACCTTTTAATCCCCGTCCTCGGAGAGACCTTCAAGAACACAAAGTCACCAACCCGAAAAGATAAATCCCGTCTTCTATTGTCGGCGTAGCTTTTCTACTACTCTGAGCCGTCTTCAATCTATCCCGAATCACCTTGATCTTCTCCGTAGAATCCCTAACCAAATCCGGGCCCCAAAGTCTCGCTTCACCAACCTCGTCCCAACACATCGGAGATCGACACTTCCTACCATACAACGCTTCATACGGAGCCATCTCAATACTAGGCGATAAGCTGTTGTTGTAAGCAAACTCGACTAACGGTAGATGATCCTCCCAAGATAATTGGAAATCCATCACACAAGCTCGTAACATATCCTCAAGTATCTGAATAGTTCTCTCGGATGACCGTCGGTTTGAGGATGAAACGCGGTACTAAAACACAACTTAGAACCCAATGCTTCATGCAATGCTCTCCAAAATCTAGATGTAAACCTCGGATCTCTGTCGGACACAATACTAACAGGAACCCCGTGAAGTCTCACAATCTCCTTCAAATACAAGCGGGCTAACTTCTCTAACGAAAACTTAGTTGACACCGGAAGAAAATGAGCCGACTTCGTCAACCGATCCACAATAACCCATATAGCATCCATCTTCTTCGCGGTAAGAGGTAGACCCGAAACAAAATCCATCGAGATCCCTTCCCATTTCCACTCCGGAATATCCAATGGTTGAAGTAGTCCCGCCGGTCTTTGATGTTACGCCTTAATGCGGTGACAAGTCAAACACTTAGAAACATAATCCGCTATTTCTCTCTTCATTCCATTCCACCAATATCCACGCTTCAAGTCTTGATACATTTTGGTACTTCCCGGATGAATCGCAAACTTGGACTTATGGCCATCCTCTAAAACACGCTTCTTGATTTCCGGCGATGACGGAACGCAAATTCTCCCTTGGAAAGTTAAAATCCCATCTCTATTCAAAGCAAACTCCCGGTTTTCCCATCTTGCACTTGATCTAAAATCTTCTTCAACTCCGGATCACCTTGTTGAGCTTCCTTCAAATCCCCATACAAAGTCGGAACGGCTCTAACATTCGCAATAATTACTTCACTCTTCAATTCTCGGGAACCCAGAAGGCATCCAAATACGCCTTTCGGCTAATCGCATCGGCCACCACATTGGCCTTCCCGGATGATAAGAAATTATACAATCGAAATCTTTCAAAAACTCGAAGCCATCTCCTTTGTCGGTTGTTCAACTCCTTTTGGGTGAATAAGTACTTCAAACTCTTATGATCGGTAAAAATCTCAAACTTCGCCCCATAAAGGTAGTGCTTCCACTTATGTAACGCAAATACAATCGCCGCCAATTCCATATCATGAGTAGGGTAATTACGATTCCGCCGGTGATAACTTCCTAGAGGCATACGCAATAACCTTCCCATTTTGCATCAATACACATCCCAAACCCGCCTTCGAGGCATCACTATAGATCACAAAATTCTCACAACCATCAGGAAGGGTAAGAATAGGAGCCGTTGTCAATCTCTTCTTCAATTCGTCAAAGCTTGCTTCACACTTGGAATCCCATACAAACGATACATCTTTCCGAGTCAACCTAGTCAACGGAGTCGCAATCCGAGAAAACCCCTCAATGAACCTCCGATAATACCCCGCCAAACCAAGAAAACTACGGACCTCGGTCACAGTCGAAGGTTGCTTCCAATTAACCACGGCCTCAATCTTTGAAGGATCAACGGAAATTCCCGAACTCGACACAACATGCCCCAAGAAAGAAATCTGCTCAAGCCAAAACTCGCACTTACTGAACTTGGCGTATAACTGCTTCTCACGAAGAACGGTCAAGACAATCCTCAAATGATTCTCATGCTCTTCCCGGGACTTAGAATACACAAGAATATCATCAATAAAGACCACCACAAAACTATCAAGATAAGGCTTGAAAACACGGTTCATCATATCCATAAATACGGTGGAGCATTAGTTAACCCAAACGGCATCACAACAAACTCATAATGACCATATCTAGTTCGAAAAATTTGTCTTAGCAACATCATCCGGTCTAATCTTCAGCGATGGTATCCGCTTCTCAAATCAAGCTTTGAGTAGATAACGGAACCTTGGAGTTGGTCAAACAAATCATCTATATGCGGGAGAGGATACTTATTCTTAATGGTGGCTTGGTTCAACAAACGATAGTCAATACACAATCGTAAGGTACCATCCTTCTTCCTAACAAACAAGACCGGTGCTCCCCACGGAGACACACTAGGACGAATAAAACCTCGGTCTAACAATTCTTGCAATTGGACCTTCAGCTCTTTTAACTCTGGAGCCATTCTATAGGGTGCTTTAGAGATAGGTGCGGTGCAGGGCACTAAGTCAATACAAAACTCTATCTCACGATCCGGAGGCATAGAGTACTCGCTAGAAAACACATCACTAAATTCATTAACAACCGGAACATGAGCTAACTCGGGAGACTTCTTATTGGAATCTACCACATAAGCCAAGTAACCCGTACACCCCTTAGATAGCATCTTCCTAGCCTTTAAAGCGAGATAACATGTAAACCGAACATAGATCTATCCGCATCAAATACAAAAGTAGGCATATCAGGCATAGCAAATGAGACTCGCTTTCTACGACAGTCTACCATAGCATGACACTGACTCAACCAATCCATCCCAAGGATCACATCAAAATCACGGATTGGTAACTCGACCAAATCCACCGGCAATACATGCCCACATATAGTCACATCACAACCATGATATATCAAAGAAGATTCAAGGCTCTCTCCCATAGGAGTAGAGACCTCCAACACATAAGGCATAGATTCGGGCAAGATATGTAATGAGAATGCAAAATGCGATGCCACAAATGAATGGGAAGACCGGGATCTATAAGAATGCGGGCCTTAACTCTGAGACAGGGAACTATACCTCTAATGACGGCATTAGGATCGACCTCTCCTCGACCCCAGAAAGCAAACACACGACCTTGGACTCTATCCTTAGGTTTCCCATCAACATCTCTCTTCACACCACTACCTTGTCCTCCAAATCCGGTACCCGAAGCTTGCTTATTCTGTAACTTGGGACAATTTCTCCTGAAATGGCCTGGAGACCCACACTCCAAACACTTACCTTGTTTGCTCCAACACTTGTCCTCCGAATGCCCTAGTTTCTTGCAAAACCCACATGTTGTCCCAAAGCGGCCCGGAAGTCGCACGATTTGCCGGAGCCGCCACATGACCTCCTCGATTCGCTCCCGGAGTAAATGTCCTCGGCTGTACCCTATTGTCCCGAACCTTGACCTTGGAACCTATTTACTGTTTCCACCTTCATTTCTACCACGATGCTCCTCTATGTCATTCTCAATCCGATACGCCATATTCACCTGCTTTGCTTGGAAGTTGGCGAAGTTATGCGTCAACAAGCGCTTCCGGAACTCAACCCTTAAACCTTTCACAAACCGGTAGACTCGCCTCTCCTCATCGGCACCAAATGAGGACAATATCGGGCCAATTACGTGAACTTTGCTGAATCTTGCGCTATCGTCATGGTCCCTTGCTCCGGTTTCGAAACTCGCCTTCCTTCTTGTCTCTAGTGACCATCGGTACAAAGTGATCCCGGAACTTGCGTGTGAAGTTCTCCCAGTACTGTGGTGTCAAATCCCGGTCCCAACCATCCTTCACTACCTGCCACCAGTGCTCCGCGGGTCCTTCCAACTTGAAAACGGCGCATCTCACCTTCTCCGCATCCGTACTCTCCATAGCTGCAAAAATCTTATTCATAGCCTCAAGCCACCTCTCAGCCTTCACCGGATCCGGATCTCCGTTGAAGCTAGGAGGAGACATCTTCACGAACTTCTCCAAACCATGTTGCCCTTATGCCTTCTTCTTTGTTGCCTACCACGATTCAAATTCGAGTTGCCATATCTTTGAAGAAACCCTCGGAACATATCCATCATCTCGGCATTCGGATTACCAACACCACCCAAACCCAGATTCTGATCACCATCATTTCCCGCCATAACAACAAACACCTGCATTAAACACTCGTCGTCAGTTATCACACACTCTCACTCAGCTAGACTCTACCCGAGAATTCTAACCGAGCTCTGATACCAACTGTGAGGACCCCGACCCGGAACCTACACGTGTCCCGAGTTGGAGCGTCCTCAAACTAACCCGAAAACACTAAACTTTTAAAACTTTACTTTGACTTTCAAACATAAACATTAATAATATAACATTTTAAAAGAACTCCACTCAACTCCACATCGGAGGAGGAGATAACTAACTTTGAGAACGATCAATTGTTTAGTTACAAAAGACATTGGTTTTTAACGTAGAAAGATAAAGTTTATAATTACAAACGCCCAAAAGGAATTATGACAAAATAATTTCTACGCCAACCTAACGTACCCCGACAATATCCCAAAATGCTCACAGCCAAACTCCTTTCCGTCCTTACTTGGGCGGTCCTCCTGTCTCGGGATCTAAAACAGTAAAGGGAGAGGGGTGAGAATAAATCTCAGCAAGCTATTATGAATGCAGCAATATGCCAAATAAATGCTACATATAACAAGTCGCACGTAACACATTGGAAAAGCTATAAACACATTCCATTACCTTGGTTTACCTTTTCCCGTCCGAACAGATAGTCGTACAACATTGGGTATAATAATACTCCAATTTACGGTGAGCCGCTTAAGCAATACTCACGTCTTAAAAGACCCGTTTTCGGGGAACCAAATAAGACGGTAGCAACTCTGTAAGGCTTTTGGCTCAATACAGACGCTATAACCCCAACCTGTGGCCACGGGAGGGACGGTCCACGAATATAACATAATCCGATCACATTAGGTCACACTTCCATAATTGACCGTATTATGTTATACCCCAACGTCGGTGACTCACACATATCAAGCACATAATAGATACTTGAATAAAATCCACAAAAGGGATAACAATATATCAACATGGTAAAATATACTCATGTTGACCAATATCATAGTGCAACATTTAATTAACACACTATGCGTAATACAACAATGTATATGAACTCAATGTAAGCAAGGAAGTAGCATCAATCCATCCTACATGGTCATTATACAATAATACATAGCCTCTTTAAGGGTCTAAGTTGAATCTACCAAGTGGGGATCATAATTGTCTAGTTACCAAACTAGGTTATCTAACGTTTTCCAAGCAACATTTATAGTACTTCCACTACTCCATTTTGATCACTTAGAATATCATTGTGAAGCCAAAGTATTCTACTTTAATCTAGGTTAAAGAGATTTCATTTTGGTTCGAGTTTGATTAGGTTTGAATAGCCCTAAAGTTGGGGTGAAAAACCAGGCCAGGGCACGACTCGTCCCCCAGGGCACGACTCGTGCCCAAGTGACCCCCTCTGAACCTGGCGTCCCCCTACAGGTCACGACTTCCCTTTATCCAAGGCACGACTCGTGACCCTCACATGGCACGACTCGTGCTTGAGGTCACGACTCGTGCCCTCGGCCCAGAAATGGCAAAACAGCAGCCATCAACAATAACTTCTCAAAATCCCAAAATTCCAACCAAATGCATTCTAAGTTATGAACCTAAAGGACATTTCCAACCTTAGTAACTTTACTCTACTCATTTAACTCCATGAAACCATCTCTTAACCCTAGATCAATTCAACTTCCATGAACCATAACATTTTCTAAATCTAAAAGAGTTTTCCCAAGCATCAAAGCACATAGAACATTCATAACAACATAAATATTCATGAACATTCAAGGAAGGAAAAGGGTCATAATAACTCACCTTTGGATTTTATAAGGAAGATTGATTTTGATGGGTTCCTCTAGGTGATTCAACTTCAATGGTGCTCTAAGACTTGATTTTTTTGTGAAGAAATGCTTGGCTTCAAGCTTGGACAAAAGGGCTTCAATGGAGGTCTCTCTCTCTAAGCTTTCTCTAGGTTGAAGGAGAAGTGTAGTGAATGAGGAGAAGGAGGGGAAGGGTAGTAAGAGAGGTGATGGGTAAGTGACACATGGCAAGAGGATGGAAGGGTTTAACTTTTGGCCCCCCATGGATTTAAACCAAGGCTTTCACTCCTACACACTTTAATTTAATCATCCTACCCATTTAAATTTAAATTAAACATTATCCCATTAATTCATCCTACTCATTTAACCTCCCCATATTATTTAGCCTTTTTCCATTTTTATTATTTCTCCTAGTTTCTTTATTTAATGTCCAATAATTTTATAAAAGATTTAAATTTTCTTTTCACTCAATTTATCCTAACTTAAGAATATAAGGATATAATTGAACATATAAAGATAACATAAATATTAAAAGCATATAATTAAATATTTAAAATAAGTGCCTAGGATTGGGGTCGTCACACATTACCAACTTATACTAGTTGTTCACAACAACTAGGGACGCAGTTCAATATAATAAACATGCAAACATATAATGAACAGAATAAACATGCTCTATAATAAATGATAAAGATGATACATAACGATTCAAGTCAATCATAACCATAGCCTAGGGCATTACACCAACAGGTACAACATTCTACTTTCTCATTCTATTCTTTTTCATTTTTGCTTTATTCACGAAATGATTAACACATTATATATATATATATATATATATATATATATATATATATATATATATATATATATATATATATATATATATATATATATATATATAAATTTAAGTAGATGGTTCAATAAATCAAAAAATTTAATCATTTTAAATTTATTTTTAACAATTTTCCACCTCACTCCGAACCCCACCACCCCTACCCCCCCCCTCCCGTTGGGTAAAAAAAATGTAATCATTTTAAATTTATTTTTAACAACTCCCCACCCCCAGTTGGGTCAAATTTTTTTAATCATTTTAAATTTATTTTTAATAACTCTCCACCTCACTCCCCACTCCACCACCTCATGCTCCCCACCCCCGTTGGGTAAAAAAAAATTAATCATTTTAAATTTATTTTGACAACATCCCCCCCCATTGGGTAAAAAAATTTAATCATTTTAAATTTATTTTTAACAACTTTCCACCCAATCTCTTTCAACTTATCTCAAATTGTGTTTTTATCGAAAAATATTTTCATTAAACACATGAAAAAATATTTTCATTAAACACATGAAAATATTTTTCGAAACTAAACAGCCGAAAACATGTTTATCTCATTTTCCGGAAAACATCTTCATTTTTCGGAAAACATCTTCATTTTCCGGAAAAAACATCTTCATTTTTCGAAAAACATCTTCATTTTCCGGAAAACATTTTACAGGAAACATTTTCCGAAAAACATTTTACGTTGAAACAAACGGAGCCTTAGTGGGTCAGTGTGTGGTGCATACGTAGCGGGTCGGGCTTCGGGCTCAGATCGTTACAGAATGGTATCAGAGCAGAACCCAGGCCTTAAGGCTTGCGAGCTAGCCTGGGGGTACGATCTGGGTATTGATTGACCTTGCCAGGGACGACAAGGGTTTGAGTGGGGGAGATTGTGAAATCCCCCATCCCTCATCGAAAATATGTGGGAATTTAGTGTGGTATATAGAAGACCCATACACTACTACTAAGCATCAAATAATCCATTGGACTTTTGGAGGTCAGTGATGGGTTGTGGTTGACCCAATTGAGGAGGTGCTTAGTGGGCCAGTGTGTGGTGCCTACGTAGCGGGTGGGGCTTCGGGCTCGAATCGTTACATCAGCGTAGGTCGACACAAAGGGGAGAAAGGTCGCTTCCCCGACGAGAAAAGACCCCTCCAAGAGAGGAAAGACAGAGGACGCTCTTGAGAAGAGAGCACCACCGTGAATAGAGACAAAAGTCTAACTCAATCTCTCACCAAGGAGGCGACCTAGACGTTAGGGAGCTTCTCAATCTGAAAAGAAAATTGAATGATATGGAGGCAGATCGGAAAGCAACCAATGAGAAGGTCGAACGAAATGACTGTACTATTCGACCTTTGGCCAAGGACATGCTCGACAAAGGACCTTTAGCAGGGTTTAAGTTGCCTGTGTTAGAAAAGTACTCAGGCACGACCAATACCTTGAATCATATGCAACACTTTGAGGCCACTATGTGTTTGATCTCTTCTGAGGATGACGTGCTATAAAAGGCATTAACCAGCACCTTCACAGGTGCAACACTGACTTGGTTCCTTGGTCTATCTACTGCTGCATTACCTCATGGAGTTATATGAGGAGGAAGTTCCTAGAAATGTTCTCTACATCAGGGGCCCGTAAGAAGGCAGTGACCGACTTGAACAACATGACTCAGGGAAAGACAGAGAATACCATGAGTTACTTCACCAGGTTCAAATAGTTGGTCGACCAAATCGAGGAAGACCTTACAGATAGGGAGATCATCAACTGCTTTAGGAATGAAGTGTTATCTCCTGGTCTGGATTATGAGCTAAAGGTTTGAAGGGGAACCAGAAGAAAGGAGTTGGTTGAGAGGGCTTATGATGTGGTCGTGGCTGAAGAACGAAAAGAAAGAAAGAATGATAGAGGCTCCAAACATTCTGAAGTTGGTGAGTCGAAAAAAGGGTGACAGGTAAAGAATGACAACACCTAATCTTATCATCACGTCGTAGGGTATTAGCCGAATACCTATCCGGCTAGTCGTTTGTTCTTGGTTTCAGGTCATAATTGATGTAGATCAACCTATTGATGAAATAAAGCTGACCTGGATCATTTCCTGCGTTATCACTACGTATATATATTTAGTTCTACAAATTTGTTCTTCTATTTTCAAAATATGTTTTTATATTAATTATTATAAAAACAAAGTAAAAGTGAAAAATAAAAAAGTTGCAAACATGAACTCCAAGCATGAAACAAATACAAGAGTACATAAAAATTCTCTAGTAATCATACTTTACGTCCCGATTACAAAATCTATATATATATATATTAAAGTTGGTGAGGAGGATTATGGTTTCGCCACATGGACAAGTTTAAGCAAACTCTTGATTTTGAAGAAGCAACGTCATCACTATCCCAAAATCTATATGACTTTTGGTATTCTCCTTATTAACTAATACTATTAGTTAATAATAATAGTTATTATATAGGTTAACTATTACTATTAATAGTATTAGTTAACTATAATAGTTACTTTATAAGTTAACTATTACTATTAATTGTATTAATTAACTATAATAGTTACTATATATGTTAACTATTACTATTAATTGTATTAGTTAACTATAATAGTTACTATATAAGTTAACTATTACTATTAATAGTATTAGTTAACTATAATAGTTACTATATATGTTAACTATTACTATTAATAGTATTAGTTAACTATAATAGTTACTTTATAAATTAACTGTTACTATTAATTGTATTAGTTAACTATAATAGTTACTATATATATACTCCCTCCGTCCAAGTAAGTATTTCACAGTTACTGTTCACGCGTGGATTAAGGAGAGAATATTATATTGAAAGTGTTGTGAGTCTGAAATTAAAATAGGAGAGAGAATGAGTGGAGGAAATAGTAAATTATAATGGTGTTGTGAGTATTAAAATAATGTAGGAGAGAGAATGAGTGCAGGGAATAGTAAAGATTCCTTTCCATTTTGAGAAAGAAACAAAGTGTGAAGTATGTAATTGGACGCCCAAAATAGAAAGTGTGAAGTATGTAACTGGACGGAGGGAGTATATGTTAACTATTATAATTAATAGTATTAGTTAACTATAATAGTTACTATATAAGTTAACTATTACTATTAATAGTATTAGTTAACTACTCCCTCCGTTCTGATCGAAGTGTCCCAACTTTCTATTTTGGGCGTCCCATTTAAAATATCTCATACCCAAAAAAGAAAAGTTTTTTCACTATTTCACCCACTCATTTTCTCTCCTACTTTACTTTTACACTCACAACATTCTCTTTCCTAACTATTCCTCCCACTCATTCTCTCTCCTATTTAATTTTTCATACTCACAACATTTAAATTTTTCTCTTTCTTACATCATTTTCCTTAATTCTCGTGCAATTGTCCTTTTCGGACACTTCGACCGGGACGGAGGGAGTATAATAGTTACTATATATGCTAACTATTATTATAAATAATATTAATTTACTATATAGGTTAAATAATAGTATTATAGTTACAATATATATTAACTATTACTATTAATAATATTAGTTAATCATAATAATAGTTACTATATATATATATATATATATATATATAATATACTCCCTCCGTCCCGGAACAATCTTCACACTTTCCATTTTGGGCGTCCCAAAACTTACTTCACACATTTAAAACTTACCTAAAATGAAAAGGAATCTTTACTATTTCCTCCACTCATTCTCTCTCCTACATTATTTTAATACTCACAACACCATTATAATTTACTATTCTCTCCACTCATTCTCTCTCCTATTTTATTTTCACACTCACAACACTTTCAATATAATACTCCCTTCTTAAAACCAGTGCAAACAGTGTTTGTGAACCAAGTTCCGGGACGGAGGGAGTAGGGGTGTAAATGGTTCGGTTTGGTTCGGTTTGGGGGAATTTACAAACCGAACCACTAGTCATCGGTTTGGAAAAATTCCAAACCGAACCGAACCATGAAAAAATTCAAACCGAATCAAACCAAACCGCTATGGTTTGGTTCGGTTTGGTTCAAACCACGGTTCAATTATGCGGTTCAGACCGCAGTCCAGACCGTGGTTCAAACCATTATTTAGACTACGGTTCAAACCACGATTCAGACCGCAACTCATTTTCATATTGCTTAAATTTTCCGTGATCACGGAGGAATAGCGAAAAATGCGAGTGTTTAAGAGACTAGAGGAAGTGAGAGGTCGAAGGAAGAAAAACACTTTACAATGGCAATCGTGGAGAGAACTTGGTTATTTATGTGTCGTGATGAAGATAACAAATGATGAAATTAATATTAAATAAATTAGAAAACAGAGGTTATGATTAGTTTATGTAAATTTTAATAAAGATACAAAAATATTAAATAAGATACATAACAAGGGTTATGATTAGTTTATGTAATGTGGTTCGGTTTGACGGTTTGGTCTCGCGGTTCGGTTTGTTGGTTCGGTTTCGGGGTCTCAAACCGCGGTTTGGTTTGGTTCGGTTCGGTTTGGTTTGGGAGGGTCAGACCACAAACCAAACCGAACCATGTGGTTTGTCAATATTTGAGACCGAACCGAACCATTCATACTTGAAAACCAAACCAAACCGCATGGTTTAGTTCGGTTCGGTCTCAAACCGCGGTTTGAACCGAACCACTTACACCCCTAGGAGGGAGTATATATATATATCAAAGTAGGTCGCTAATAATGCCAATGGACATTTAACTTAAAGACGTACTTTTCTCGGGAAGGTTAAGGGTTGGAACCCCCTACATTGTATTTAAAATGTTGTAATTTGAAAAGAAATATGTCGTTAGTTTTTTCATTCACTTTGTTAACGTCCATAAAAAATGTTGCATACTGACATAAATTATGATATCAAAAATAAATGACATAAAGTATGAACATCAAAAATAAAATAGCAAAAATAGCTACATTGTTAGTCACAATGCAATTCCTATTAAACTTATGTGCAACAAAGTTATTAAAATTAAACACAATTTTTCTAACTTTATAAATGTTAATGTTTTGATTCATTTATAATATACTTATATTATAAAAAATAAATTATGATATTAGCAAATTAGCTTTCCGTGTGGAGCACGGGTTACCTACTAGTAATGTATTAATGTACATATTTAAGTGTGAGTTTGACGTTGCGTTTAGACGTAGAAACTGATTCTTATTTTAAGTTATTAAAGTGCAAAAAAAAAACTACATTTAAATAGAAATAATTATGACTCATTTGTCAAAAGTTGTTCTAAAAAGCAATTTTTTAATATAATTTTTGCACTAATCACCTTAATTTTATATGTGCATTTATTATATATTATACTCCCTCCATCCCAATCTAAATGTCCCAAAATGGGTTCGACACGGAAATTAAAGATAATGATGTAGGAAAGAGAAAAAGTTTAAATGTTGTGAGTATGAAAAATTAAATAGGAAAGAGAAGTTAGGAGAGAGAATGTTGTGAGTGTAAAAGTAAAGTAGGAGAGAGAATGAGTGGGTGGAATAGTAATAAAAATTTTCCTTTTTTTTGTTGAGACATCTTAATTGAGACGTCCAAAAAGGAAAATTGGGACATTTGGATTGGGACATTTGGATTGGATTGTGACGGAGGGAGTATATTATATGGATGTGTATATAGTAAGAGTCATGTTTGAAATTTATCTTTTAGAATTAATTTTAGGCATTTTGTATCCAAATATAATCATAATTGCTATATTAATTTTAAAATAATTACTTATAGTATAATTACTTTAAAAAAATTAATTTCAGAAAATAGAAATTTTCTCAAATAATTCAATTTTAAAAATTTAAATCCCAAAATAACTCACATTTGAAAGTATTTGCCAAAATAACCAACTTTTTTGAAAATCCCTACACGGTGTAGCGAGTTTATAATTTTTTCGGTTTAAATCGCTAGACCGTATAGCGATTTTAAATTTGTTCAATTTTATTTTAATATTTATGAAATCCCTACACAGTGTAGCGATTTCAAAGTCAACCAAACCAAAGTTCAAAGCGGTCAATCAAACCAAATCCAAAGTTAATTAGTTTTTTGTATTTTGTCTCACTTTAAATTACAAAATAATAATAATAAAAATTATGTATTAATAAAGAAAACTAAATAGAAATGTTATTTTTTTCATATCAAATAAATACTTTAAAAAATGTACTTCTATAAAAAAATTATATTCTTCATTTCAAAAATAAATATTACTTTCGACTCAAAATGAATAACCAAAAAATAATACTACATTTTTTGTCCCAAAAAAATGAGCATTACTTCCTTCATTCCAATGAATATTTTAAAAATTAATACCACTTCATTCGCCTCTAAAATTAATGTTTGCAATGTTAGTGCCTTCGTCTCAAAATATGACATTAATTTTTGAGGCAAATGAAGAGTATTATTTTTTTAAATATTCATTGAGACGAAGAAAATAATGCTCATTTATTTAGACAAAAAATGTAGTATTATTTTTTTGTTATTCATTTTGAGTCGAAAGTAATATTTATTTTTGAAATGAAAAAATATAATTTTTTTATAGAAGTACATTTTTTAAAGTATTTATTTGAGATGGAAAAAATAATATTTCTATTTAGTTTTCTTTATTAATATATAATTTTTTTTATTATTTTGTAATTTAAAGTGAGATGAAGTAAAAAAAAAACTAATTAACTTTGGATTTGGTTTGGTTGACCGCTTTGCATTTTGGTTTGGTTGACTTTGAAATCGCTTCACCGTGTAGCGATTTCAAAGTTTTTTTAATAGCATAAATATTAAAATAAAATTGAACAAATTTAAAATCGCTACACGGTGTAGCGATTTTAACCGAAAAAAATATAAACTCGCTATACTGTGTAGCGATTTTTAAAAAGTTGATCATTTTGGCAAATACTTTCAAATTTGAGTTATTTTGAAATTTAAATTTTTAAAATTGAATTATTTGAGAAAAAAAATCCAGAAATTCAAAAATCAATATCAAACCCACCCGAGAAAACAAAGAGATTTTACGAAAAGTGGAAACATGGTCATGGTTATTGTTACTTTCTACGTACCAAAATAATCTTCCTAGTTTATTTGTTGTTAATGCAAAATTATTTTAAATAATGATTTAAATTAACTTAATTATTTAAATGAATATCTAAAATTATTATTAATAATATTTTAATATTTTATTAATAACAAATTTTATTAATATAATTAAATTTATTATTTAAAGTATCTGTGTTAACAAAAAATTTGAAAAGATCATATCGGAGAGAGTATTAAAAAAAAAAAAAAAACGTGTGTGGCAGAAACAGTGGTGAGTGTGTTATGGATAGATATATGGATAGGATAACATGACATTGGTGGCTGGAATGAACATGTCACAGCCATGCGCATCTCAATTACTCCGTACCAACGTGCTCCCTCCTTCCAATTTATGATTTTCTTTTTCAACATAGTAATTAACAAATGTTAATATAATAAGAAAAAAGAGAATAAGTAAAAAAAATATTATGGGTATAAAAAATAAAATAAAAGAGAAATTAATGAAATAAATAGTAAGAAAATTGTTGTTGTAAGTATAACAAGTGCGATTCATTGAATATAAAAATATATAAACTAGTCCTTTTTTAACGTTATACTCCCCCCCGTCCTATTGTGGATAAAGATCAAAATAGCTCTCATTGTTCTAATGCAATATTCAAAGAAGAAATGCATCATGATGTTCGACAGTTGCAACATATTTCAAACAAGATGTTCGACACTTGCAACAAATTGTAGTTAAAGAGACTGTTTTTAATAAACTCTTTTAGAGGATATTTCTTGTTATTTTGTTGTTTGTCAAGGTAGTTAGTTAGTGGTTGAGTCAATATAAATATCTCTTTTCTTTGTAATTGTTTTTCAGTGAATGAGATAAGAAAGTTCCCAAAATGTTCTTCTTTTCCCACTCAAATTGGTACTCGAAATATTTGAATTTCACTTCATGAAATGGTATCAAAGCCTCTGCGATCTAATCGCAATTGTTTCTGCATATCCATGATTCTCTTTTCAATCTCGAATTTGATAAATCTCGTCTGAATTTGATTTGTTCCTTTGTTCATTTCCATGGCTGCTGAAGCTCAAACAACTTCATCACCTGAATCATCCTCAACCACAAATGTTGAAATATCTCTCGAATCAAATATGCATCCATTATTCTTCCATAATAATGATCATCCTTCACTCAGTTTGGTTTCTAAGAAATTGATTGGTTCCGAGAATTATAGCACCTGGCGACGATCAATGAAAATTGCTCTATCAGCTAAAACTAAATTGTGTTTAGTTGATGGATCATTTGTTGAACCAGCTACAGGAACTCAGTTACATATGCTTTGGAGAAGAGCTAATGATATGATTATCTCATGGATTTTGAATTCTGTAAGTGATGAAATCGAAAATAGTCTCAATTATGTGACTACTGCTAATGCAGGTTGGATCCAGTTGCATCATAGGTTTTCGCACATTGATGGCCATAGAATTTTTCAGATCGAGAAGGATTTACATCGACTTGAGCAAGGTAACAGTTCTGTAGAAATTTATTTTCATAAGATGAAAGGATTTTGGGATGAACTTCAAGCTATTGATGCAATTAATTCATGTTGTTGTCCTTGTAATTGTGGTTTATCTCGAGAAAGCATTCATAAGGATGAACGTAAGAAATTAATGCAGTTTCTAATGGGATTAAGTGATGGATTTTCATCTGTTAGAGGTCAAATTTTAAGAATTGTACCTTTGCCAACAATTGATCAAGCTTTTGGTATGATTAAATTGGATGAGTCTCTCAGTCATGGTCATATACCTGGATCTAGTGATAATATGGCCATGAATGTTCACAGAGGTCCTTATATGAATGCTTCACATTCTGGTTATTCTTCTGGAGGATCCTCTTATTCTCAATCTATTGGTTCTACCTATTCTAACAAGGCTGGAGCTGGTTACTCCAAAACTGTGTTTAAGAAAAGTGTGATGTGTTCTTATTGTCACAAGGAGGGGCACCATAAGGATGAATATTACAAATTGCATGGTTATCCAGTTGGACATCCTATTCACAGTAAGAATTTGCCATTCAAACCTAAGGTTGCTGGTTCGAATTTTGGTAAAGGTCCTGCAAATCATAGTTCTCATAAGGCTATGAATGTTGTTGATGTTTCCACTGGTACTGATAGTGCTACTGCAGATTCTGGCATTACTCTAGTTCAATTGCAACAACAGATCTCACATATGATGGCTCTTATACAAAAGGACAAAGAATATAGTTCTCCTGAGGATCATTTTGTTAATCATTTGACCAGTGAGCCTCATACATTTACAGGTATAATTTCTTCTGATCATACATCAATGTCGTTTTCATGTCACAACAAAATTGCTTGGGTATTGGATTCAGGTGCTACTGATCATGTATGCATTAATCTCAAAATCATGCATAATGTTTTCTCATTATCCATTCTCATTATGCTTTCTCTTCCCACTGGTATTAAGGTCAAAGTTACTCAAAAAGGTTCTGTTGCAACTGTCGAACATCATGATGCTCTTATACATTGTGATTTATGGGGACCTTATAAGCACACAACTCTGAATGGTTGTAGATACTTTACATTTGTGGATGATTACTCTCGATATACTTGGACATTTCTTTTGTCTAGTAAACTTGAGTCTTTACTACTCTTAAACACTTTCATGCTTATGTTCAAAATCAATTCAATACTTCCATTAAGATTTTTAGGTCCGACAAAGGTTAAGTTCTTCAATAAGGATGTTATTCCATTTCTTGCTTCTCTTGGTATCTTACATCAAAGTGCTTGTGTCAAGACACCACAATAGAATGGTGTGGTAGAAAGAAAACATCAGCAGTTGAATATTTCTAGAGCTACGAGATTTCAATGCGGTTTGCCCATTTCCTTTTGGGGTCATTGCTTGCTAAGCGCTACTCACATTATCAATCTCTTGCCTACCATTGCCACAAATTACAAAGTGCCTTCTCAACTGTTACACAATTCTGAGCCTTCCTATCATCATCTCAAAGCTTTTGGTTGCTTGGCATATGCTTCAATTCATTCCAATGATAAATTTTCCCCAAGAGCTGTTAAGTCTGTGTTCTTAGGTTATCCTTTTGGTAAAAAAGGATACAAGTTGTATGATCTTTCCACTCATCAGATATTCATTAGCAGGCATGTGATTTTTCATGAGAACATTTTTCCATTTCTTTCTTCACAAACATCTTCTGGTCCTTCTCTTCCTTTGTCTTGGCCTGTTGATGAATCTCCTACAATACATCCTGTTATTCTTCCTCCTTCCCTTGCATCTCATGACACATCTACTCCTCATATTTCTAATGATGCTTCTCTTCACACTCAATCCTCTCCTCATTCTTCTGACATGTCTTCTCCTCATATTTCTGATGTCCATTCTGATCATTCTCATCATTCCAGTCCATCTCCTCCTATTATTCCTCATGTTCCTAGATCATCTTCAAGAGTGAGATTGCTTCCTTCTAAACTGAAGGATTATGAGGTGCAGTTGCACAAGTCGATTACCAATTTTGTTCACAAATATTCCATTTCCAAATATCTGTCATACAATGCTTGTTCTCCTTCTCAGTTACATTTTATTAATGCCATTGCTCATATAGTAGAACCTACTTATTATACTCAAGCATGTAAAGATGTGAAATGGATTGATGCTATGTCCAAAGAATTGATGCTTTAGAATCAAATCATACCTGGGATCTGGTTCCTCTACCTGTTGGCAAACATCATATTGGTTGTAGATGGATTTATAAGGTTAAATATCATGCCAATGGTTCTATAGAAAGGTACAAAGACAGATTGGTTGCCAAAGGTTACACTCAATCAGAAGGTATTGATTATCATGAGACATTTTCTCCTGTGGCCAAGATGGTTACCATTCGATGTGTGTTGGCTATTGCTGCTTCTAAACAATGGTTTGTTCATCAGTTAGATGTTAATAATGCTTTCTTACATGGTGACTTGTCTGAGGAAGTGTATATGAATGTTCCTCAAGGATATCAGCTTTCCAAACCAGGTTTAGTTTGCAAATTGAAGAAATATTTATATGGTTTAAAGCAGGCTTCTCGGCAATGGTTTGCTAAGCTTACATCAGCTCTTATCTCTCTTGGTTATACTCAATCCCATGCTAATTATTCTTTGTTCACTCTTAAATCTTCTTCCACTTTCACTATAGTTTTAGTGTATGTGGATGATATTGTGGTTCTTTGGTTCTTCCTTGGCCCATATTATTTCTCTCAAACAGTTTCTAGATGATTCATTCAGCATTAAAGACTTGGGAGATATCAAGTATTATTTGGGCATTGAGATTTTAAGAAACTCTTCTGGATTTCATCTTAATCAAAGGAAATATGCTCTTGATCTTTTAGAAATTTCTTGGTCTCGCGATGCAAAACCTCTTACCATACCTCTTGATCCCAATTGCAAGTTGAGCAGTTTTATTGGTGATATTGTTTCTGATCCTTCTCTCTACAGACAACTTGTTGGCAAGCTATTGTATCTCACAATAACTAGGCCTGATATTGCATTCTCTGTACAAGTGCTCAGTCAGTTCATGCATCAACCTAGAACTCCTCATTTACAGGCTGTTTTTCGAGTATTACGATATATTAAGGCTACTCCTGGTCAAGGCTTACATTTTCCTTCCACTAATTCTTTACTTCTTCAAGGATTTTGTGATAGTGATTGGGACAGTAACCCTGATGATAGAAAATCAGTTTCTGGTTTTTGTTTATTTCTTGGACCTTCTTTGGTTTCCTGGCATACTAAGAAACAAGTTGTCATTGCTCGATCATCAGTTGAAGCTGAATACAGAGCACTTGCTACAGCATGTTGTGAAGTGTTATGGTTGAATAGTCATCTTACAGATCTTCAAGTTAATGTTCCTCTTCCTGTCATTATGTTTTGTGATAGTTCTGCAGCTATTGCCATTGCTACAAATCCAGTTTATCATGCCAGGACTAAGCATATTGAAATTGATTGCCATTTTGTTAGGGATCATATTCAGAAAGGTTTACTGATCCCTAAGCATGTGCCTTCTCATGATCAGTTAGCTGATGTGTTCACTAAATCTTTGGGTAAGATTTTACATTGGTCTTTCTTGCACAAGTTAAGGGTTTCATCTCCATTCAGCCCTTCAACTTGTGGGGGGGGGGGGGTATTGTGGATAAAGATCAAAATAGCTCTCATTGTTCTAATGCAATATTCAAAGAAGAAATGCATCATGATGTTCGACAGTTGCAACAGATTTCAAACAAGATGTTAACACATGAGCTTTGGAGTTAAGTTTGTAGAGTTAAGTTTGTAGTTAAAGGGTCAGTTTGTAATAAACTCTTTTAGAGGGTATTTCTTGTTATTTTGTTGTTTTTCAAGGTAGTTAGTTAGTGGTTGAGTCAATATAAATAGTATCTCTTTTCTCTGTAATTGTTTTTCAGTGAATGAGATAAGAAAGTTCCCAAAATGTTCTTCTTTTCCCTCTCAAATTGGTACTCGAAATATTTGAATTTCACTTCATGAAACGTCCCGCTACAACTTTCACACTTTTTAAGCTTGGGCATCCCATTACAAATTGCACACTTCCTAAAATGACAAAGAATCTTTACTATTCCACCCACTAATTCTCTCTCCTACTTTACTTTTATACTCACAACATCAATTAAATCACTATTTTCTATTTCACTTTCTCTCTCTAACCTCACTTTTCATACTCACAACATTTTCTTTATTAACTTTTTCATTAATTCCCTTGCAAACAATAACTGTGCAAGTTCTACCGAGACGGAGGAAGTAAGTTATAAGTCGAGTGTATGTCCAAAATAGCAAATTGTTCTAAATTGGATTTGACGAAGTGAGTAAGTAAGAAACTTATGTCATCATTAATATTCAATCATTTTCTAACGCATCGATTAATTAATTAAGTATTTGTAATCCATACAAATAATCGTCATATTTTATTTAAATGTTTTGATAAATATAGCATTTATAAATAACTAGTTTTACATCCGTGCGTTAAACGCACGGATAAATAAATATGAAAAATTAACTAAAAAGATATAAAAATAATAATAATTTAAGAAAATATAATTTTAAATATATTTATTTCAACAAAAATATGTCATTTTATTAATTCAATAATATTACATATATAACTAACAAATTGAATTGTACATATTAAAATATTTATTAAAATACAAAATTATCTGTGAAATATTCACCTTTATTTTCAATATCAATACCATGTTTTAAAGTTTTAAAATGTTTATAAAGAAAGTGATATTAACATCACTTGATCACTTATTTTTTACAAATATCTATAGTATAAATAAGAACTGTCCACCTTACCATGTGAACAGTACTATGAATAGTGTTAGCTGTCAAATTTCCCATTTTGCCCACACTAAGTTGTCCCTTTCCCATTTTGCTCTTAAAAAAAAAAAAAAAAAAAAAAAAACCGTGTCCTCGAACACGGACTTTTACTAGTTGTCTTTTAAAAGAAGAACATTATTTGATAAATTTGTGCTTTAAATAAAGAATTAACTAACTAAATAAATAAATAATAAAAATATTTTATTAAGTAATTATACCCATGAATATTGAAACAGAAAATACTAATCATACTACCAACTAAAAGTTAATTTTATAATTCTATTCATTAACATTTTTTTAATAATATAGTAAAGTTTTATAACACGTTACTCATATTTACGAATATTAAAATATTTATCATTTAATTTATAATTATAATTTATATTTATTTAAAAATATTATAATCAAATTCATACTTATAGTATATTAAAGTAGGCGAAAATAAACATGGGTGTGACACCTCATCAAGAAATGGGATTATCTTGCATTCTAGGAAGCCACATCATCCTAGCTATTGATGTGCCTAGGCTTTTCAAATTCGACTATTAGTTGAGTATATTAGACGATAATATGAGGTATGATATTAGGTACTCTTATATAGGAGTATATAATAGAAGTATAGATATTAGGTATGGTATTAGGTACTATTATATAGGAGTATATAATAGAAATATATATAATAGAAGTATAGATATTAGGTATGGTATTAGGTACTACTCCCTCCGTTCCAGTCGAAGTGTCTCAAAATGAGATCGGTGCGGGAATTAAGAAAAGTGATGTAAGAAAGAGAAAAAGGTTAAATGTTGTGAGTATGAAAAATTAAATAGGAGAGAGAATGAGTGGGAGAAATAGTTAGGAGAGAGAATGTTGTGAGTGTAAAAGTAAAGTAGGAAAGAGAATGAGTGGGGTAGGAAGAGTATAAAAATAATAAAAACTTTCCTTTTTGGGATTGAGACATTTTAAATGAGACGCCCAAAAAGGAAAGTTGAGACACTTCGAACGGGACGGAGGGAGTATTATATAGGAGTATATAATAGAAGTATAGACTAGGGTATGTAACTAGGTATAAGTAGTAATAAACATATACTCTTATATACTCCCTCCGTCCCACACCAATTGATACTTATTTCCTTTGTGGTCCGTCCCACATCAATTGATACTTACCCAAAATGGAAATGAATCTTCACTATTTACCCCACTCATTCTCTCTCCTATTTTACTTTTTCACTCACAACATTTTTTCTCCTAACTATTTCTCCCACTCATTCTCTCTCCTATTTTACTTTTACACTCACAACATTCTCTCTCCACTTTTTCTCTCTTACCTTTCCTTAATCCGCGTGCCCAAAATTTTGGTATCTATTGGTGTGGGATGGAGGGAGTATATAATAGAAGTATAGACTAGGTAGGCTATGCATTTAAAAACTCTAATAAATTGATACATTATCAACTTTTCGGCTTCTTATGTATTGATTATCCTAATTCAACTTTTCATATATAAAAATGCATTATTTTATTTTCGAAATACATATGATTTTGCTTGGAAATATGATAATAATTAAAGAAATTTATTTTAGTAATTCAAAAGGCAAAAAGATGTTTAGTGTTCTTATTTAAAAACACTAATAAATTTATACATTATCAACTTTTTCCCTTCTTATGTATTGATCATCCTAATTCAATTTTTCATATAAAAAAATGTATTATTTTATTTTCGAAATGCATATCATGAAGGGAGACTTTACAAATTCATGAACGGAAGATTGTTCATATCTTCATCGTTTAGTATACTTCAACCGTTAAGAACATGAAGAATCATTGCATTAGTTTCACATTATGTTCATTAGTAACATGCATATAATAATTCAAAAGACACACCAACGTAATTTAATTTTGCTATCTATTACTAAACATATAGAAGAATATAATTTTATTTTGTTATAATCAACGAAAATATGAAACAAGTTGAAGTTTAAAGGTTGTAATACTAACTAATACAATAATTTTAAAAAACTTTTAGACTATTCATAAAAGATCAATAGTTGAAGAGTCATTCATTTTCTTCATTCAAGTATATAAAGACTAATTTCCTTTTGACAAATGTTTGTTTTTTACTCTCCATCACTTTTGTAGAGACTGATTCATGAAGAAAGAAAATGTGTCAAGGTTCTAGGGAATGCTATTGTAAAATGCTATTGTAAGTATTTACAAAATTCATTTTTTTTTGGATTTGTGAGTGACTTCTTTATAATCTCTTTTGACTTATTTTGAATATGATTTGTTTTTTATATTTATGTTTGTGTTTATTATTTTGAATTTGAATTTGAATTTGATTTTTATTTTTATTTTAATTTTAACTTTTATTTTATAAATTTTCGTCTTTATTTTGATTTTATTTTTTGTTTTTTTTCTATTTCTTTTATGTTTGTGAATGTTTCTTTCACTTTTTAATTATTAGAATTTTAATTTTCATTTTTTATTTGCATTTTATTTTTTCGTATGTTTTTATATTGATGTTGATTTTCTTTTATGCATTAGATTTTTTTCTTTCTTAATTATTAAAGTTTTTTACATTTTGCTTTTGCTATTTTTGTAAGACAATTTACAACTTGACTTTAAATAAGAACTTTGTTTGGATTTTTTTTTTCTTTCAATTATGATTTGATTTCTTTTACTTATTTGTAAATTTGATTTTAGTTTTATTTCTTATTTTTTTTTTTCATATTTGCTTTACTTTCGTTTTTTAATATTATCTTCCTTTTTTTCATTTTGTGATAAAAATATTTCTTTTATTTCGATTAAAGTTTGATTTTTGGTGTATTTATTTATATTTGGGTTTGATATTGATTTTCATTGATGAATTTTTCAAAATAGTTTTTTTATTTTTTAATATATTATGATTGTGTTCGTGAATGCTTCATTTTTATTATTTTTTATTAAGATTCGATTTCCATATTTCATTCAATTGTTTCATCTTTCTTTTGTTTTTTGTTTTTTTTTCTATTTTGATATTTATTCTACTTTGACTTTGTATTATTTTAAAAAATATTCAAATTTATTATTTATATGTTTCTACTCTTTATTTTTATTATATTTTTGAACTCTTATTTTTTATTGTTTTTCCTTTATTAATATTTGACTTTCATATTTCTGTTTTGATATTGAATTCATTTTTTGTTATTATTTTATTTATTAATTTTTTGAATATTTTTATTTGTTGTTGCGTTTTCTTTCTTCTATTTTATTCATACTTACGAATGAATTCTATCAAATTGCTAAGATTACAAAAATTAACTACAATGATATTTGTTAATCTTACTTTTATCTTTTATATTGATTTATATATTTATTTTTTCATATTGTACAAACATTAATGATCTAGAAGTCTTGAGGGAATAATGAGAAAACAAACCACAAAAATATTAACAGACTATGGAGAAAAATATTTTGTCATAACCCTAACTCTAAATACCTCTTTCAAGACTCCATCTATCCCATCATCACATGACATAACAAATGAATTTCATGGTTAGCCTTTTACAAGTTTGTGACCTCACTCATATTTTTTCCCATGACCATAATATTTATAATTCATCCTCATAATATTTTATATTAATAAATTAATTTCAAATTGAAGTACATATTTTTTTTAATGGGCAAACTTACTTATGATTATCAAAAATATCAAAGTACCCCGTGGATAGCACGGGCAACACCCTAGTTTCATATGGATATGGTTATATACAGAGAAAATTATATACAGGAAATGAAATATTCCAACGTGCTTCTTGCCGTCTCGTGTAAGTATACACGAGATGTAATCTATAATCTCGTGTATATGTACACGTGATGACTCGTGTACGCACACGAGATGTCTCGTGTACATATACACGAGACACATCTCGTGTGAGTTCACACGAGATGAGTCTCGTATGAGTTCACACGAGATGTGTCTCGTGTGAGTTCACACGAGATGCTTTCTGCCTCTAAACCCAGTTCATACGATAGGTATATAAAAGGCTATTTTGGTAATTTACTTGCTTCCCTGAAAATTGAGTTCCCTGTATTTAGTATTTGCCTTTCATATAATGTTAGTTTTAGTTAGAAATCAAAAGATATACTCCATTCTTTTAAAAAAATCAATTTTATTAGAACTGACTCAACATCGTTTGAAAATACTATAATCAAATTTTATTTTTGAAAGAGCACTATAAATTTGGATAATATTTAGAGGGAGTAAGTGCACTTTTATAAGTTATTTTTAATGACTAATCGGAAGAAAATTTAAATTGCAACAATTTTTTTTACAAGATTTCTTATGATAATTTATAAAAGGTATAAAATGTTATGATAAACTTGTACAATTTTTATTTAGCAAATATCTCTTTTTAATATTGTTATAATTACGATTAAAAAAAAATAGTATACTATTATTAAATGTATGAAAAGTAATAAAAATGACTTTTCAATTTCTGATATAGTTTTGAAGGGAAAAGTGTTTAGATCACTTAAACCTTTATATATATATATATATATATATATATATATATATATATATATATATATATATATATATATATATATATATATTATAATTGATAATCTCTTCGACTCAAAATAATTTTTCTACTTTTTTTTTATTGCAAAGAAACATTGATCAATAATTTTAAATTAATTTAATTATATTTGTAAAAATCTAAAACTTGTAATTTATAGTATTATTGATGGTGGTATCAATGACAAGTTTTTTATTTTTATTTGTATAATTAAATCAACCTAAAATTATTATTCAAATTCCTTCTTCAAGGTAATAACTCAAAAAGTGAAAAAATCAGTTTGAGACAGAGGATATAATACACAAACAAATAAAACACAATTATAAAAAAGACTTGAGAAACAAGGAGTTCTTTTTTTTTTTCCGCAAATTGTCAGTCTCTCGAAAGTTGTTGTTTAAATCATATTGATCCGAATTATTTTACGCACTAGTTTAAAATACAACATCTATAATACTGAATGAAATGTTATATTCACTAATATTGTGAATATAATACTGTGTATACATGCAATATTATAGAAATAATATAATACGTGACGAAATTTCTCAGATATTATAATACATATTTAGAACTTGTCAATTAATTTTGAAAAAAAATTTAAGATAATTTACATGGATTAATTTAGAACAGCCAGCTAGATGCGATTAGGTATGACACATCCGGAACACCGATGTCAAGTCAAAGTGGTTTAAATTGGGTATAGAAAAGTTGTATGCACGTTTGGTGAAGTTACTAAATAATTAATGGAAGTTGATGAATGTTGCCTTTCAACAGCCCAATTAATATGCCATTAACAACCTCCTCCTCCTCCTCCTCCTTTCAATACTCTGAAAACTCCGCTTTCACAAAGGTAGAAAAAAATGTAAGCAAACGAAACATTTCCCTATCCGCCTACCATTAGGACAGTGATTGCAAGGACCACCTCTTTCAATGTAGCGTTAAACTTTGATTACCAAGGAAAATCTACATAAAAAAGCAATGATGGAATCGTAGTGCAGCCCCGTTAATAAACTAACGAAATGCAGTGAGACAAGTTAATAATTTGACCAAGAGGGTACAAAGATTTTGCTGGGAAACCATTTCCCGTTCCCAGCAAAGGTTCAGCTAATAATTTGCCAACACAAAAAATGGAACTAGGAAGGCACAGAAACTACCAAGTACTTGTTGCATCATATCCCTCTCTTCTCTCAAAGGATAGCATAAGAAAAACACGAAAACAAGAAACTGCAATGAAGTTGTACGTGGTTTTCCCCAAATCATGAGGCTAGTAAAGTTTCTCCGTCATCTCAAGAATGAGAGAAACAGAAACTGACAACCAAACCAATGCAAGGAGACATTTCAGCCACCGGAAACAGCAGCTTGGGCTAAAGCGGGTGATGAGCACTTTCTAGAAGCAGAAGAACAAAACACCACAAAATTACAATCTACCTTTGTTGTCTAAATGAAAAAGGAAAGAATCATGTACTTGGAGACGAGAAAAAATGAAAAGGGGAGGGGAGGAGAACCCTACACGGAAGGTGTTGCACAACTCATCATAAAAGGACACGTTCAAATGATTTGTCCAGTAGTTTTCAAAGCAATAATATAACAACGAACTTGTTTTACGCATAAAATTCAACGAAAAACAAGGAATAAAAATCAGATACTTTGGTGCATTTGGTTGCCACTAAGCATCTATTGGGATGGCTTGTATTCCCTCCTGCTTTCAATAACAATTTTTTTCCTGGTGTCAAAATCGACCTTGTCAAGATCAAAGACAGTTCCTAAATACCCGTAAAAGACTCTTTCTTTCTCACCAGTCTTCGCATCCAACTTCACGAGGTTTGGGTTGTTCTCATCATCTTTCCCTGAAGCAAACAAGGAATGCACAGTGGCCCAAGCCCTCCTCCCACGGTTTTCTTTCTCAAAATATTCTGCTAGCCTCATAGCCTCCTTGAGACCAGATAAGTCACCGGAGAACTTCACAATAGAACTGCCCATATGGCCATCTCTTCCATACATGGCCTTTGACTTGCCACTACTGAATCCAAGATCTGAAACACAATTTTTGTAAAAGAGGTAAAAAGACACGGTCAAGATCTATACTTCTGAACTAAGGGATTGATGAGATTAAAATTTGACATTGACAGGACGGACTGCTTGATCGAGTCCATTGTGACAACCAATGACCCGAAAGCATAAAAAATCCACAACTACTCATATTATGATTGGCAAACAATTAGGTCAATTTATATGTTTTTCAAGAGGCTAGATGACATGATAGTTGCAAATATATGCACAGAGGGCATAAATGTTGTGGCAATCAACAACAGCAAACAAGATAAGAAAGAAAACCACAGGTCTTTGGGCCAGCTTGTGAACCTCCATTTACCAAAACTTACAATGGGGAAACAAACACGAATCAGCACTTGAGAAGCAAGGAAACCCACAAGAAATTAACAATCAAATAATAAGACACAACTAGACATAATGACCTCATAGAGCATGAACTGATTCAGAAGTTTGCACTGAGAAGATGGTGGAGTAACTCAAAACAGTTGACACCAAATCACTCTGCGCCAAGCCCTATAGAGCTCTCCAAAACAGTTGGGATGAAGAAAAAAGGACAAATGAAGGAGCTTGAGCCGGAACAATTCCAAATATACTCAATGAAGCACTCCATCAACATGTGAAGGTTAATCCATTCCATCGTCAAGGACCTACATCTCATGCGTAGTGTCAATGGCGAAGAAGGCAGAAGGAATCGATACACCCATAAATCCACCTAAGCTATATCCTTAATTAGCACTAGAACACTGACTAGGAAGTCTAACCAGTTAACATTGATAGATAAATCCAGCTTGCCAAGCAGATATACAAAAAAGGCGTTAACCGTTAAAGACAAATGATTAAATAAAAAAATAGTTAGCATGATAACAAGTCAGTGGCCTCTCCAACCAAGCAATGGTCTACTGAGCTCAATAATGGTTTCTCTTCAGTCACAACTTAGAAAATGCCAGAATGTGGTCTGGCCCACCTTTAATAATTTGAATAATCTTAAGTATCTGCGGCTCACGGGCCTACAACGATATTGTCTAACCAGGCTTTCTTGGTTCGAAAAATCAGAAATCTCAATCACCTAGAAGGCAATACACTTGCAGAGTGAACTTACACAGAGATGTTCAGATCACATTTCATGTGTATAAAAATAGCACATAGTTGGTGTTTTGTGGAATTGTGGTCTATCAAAGCATTACTGTCCCATACCAGTAACCGATAGTGAGAATCGACATCCATGCAACAACCATATGAAAGCATTTGTTCACCCAGTTCACCCCTAAAAGGGACTACATCTGGGGGCACTACCAAGCCAAGATATTCACTATAATCACAAATATGTCGTGTTACAATAGAGAACATATTTTGCCTCACCAAAATAATTCCACTCTATGCCCACACCCTCACACAATCACCATAGACATGCTATCCGGTCATCCAAGAAATACCCTACTTCTTGCCCAAGAAAAGCCAAAAGGATTCCACGCCACAAAAGGTAACAAATAAGTCCCATAAGTCTCAGCCTAGCCCAAGTCTCCTGGCCGACCGCACGGCCGTGTGCCTAATACTAGCACGCCCGTGTAACAAAGGCCGTGGCTGTTGTGCCTCGATTTTGGTCCTGCAAGACCGTGCAACTGCTTTTGCCGTTTTTCCTCTTCTTGCTGCGATGTCGATCCTCCGTCCTCGGTTTGACTCCAACCCCAATAGTTGGTTGTGTTCATCTATATAAAAGAATTCTCTAAGTGGTGAACAGACATCAAAATCATTTTTTTTTCATAAGCAATGCATTACACATCACTTAAAGTTGGTCATGTTCTACACCTTTAGCCTCTCTCCTTAGAAAAGAAAATCTGGGAACTAAAGGGGGGACTTAATAAGCAATTCAAGTACATGGATGCATCGTTTATGAGCGCCAATAGTCAAGAGGTCTCCACAGTGTCATGGTCACCCGAAGTAACACTCGCATAATATACATCCTAGTCAATGCAATTTCAGGTAGCAAAGACCGATGTGTATGAGAGCGCACACAGAAAAAGACTAACAAAAGCAATTGTGAAAGAGATGCACCATTAGAGTGCCGACTATCCACGAGATAAGAATACAAACTTGGGTGTCTGAATTGGCCTCGATCCAAACAGGAAGGGGGAGCTTGACATTATTTTTCTTTAATATGCTTACAATACCACGACATTTACTAGAAAGACTAAAGTACACAATATAACGTAATCAAATGGCGAGCCTCAGAAAAAATCATAATATTGACAAAAGAACTGAAGATAATTGTTACTTTGATATCCTAGGAAAACACAAGAACAGTAATATAATCAATAAACTTTCCCCATCCTCTATACTAGTGTCTCAGTGATATTTAAAAGAAAACCATATAAGGTCGACATCACAGGATACTCTTGAGCAAGCTCCCGGAGTGTATGTTCACAGTGGTTGAATGACCAATATTAACCATGATATACCCATATAAGGTCATGGAATCCTTGTGATCTTTCCAATTGACAATTAACCAGCACATTATCCCGCAAAGATTCTAGCTATTTAAATATAGTACCACAAAATAAAGCAATCTATAAAACAAAAGCACACAACCAACAAATATCTCTAACTTCATCCTACTTGAGAGCACTGTAATTAAGCAGCAGCGCTTTCTCCAAATGCCTACCAGGAAAAGGGACAACCCTATTTTGGTATGAGCTCAAACTAACTATCAAAAATGATATAAGATGTAAAGAGCTTCATGGTTCGGTTTGTTTACCTTAGCTACAACCACACCAAGAGCAGAAATGAAATTACTACCCCGTCTTCTATCAATATTTATATTCTGAAATGTCCTTATTTAAGACTGAAAATTGCGAGATGAAAGAGTGGTTGCTACCTTATTACATTTTAGCTTCCCTGACCATTGGTAATTTGAACACTTCAAATGCTGAAATAAGGGACCCATCCCCACTTGTAACAGACAAGTAAAACAAGGTAAACTGGAGTACTACAACTATATAGCTCATTGTATATGAAGAGCAGTTAGATTATTATCATATCTTCCCAGATCATATACTTAATCCACTATACTTGTGTGTTGATTTAACCTGATACGTCCAATTTGTGAAAACCGCCATGACGCACACTAAATCACCTGAACTATGGTCATTAGTAACAGGCTACAGAGGGAGTCAAACATAAAACATACAAGGAAATAGGCTTTAAATATCGTTTGATGAAAACCAAGATAAACCACAGACATCTCATATAGGTAAAAACGTGTTGAGAATATGGATGATAATAATAAAGATTGGAGAGAGACAAATTACCTCTAAGCTTATTGTCCACAACTTTGTTTCCTAAGCCCTCCATACGCCCATCTCTGCCCTTTCCTATGACTGTGTTCTGAATAATCACCACCGGTGGCCACATAATTAGATCATCCTGGTTTGCTGCTGCTTCTTCAGCAGCTAAAACCCGATATGCCCTTGAGTTATCAGGAGGTATCGAATAGTTCCAGCCCATCAAAATGCACAAAGCTTTGTGTAAGCCTAAATGATCCTGAACTAATTGGTCAGACCACGAACTATCTGAGTTGTATGTGTGCATGATAAGAGCATGCATGTCAGGAAAATCTTTTGAGGACCTGAATTTGCAAAAAAAGGGAGAAAGTAATTTAGGTTGCTGCATCTCACTAGTGTAAAGCAATATTCCAAGAAAAATACTACAGCATAAAAAAATTAGGTTGAACTCCAGAAATTACAGCTTCAAAGTTTTATAACTTGTTCAAGCTGCAAACAAGATAACTTATGCCAATATAGACCTCATAATCAATTAAGGGCATCAAACAGAAGATACCTGCACCCAAAAAGAGGGGGGGGGGGATGTAAGCCTAACTAAGGTCTACTAATAAGCAGCAAGTTTCAAATGCTCGCACTACCAGAATCAAATACAAACCCCAATATATGCAGTATGTAATGAAATGCAAGATTCATAAGCCAACAACAAAACCAGCACAGAACTAGATACACAAAACCAAAACACAAACATGGACTAGTTACAAGACATTGGATCTACGAAACAGGAATGAAAACATCCAAAGGCTGAAGTTACGCGCAAGCAACTATCCACAAATAAAGCCTAAAACCAGAAATTTCCAAACAAAAATATCGCAGTAGGTAGATAGAGACATCAATCACCAGAATTCATTATTTTATTTACTACTGACATCTCAGGCGCAAAATTTTTGTAGCTTCTCTTCACAAAATCGACATCCTAAAGTCCCAACACACGAGAGTACAAAATAGTGAGAAATGAAGATAGAACAACTTCTAAATGCACACTAGGGCAGAAGCAAGTTCTCGGAATTGGGAAATAACCCTTAGCTTTCACGAAAAGAAAGCCCACGGAATACATTAGTTTATGTCATAAACTACAAGCACTCAAACAGAGTGGCTAATCGAACAGCCCATATAAGGAGTAGAGTATATAATTCATGTTGAGAACAAAGGATTACAAAAAGCTCCCAATAAAAACTTCACTACCAAACAATAGCTTATATATATATATATATATATATATATATATATATATATATAGTTCTTTGGAACTGTGTGCGTCCTAGTTGTAGAGTCTATCTCCCTAACTGACCAACGGCTAGGTCTAAGCAGCCTGTTCAGCTATCCAGGACTATCTCTCAGATTCAAGAATAGCTGTTCCTCCAAACAGTCAGCTATCATTCCATACACCTTGAAGGAAGAAAATGATTTTTTTTTTTATTGAAATTAGCCAAGACGAGAACGCAATAGCTAAGTGCAATACAATTTCTAAAGCTTTCAACAAAAGGTAATAAAAATCCATGAATAACTAACTAAAAAGATCAAAAAACATCACATAGTCTTGAAGCTTTGACCATAATCAAATTTAAGTGCCCAAATGACCAATTCAGCAATGACATGGAACTAGAGAATCCATAAGACTTCCTGGTCATTGTCAATGATAGATTAAAAATACATAGAACTGCTCTCAAGCTAATCTATGACAAAGCAATGGACAATGGTTCCAAACAAATTCAATCTCAATGTGTAGACTACCAGCTCAATCACTGGATTCAACACCAGAAGAATATCCAGAAAGAAGATGGTGAAGATGAAGTAATATAATGATGATAATCAATCATTCTCTCCTGATGACCATACTCCGAAAAATAAAACACACACACACACACTATCATCTTGAAACTCTTATCATTCCCAGTAGGCATATACACAGATAATTAGCTGATTCATACAATCACATGTATCATTCACAACAGATGTGTGTATGCAAAACATGTCAATCAACCTGGATTTTAGGACTATCAGTACAACAACAACAAAGTCTTAGTCCCAAAATAATTTAGGGTCAGCTAACATGAATCCTCATATGTCACTAAAGAAAAGATGTAAGAAAAAAAAAGTTAAAAGAAGAAATGGGTGGGAATAAAATTTAGAAAATAAAAAGAGGAAAAAAAATGTGATAATAAAAACAATAAATATATAATATATAGGGAAAATGAATAAAGAGGAACGGAAAGAAGAAAAAATAATAATAAAGTAATAAATATAATAAAAAAAATCAACCCCCATCACCCACTTGAATTTTGCCCTCCATTCCAGCCTTTTCAACGCCATATTGTCATCAAATCCAAGTAAAGTCGTATCGTATTCAATCATCCTTATCCAAGTTTGCTTGGGCCTTCCCATCCCTCACACCATTTTATCACTTTTCTACTCTTCAAGCCTCCTAACCGGTGCATCACTCGGTTCCGTCCCACATAACCATTCTCAAAGTCATGTCGACTAGAACCCACATGACCATTAAGATTGCCACCATTGACTAGTTTCTCACCACTAGTTACCCGTTGCACAATATTCGAATTCATGTTATGATAATGTGACAAAGTTTTACGCCGATTGTCACATCCCTACCAAAAGCCTCGTCCAGGCTTGAGACAAGCAAGGATATATCATTGATGAATATCCTCCAACATTCTCATGGTATATCCACATTGGCTAACACAACCTTTTACCAAACGGTATGATGAACTATGCTAACATTATACACACCGAAAATACATGAAAACTCAAATGTTTATGATTAAAAAATTAAATACATAAAGAAATACAACCCTACTAAAATGAAAATAAGCAGTAACTGCTTAAGGATACTGAAGTATCATGAATCTAACCATGATCCCAAAAGTTTCCAGGGAAGGACAAACAAGAGCCTCTAACAATAGACATACTTAACTGGACAAAATATATATCGCATTCACATTCTTCCCCACCAAAATGCCACTAATTGCAGTTGGCTTGACAAGCACGCCAAATTAGTGTTGGTGTAATACCCTAAGCGTTTAGTTATGTTTAACTTAAACCATTAAGTATCATATTTACTGTTTATTATAGAGTATGTTTATTTGGCTATTATATGTTTGCATGATTTCTATAATAACCTGCGTCCCTAGTTGTTGTGAACAACTAGTATAAGTTGGTAATGGATAATCATGGAAATGATTATATGCATGGAGATGCACATTGCACTTATGGGTACTAACTAGAGAACAAGTACTGGACAGACCCACCTATGAGATTTATGACATGGTCTGTTGTCATGATTAAATCTCATGATGGTCGTGTCATTGGAATCCTTCGTACCTGAGATTATCATCCTCTTCCACCTGATGAATGTTGTGTTTGATGAAGTCTAACACTATCTTTAATAGGATAGCAATAAGGGCTATTTTGGCACGATTGAATTCTTGTAGGGGAGAATGATAAGTCAGAATGGGATTTGTCCCTCTCTATGTGAGAGAGATGTTGGCTTGGGCCCCTCGATGAATAGTGTTGATGAAATGTATGACCATACACAAGAAATTTGATAGAGAACAAATGCACTTGAATTATTAACATATTCGGAGTCGAGAAAGCATTGAACAATGAGTTGACATCATAGTTGTGAAAGGTTAGCGCCTCTCTCGCCCGCCTCGCCTTTTTGGCATCTTTAGGGGTCGACCGCCTTTTGATTTTGTGGCAGACTGTTGTGCACCTTCTTGGCAAGGCGAGGACTTTCTTGGTTATGGCGAGAGGCGTGAGGAGACCGCCTTTTAATGTTTAACTATGTCATTTTGTAATTTTAGTTTTAATATTTTAACTTAAAGTGCGTTCTTTTGGAAAATCATGGGGTAAAGATAGCTTGTGTCGTGCATGAGAAAGAAAGATATCTGAAATTTCTCTCTAGCGATCAAAAGAAAACAAGTGATAAATAACGAATTAGAACGATGACAAAAAAGTGCGACAAAAACACTACCGAAAGCTTGCTTTACTCTAATTTTTAAAGGGAGTTTTGCAAATTTTATTATGTTTACTAATTTACTTTGTTTTTTTTTTCTCTTTACTATGAGTCTCTTTTTGTCATTTGAAGTTTTAACTATATCTTAAGTTCATCTCTAGGTATGAAATTATACGTATGAAATTATATATTCGAATTCACTTATTTTCACGCTTTTAAACGACTACTTGTTTACTGATTTAAATATTAAATGTGTTTTTTTTTTCAAAGAATTCTCACTTTTGAGGTGTTTTAATTGTGTTAAGTTCCTATTACATGTGAAATTATGACCTTTATCTAATGCAAAATTCTTGTTCTTAACATGTTTAAGCTTTGTTTAGTATATTTTACATGTATATTATTGTACTAGTCTTTTTGTTCTATTTTACCGCATTGCTCGCCTTTTGGCAGCTTTTCAACCGCCTCGCCATTCGCCTTTTCTAGGAACCTCTCGCCCGCCTCTAGCTTTTCGCCTTTAACAACTATGGTTGACATGGACCATGACTCATGTTCAATTTGACATCGTGGACAAAGGGATTGTGACATTTGATCTATCAAGGAATCAAGCTTTGATGCTATATTTAATTGGATGGACATAATGACTTGCTAGAAGTCACTTTTGTCTTGTGAGGTTGATGTTTCAACTCACTACCAACAAAAAATATAATTCCTAAAGGGTCGCACACAAAAGAACGGATTGAAAATGGCTAAATTGTGAAATTCTGGGGTCAAGGGACGACTCGTCCCCTATAGGACGACTCGTGCCCTAGGGGACAACTCGTGCCCCTTGTTTGGCCCAACTATTCCCCAAGGCAGGGACGACTGAATCAGGTTGCTTGCCATGAGGGACGACTCGTGCCCTATGGGACGAGTCATGCCCTATGGGAGGACGAGACGACTCGTCCTGGCGGCGCTGGAAGCCCGTTTTGGCTTGGAAAAAGGACTCTTTTCCTAAAAGGTTAGGAATTTATAACAAGTATAAATAGAATCCCTTTTCCCAGCCATAGGTGACGAAAATTAGAGTTTATGAAACACTAATTGGTTGATTTTGGTTACGAATCAAAGATCAAATTACATAGATTCATTCTACCAAACAGCCATTGATTGTTGAATATTGATTCAACAATCGGGGATCATCTAGCAATCCAACAAGAAGTGTTCTTGGTCCGTTCGCGTATGGATTACCGATAGAGGGTGATTACTTTATCACCAAAAGCTTGAAGACTTTCAATCGTTGATTCATCTCAAGGTTTAGAACAAGGAGAAGATCAAAAACTTCATCAACAGGTTTTTAAGATTCGTTTTGAGATTCGCTTTGAAGATCCGTTTTCGAACAAACTTAATCGCATTCAAGGTATGTAAATCTATTTCATGTTCTTCATCTCTTCATGCTAGACGGATTCAAGGGCTAGAGTTTTGTAGTTTTTCAAAGTTCTTCCGCTGCGTTTGTAACCCCAAAACCCAACAATTAGTGCATCTCAAAGGTAGCCATAAATGTCGACACTATTGACTTATGTCCAACATACTCTACTTGCTTTTTGTACCAATTCCTTGCTATATCAAAAAAACACGATCCTGTGACAAGAATTATTACCTCTTGCGGAAGAAAATAGTTCCAACACAATCACACATACAAGAAATATTCGGGTTATTTTAATAATAATGCTACTACTAATAATATTTGTAGTATAGCATTATAATAAAAGTACGAATAATAAGTCTGGATACAGTGGTGGACCTAGCCATAACTACATGGGTGCAAGTGCGCCCACTAATCAAATAGTTTGTCTAGTTTAGTGGTAAAGTGATAGTTTTTTAACCTTGTGGTTGTGGTTTAAGAGTCCTACAACAAGCCTTTTTTTCACAATTTACATTGTACAATTTTATAGTATAATTTTTAATTTTTGGTGCACTCACTTAAAAGAGAAATCTAGGTCCTCCTTTGCCTGGATGAAACTTACAGCTCAAGGCAAAAAGCTTCGTACCATGCAATTGACTTTGTTATAAGCGTTTACATATCCAAAGCTATAATTTTAAGAAATTCAATAATATCATAATAACACACAAATAAAAATGCAGTAGCTCAGCTCAAAGTGAAATGTGCAGAAATAAAAACCACACTCCAAATAGCATAATATTAATAAATACTCTATCTGTCACATAATAAGTGTCACGCTTTCCTTTTGGGGCTGTCTTAAAATAAGTGTCACGCTTTTAAATAAGAAAATAGTCTTAGTGTATGTGCAATCTACAAACAAGTAAAGCACATTCCTGAAAAAGTATGACAAGAGAATTGCAACACTTATTATGGATATCATACCCTAATCGGTACCAAGACATTTCACAAAAGAAGTATGTAACTCATATTATGGATACACCCTCTCCTGCAGCACAATATGATATGAACTGTGCACATAATATAGTATATGTACCCAGAATATTACTCGGACCGCCAACTACTTTTTCTTTTAACAGAACATTAGGTGTGTATGCAAATTGGATAATACAAATTAGAATTTGTCCAAAGGACAAGACCAACTACAGAAAAAAGCTTAATAACTAATTTGTCCTAAACCATACATGAAGAGCACATCCGCCAAACTCACTGAGGACATGTTGCAAAATTAAGAGCAGGACCTCACATCGACATGCATTATTCACCCAGACAATCAAAGCTTAAGCAACTAACAACCATAAGCATCGCAGATGACTACAATGCATCGGACACTTCAGTGAAACTACAAGGTAAGTAAGAAGTGGCAAAAGGCACACTTGCCATATAGTAAAAATATGCTTCCTCGCTCTTAACAATAACCAAGGGAGCTAGCCGCGGGAACCCTAATTGTCAGCTTGCACACCCTCTAAAGTAACAAAAACAAAGACCAGTTTTTCAATCGCCAAAGAGAACCTTCTGTCAAGCATCAAATAGAAAGAGAAAAAACAGAATTCCAGATTCGTAACAAATGGTATCTTAAGCACGAGAGGTCTCCTTCAATTACAAACGAGTATTAGAGTACATATATGAACATTGTATGCACAGATATCTAGTTAGAGGACCAAATCCACAAAAAGGATAAACGCCTCCAAAGAAATAGAAGAATGGTAACCGGAACTACTAAAGCGTGCATTAGTTACGTCACCACTGTCTGGATTTTTTTCATGATCGACTGCTACAAAAGCAAGCATAGGCCAGTGCCAATCTGGGCACTCATATCTTTAGTTTACACATGGAATGATGATATCAATTCTCACAAGAAAGGAGTGAAAACAAACAAACCAATGTGCATCCGGCAGTTACATTAGGAAAGAAGCACAGCAAAATCAATGCAAGTTAGAAGTTAGAACAGAACACTGGAAGCAAGGGCCCAATAAAGAGCAGTGTCCTGCCTTCCAACCTTAAAATTCCGTGAGTTTAGCAATTACCCGTGCAGCTACGCCTTTACCAATAGTAAGCCATATCTAGCTCAATGCACACCCAAGAGAACTCATCTCTATGCAAGATGAATACAGAAGTAAAATGATATTCTCCAAGGAGGCACGCTCAAATACACTAGGATCATTAGGAGAAACAAAAGAAAAGAAAAAGTAAAGAAGCAAAAACCATAACCCATATACACAGGGATATATCTAGATATCTACAGAAAGCTCTGAGCCCTGCAGAGTATCCCTAACATTGATTAAATTAGAAGAGATTCAGCATCAAAACCTATTACCTAAAGAAAGCCTTTGCACAAAAATATAGCTCAGATGGTAGCAAAGGAAAGTGCACTTAACTAAAACAATCCACCCATTTGTGCAAATCAGGAAAAGCATCTTCTTCTTTTTTCTTTTGTATAAGAACCATGAAAAACAAAAGTGATCCGTTGACAAAATAAATTAAGCACGTAAAATAACTTTTCCAGCAACAGTATTCATGAGATATGATCATCATCAGTAAGTTTTTCCAACCAGAAATTGTTCCATCGACCTGAGAAATCACCTGCTGCTTAAAATTACCATTAACAAACCTAAAAGCTAATTTAAGATGCATGCCACCCAGATAACCTACCATACTTCCCATTTTATCTTAACAATGACTGTAGTAACAAGGGACAGTTAGTTCCAAACTAAGTAGGCTCCCCCGAAAAGAAAGATTGCAAGCACAATGAATGTTAGTTTTTAGATGC
Organism: Adenophora triphylla var. japonica; assembly: GCA_022495995.1. Lineage (NCBI taxonomy): Eukaryota > Viridiplantae > Streptophyta > Magnoliopsida > Asterales > Campanulaceae > Adenophora > Adenophora triphylla. The sequence goes on from JAFEMH010004180.1 coordinate 115,606, forward strand.
AACTACCAAAATGAGACAGCAACTTCAACAGATACACCTACAAGATATGCTAATGGCTACAAGCAGTGGCGAACCCAGGAGCTATTCAAAGTCGGTGTACAAATTACACTACAAAATTAATATCAACAGTGAGAGTCGAACAAACTACAAGGTTAAAAACCTTGCATTTGCCCACTGAACTAGGGAAGCTATATGATTAATAGGTGCACTCTGTAATTATATTAAAAAACGAGCTTATGTATTTAAAAAAATATATTTTTCCAGTTAATCGGGAGATTAAGTGGGAGCATTGCCTTGAGTCCGCCTCGCCTACAAGAGTGATCCAAAAGTGACTTAACATAAGTAAATAGGGTTACTCTGGCCTTTTTTGCAAAAAAAGTGTAGTGAAGCTCTCAATAGAGGTTCATATTTAACCCATGAATCAGTAACACCATATATTCAAGATAATTTAATCAAATAGGTGTAACACAAAATTAATAGTGCTTGGCACTACATGATAAAAGTTCATTTTCCAACAACATTGGAAGATGAACATACAAATGAGATAAGATAGAAACCAATACATCCTAAACGGGTACAAAAAGCATGACCAATACAAGAGCCAAGAACAAGAAGCAGACTAACAATCACTAGATTCTTTCATTCTCTCACAGAGCCAATCAAAGACAAACCTCTGAGCAGAAAAAGAAATGAACCTGGAACAAGAAACAAACTAAAAACCAAGAGACACCTTGCACTCTCACGTAAAGTCCGTCAAAGACAAATCTTTGAACACTTCCAACGCCTTGGCCCAGAGAATCCATGAAAACCACACACACTCATCATACTAGTTTTAATGTTAGCATTTTGCCATTAAATTTCCTAAAATTCCTTTCAGTCCATAAACACCAAAGAAGAGCAACAATAGCACAATTCCAGAAAAAATACTCAATTTCTTCTCCGTCTATATATTAAGGCTTCCCAAGACTTAACAGAAAGTTAAGTGCACCGGTTGTCTTGAATTTGAGGCCTATTGTCTAAACCTTATTGCAAGTGAAAAGCGAAAACAACAATATACTCTCTACTTATTGTAGTAATAGGCTAACAGAAAATTAGAGGACTAACTCCTACAGATCCTTTATACTTCTTATCTCAACTACCTATAATCAATTTGTACAAATCAGCCTCACCCCTTCCTAACTCCCAAAACCAAACTATGAAGTTGATTGTATAGGTTTTAGGTATATGGACACAAGACATAAAACAGTATCTTCCTAGTTCAGTTGAGTATGACTAATATGATCCAATAAATCTTATACAAGTTCCTCAAAACTATATCTGCTAAACTAGCCTAAAGTCTACATAATGTTCAGATGAGTAACTCAACTTTTCCTAACCATATATTTCTCTATAGCAATTAGCATAGAGTAATTTGAATGCCTTCGGGTAATTACATATAGCCCAGCACCTAGACATATATCCGCCCACAGGCCACAACAACCTGGCTTTTAATATATCAACGCCAACATATTGGAAAGTACGAGGGAAGCTTTAAAACATTAAAAAAAAAGCCCAATTTCTCAAACCTGCTGCAGGCAAGACACTGAAGAGAGCCTTGCTTGCCATCCGCCAGATAGCTCTTCATTTGAGTAGCATTCTCATTGATCAACTTCAGATAATGTAAAAACGCCTTTCTTGAAGTCTCATTTAGCTTAATTATACCCACATTATGCCTACCTTGCAAATTCCCATACTCGCCATCAGACCTCATATACTTTGCAGCCCCCATTTCATCTACTCTACCCAATTCTCCTACATCCCGACCATTTAGACCACTCGGACCCGCCCCCACAAGAGAATATCCATTAGGATTCGAACCGGCATTTCCATACTGCAAAAGCTGCTGCCTTTGCCTTGCAAACCCATCCTTTCCTTCTCTCTCGTCTCTCCCACCATCCCGTTCTCCTTCATCCCCAAACTTCCTCTTGTGAGGATTCTCAGACCCAAGTGAATTCCGATAATCCTGGTTCTGGTGTCGTTGAGGGTCTTCCCGGATCTGGCCTCCAGGAGGGAACTGGCGGTCGAATCCTAATCCTATTTCAGGCCCATGTGGCATAAACCGGCCCGGATGGTCCAGATGATGCCGTGGAGGTGGACCAAAATCTTGGTAATCCGGCGGCAAAGCAAAGTACGACCTAACACTACCATCAGCCAGAAGGATTGTTCTTCTATCAAGCATGTGAAATCCATAAGACGGAGGTGGTGGTGGACCTAGATTTTCCGGGAACGGACCGGGACCAAGTTGCGGAGACGGCTTTTGATGTTGATTTGGTTGGCTGGCGCTTGGATTGGAGTTAGGTTTTGGGGATGGATTAGGTTTAACGCTGGGAGAGGGTTTGGATTTACCTGGTGGAGGTGGTAGAGGTTGTTTTAAGTCGCCGGCGGCAGGGGATTTTTGGCTGGCGGGAGCCTTTGTACCTGATTCCCAACGGGATTGGCGGTGAGATGAGGAGGAAGATGAAGGCTTGGACGAGTTCTTGGGATGACTACCTCCGGCCATATTTATACGGTTTTCCGGTAACGAAATTAGGGCTCAAATTCGGGCTTCGGGCGTATAGAATCAGAGATGAGTTTGCAGCGATATATAGAGAGACCTGGTGAGTGGAGAATATGAACAAAGGTTTCATTTTGGCTCTTTTACTATTGGCTACTACTGATTTAGCCACCCACTTCCATTATTTGTCAATGAGGTACTTGAACTACCCATAATTTTGTGAGTGGCTCATATAATGAGAGTTGTTATACACTCCCGCCCGTAAAATTATGAATATACTTCTAGTCGTACTTTTTTTAAATTATGAATATACTTGTATTCATATTTTTTTTCAAAAATGTCATCCAATAAAATGTCCTAATAAACTCATACATATTTTACTTTCTCGTATTCTTTTATGATGGTCACTCTTTATGACAAACCTCAAAATTATTATTCTCCTTCTCCCCTCCCCCTCTCTCACTTCTATTTCACTAACTTATACACACAAACACCTCTTCAATAGCACTCAATATGACTCAAAATCCAAAATGAACAAGAATAAGAGAAAGGAAAATTTGCAGGTGCGAAATGTTTGAATGTCGATCACATTGATAGATCGATCAACACGTGTACAGCAACTCTCTTCTTTTGTAGGTGGAATGGACTAAATTGACAAGCCCTCCCCCCCCCCCCCCCATTTTAATGGTTAACTCATTAGGAGGGCTTCACTTTCACTGCTTGCATTGTATGTCTCTTACCATGATAAAAACCCAAATGATCCCTTGGATTTGATGTCTTACACTAAGTACCTCTCTATTTATCTAGATATAAAGAACACATTATTTTTTCTCAACTATTTTCTATTCCTACCAATTTTTATTTTTACTTAAAGACAGTTTGTGCTCAATCGATTAATATCTCTAAACAAAATTTTGCTTTTAACTTAAAAGTTTAAAAGATGCAAAAGAAGGTAAAATTATTTTGCTCAACTATTACTTATTCTGTTGAAGTCCCATGTATCCCACATCAACTTGGAGAATATAAATGATCCACTATATAAGGTTGGTTAACCTCACCCCTTAACAAGGCCTTTTAAGGGGATGAGGACCCAATTCTAACATGGTATCAGAGCTGGCCCAAGTTGATGTTGGGCTTAAGTTAACCCGTGTTGGGTGTCCGTGTTGGGTTTGAAGTCCACGTGTAGTGCCAAGTTACCGGCCTACACGTGAGCAATAAGGCAAGGAACCAGACACACAGTTTGTGCTCACTGGATGTGAACAATTGGGTTAACATTTACTCCCTCCGTCCCGGACTTTGGTGCCTAGTTTGACTTTTTACGTAAATTATGGAGAGAATATTATATTGAAAGTGTCGTGAGTGTGAAAATAAAATAGGAGAGAGAATGAGTGGAGGGAATAGTAAATTATAATGGTGTTGTGAGTATTAAAATAATGTAGGAGATAGAATAAGTGGAGAGAATAGTAAAGATTCCTTTTCATTTTAGGAAATGTGCACGTAGGTTTGGGACGCCCAAAATGAAAAGTGTGCACGTAGGTATGGGACGGAGGGAGTAATTTCTTAAACAAAAAAATCTTGCTTTTACTTAAAGTTCAAAAGGTGCACGAGAGGTGTAAAGGGAAATGTTTAATGTGATGTCTTTTAATTGTAAATGCAAAACATCCTATGATTGGACAATTTTGCCCTTGAAAGATATCATGTGTTGTGCCCATGATCCAACTTTGACAGAAATCGTTATAAATTTAACGGAAGAGGGACCAATAGAAACGATTCAGAATTTGTTAGGTCCAGAATGAAACTCTTAAAGATATACTATATTAGGGCCTCAGTCAATTGCTTATCTGCTGATATCTCACCTCCTCCATTGTCGACCACTGAGCTCTCTCCCAACCTCCTTCCCTGGTAATCTCCTCTCTCTCTCTCTCTCTCTCTCTCTCTCTCTCTCTCTCTCTCTCTCTCTCTCTCTCTCTCTCTCTCTCTCCCTGACACATCTCATTTATGGGGTTTCTCTATAATTATGTAAAATCACATTCTGAATGCATATTATAATTCTTTCATTGTGTAAATTATGTGTACATGTGCTTACAAATAATCCATACCCACCTTGTTCTACTCTGGAAATATACAAATTTTGAACAGGATTTTAGCCCCAAATTGAAAAACTATTATATATGGCTGTGTGTATGAGCATGTTTGTTGATGGCGCTTATTGACCTATTCAAGAACTGGATTTTGTTACTTTGAATGTCAATGTTACCCCCTGGTGGCTCAAACTATTCCCTTCGTCCCGAAAAAAGCTTGCATTTGAAAAGTCAAATTCTTTTAGTCTGGCTTTTGTTTGTATTTATTTTCTGCAATGAAATTAGTACATAATTTTGAACAAAGATAATAACTTGAGAAATTAATGTTTATGGCATAAAGTCAGAAATGGGACTCCTTGTTGGGGCCAAATTCAAAAGGAAAGTGTGATGTTTTTCTTTTGGATGGAGGGAGTAACATTTACTTATTCAGGGAGTCTCTTTTATTTTTCTGCAGAGTAACGTACGATGTTATGCATATTAGTTTATGAGTTCTTGAGTCTGTATGAATATGTATGTTTATTCATGCCATAGATTTGTACTCCCTCCGTCCCAAAATGAATGTCCGAAAAAAATATTCAAATTTGCTCTTGATCAAGAGCAAATTTGAATATCTTTTGGGCATTCATTTTGGGGCGGAGGGAATATTGTATAAAAATTTACAACTGATCTATTTTATGAAGGTAAAACCAATGTGGACGTAACAGCAGAATGCACCGCACATAGCTTACTGCATCAAATCAAAATTTAGAAGCAAGAATGGCAGTTTTTATTGCAGCAAAGATCCGCCTCCCTAAAGTTTTCAACTCATTTGAAAAGGTCCCACCATCCAATGAATGTACGTAATTACTTCTCCATATTTAAGTTTGTTTTGTAAAGGGAGCAATTTTTTGGGGACGGAAGATTCACGACCAAGTAGCTTTTGCTTTATTTAAGCTTCTCTTTTCTTGACTTTTCCTTGCAATATAACAGATAAACTAAAATCCAGGTGTCATTCTGTCTCTCCCAACACCCTGACACCTCGTCGTTGTGTTTTAGCAAGTGGAATCTCATTATTTTCAGTTTTAGCCCTCGACTATGGATTAATGCCATTGCTAGCTTGGGCTGTAGATGAACCTGATAAACAGGAGGAGAAAGATGAGGGTGTGGTTGGGGCCATAAAGACTTTGTTTGATCCAAATGAGAAAACAAAGTCCGGAAAAGTTTTGCCAAAGGCTTACTTGAAGTCTGCAAGAGAGGTGGTGAAGACACTTCGTGAGTCAGTAAATGAAGATCCCAAGAATAATGCCAAGTTTAGACGGACTGCAGATGCTGCTAAGGAATCAATTCGAGATTATATTGGCAATTGGCGTGATCAACAGACAGTGGTCAATGAGGTAATTGTTTGACTAAAAATGATCTGTTGATCTTTCAGTGAAGTGATATGATGACCAGAAATTATGAAAGAAGCTTACTGATTGGATATTATCCAATGCTGACCACATTGTTAAATAGAATTCACAATGCGTGATATTTAAGAAAATATCGTTGTAGTTAATTTTGTGTTTGATTTTTTAGTTTAATTCAGTTATGTGTTATACTCCTCCTCCTTTAAATGAATGTCCAAAATTCATTATAAGGGACACTATGAAAATATGTGTTTTTATACATTTTAATGGCAAAAAGATGAAAATATGCATTTTTATACACTTTAATGGCAAAAAGATGTATAAATATTCTTGTTGTCCACTTTCTAAACATTTAGTTTCATGATAAAAAATGAATAGCAAATTTTTTTTTTTGGTGAAAAGCATCTAGGGACAAAGTTTTTAATAAAAAAGACATTTATTTTTGGACAAAAAAATCTTGAATTTGGAGATTCATTTAGGGACAGAGGGTGTATCATGTTTCTTCCCTCCTTGAACTTGTGCTTTTAATGGCAGGAATCGTATATGTTGATTGAAAAAGTCATCAGAACATTGGCAGGCTTCTACTCAAAAGCAGGACCGTCCGCCCCACTTCCAGCAAAGGTAAAATCTGAAATTATAGACAATTTAAACACAGCAGATGAGTTTTTGTAGACCAGGAATGTTGCATTTGTATGCATATCATGTAAATGAGGTTCTTTTGATACATATAACAATTCATTTTTAATGTAAAGAAAGCTTCTTTCATTCTTTGTTCTGGTGGACAACTCCCAATTTGGATATGGCTTAACTATAGGGGTTAAGAGCAGTGAGACTGACCTGCTGCCTGAAAAACTTTTATTGCTTGAATATTAGAAATTCATTCGAGTGGCAATACATCAACAATAGTTGGTTTGGGCTCAATTGCTCAAAACATACAAAATAGAAGTAGATAAGTTATTCATCAACTCAGTAGCATTAGCACAGAAAATGAAAAAAAAAAATTAAAAAAAATTATATCTTACTATTATAGAACCCAATGTGAAAAAGAAAAAAAGGTGTCCTAAAATTACAAGTTGTGCATGCATTTCATCATATATTACAACATGATAGCTTCATCTTCAAGATACGTCGGACACTTTGCCTTCAGCTATGGCCGTGTCTGAACACCATTAGAGCCCCCAAAACCTAGAATTCGTTGAAAGGGTTCAGCAAAGTCCACTAAAGCATGATGACTAGATCACTTGGAAAAAAATGTGTCATATGCATTTTCAAGGAAACCCCCGGTTTCAAGAAGACATGAATGATATGTTGGCCACAATGTAGTTGTCAGAATCGCCATTTGCATAGCCATTTTCCAAGCATCAGGAACGGGACAGAACACCTTTTGAGCTGCAAAGGGATATTACTACACAATGTTAGCTCAAGTCTCTTGTTTTAGCTAGTTCGCACAATGCAATATTTTGAAAAGGGGAGGTGGTTGGTGTAACAACAAGCACGCTAAAGATGCCCAATTCACAAAAAAAAAAAAAAAAGGTTGGAATAGCTCCTTAATGCAGCCTATAGTGAAAGGCAGAAAAGCCTTACGAAGAATAAACAAATGTGATGCCCCTCAAATCATCAAGTGAAAGAAGTATTGTGCAATGAGTTAGAGGGGAAAAGGGGGCACTAGTAAAGTTTGATTTGACAACAAATTTGAATCTATGCAAACTTTTCAAAAAGATTAAGCCAAACCTTGGTACAGAGCCCCGGCGACGTGGGTCATATTCTGTTGCTTGTCGAAGAGCTCTAGCAAAAGCCTTGAATGTTGCCTCAATTATATGGTGAGAATTTTGTCCAGCAAGCTGCATTCATCCAAAATGTAATGTTATGATGATAACAGAAATCAGGTTTTAGAAAGATGTTTAGTGTCTTAAAACAGGTGCTCAAGACAAGAACAACACTACAATACTTGTTAAATCATGCATGGATCACTGCCAGTTGGTTTATAACTATTACTATGAATTGCATGTCACTCAACTTGAGATCTATTAGACCTAGTCCATAGGTATTATTCCCCACGATCCAATGTACTTGTCGTTTTAAAATTGGTCCAAATTACTTGTCGCTTTGTTGCTAAGATCCTTTAAATCCCAATTTCAGCCCTGCATTGAAACTTTTTCCATTTTATTAATCGTACTTTTCGAGTGATGTATGGGAGAGAAACAATTAATAAGTGTAAATTTGGTACTTCCTTCATAAAGTTGTATTAATAATTGCACTTCTTAAAATTGGTGAAAATCTCAAAAACGTGTATTTTGGATTACTAACTAATGTGTGGAATACACTATCCAACATAAATACTCCGTATCCGTATGATCTATCAATGTTTACATAGTATAGATATTGGCTAACAAATACGCAAAGATTTGTAGTTACCTGTCTGATGTGAAGTGTCATACCAGATGTGTTCACCAATGACTGGAAAAAGTGCTCCACCAACTACATTGAAAAGAAAACCATAATTACATCAGAGGAAATGAAACCAATAAACTAAACCCAATCAAGTTTTTTATGTTGTTTGCAGGAGAAGGATATTATCTCATCAATCCAACTTATCGTACCCATACTCAACAGATCAAATCAACCTTATGTAATATGTACATTTAACAGTCACTCTACAGATACTTGACATAGGAAATGATTTTTTTATAAGAACTGGTATCTAACCACCCTGAATTTCATCACCTAATAGTTCGGTTGTCTAGTATTGAGATCTTATCCTGGGATCATTATGTTGCATACAGAAGACCAACTTAGATTTCTAGCACATTTGGCACGTTCAATAAGTGTACAAAGTAACTAATTTATCATTAGGACCTCTTATCCTGAGTTCAGTGTGTAGCATACGGAAGACTAACTTAGATTTCTTGAACATTTGGAACGTCTATTGAAAGGGCAATGAGGAATTTTTTGGGAAGGCTCTGGGGAGGATAGCAGAGATCATCTGGTGGTGTGGGAGAAAGTTTGTCATCCTGAGGAGGGCGGTCTAGCTTTGGGTAACTTGATTAGTCGGAACATCTCTCTAATAAGTAAATGGCTTTGGATATTTCCTAGAGAGTCTCGATCTATTTGGCATAAAGTTATTAAGAACAAGTTCGGGATGCATTGTAATGGTTGGGATTCTTTGTTCATTGGTTCAAGTTCGCACAAAAGTCCGTCAAAATTTATTCATCTGTCACCGCCGGTTCGATCCTCTTATTTGGTAATGGGGCTAAGATTCGTTTTTTGGGAAGACACTTGGGTTTGTAATTCCTATTTACATGACCTTTATCCTCGTTTGTATCATCTTTCTTTATTTCATCAGACACCTATTGTTGATTTCCAAGAGTCTGGGGAGGGGGGTGATTATAAAGGGTCTCTCTCTGTAACAACTTGAAGGTTGTTACAGCTGTGTGAAAGTTGTTGTGTGAGTTGTTATTCAGTTAGAGATTGAGATTCAGTCAGAGGTTGTTCAAATGTAATAGATATAAATAGCTAGCTTGCTGTAGCATTTCATAACAGAATACTCAATGAAGAAAACATGATTCAATCTCTCTTTCTAAATTTACATTTCAAGTTCTATCATGGTATCAAAGCCTGATACTATGCAGATTTCATCAATTCCGCTGCACATTTCATTGTTGTTTCTTCAAATTGCTTGCGTATCTCTGTTCGATCGACATATTCATTACATTTGATCATCAATTCCATGGCGACCATCGATCAAATGGTTGGCGGTGTTCCCCCGGCAGACGAATATGATATTGCTGATACAAATCTCCAACTCAATCCAACTCATTCTCTGTATTTGCATACCAATGATCATCCTGGTATGATTCTAATTACTGATGTTTTGCATGATTCAAACTACAATCACTTGGCGGAGAGCTATGATTGTTGCTCTCTCCTCAAAAATGAAGCTCAGAATTCTCACTGGTGTTCATAAACCTCCAAATTCTACTTCCAAATATCTTCTTCATTGGGAGCGATGCAATAATATGCTTATTAGCTGGATTCTGAATACAGTTTCATCTGAAATTAGATCAAGTGTTGTCTATCTCAAAACAGCTCGTGAAATTTGGATTGATTTGGAATCTCGTTTCACTCAAGGCACAGCTACACAAATTTTTCAAGTTCGAAAAGATATGATATCTCTGGTTCAGGGCACATTAACTGTTTCTGCTTATTTCACAAAATTCAAGTCCATGTGGGATGAATTTGTCAATCTATCTGAGTCATCTTCCTCGGTGTGTGTGTAATTGTGATTGCGGTGCTGCTAAATCTCTTACTGAATATGAAGCTATGCAGAAATTGGTTCAGTTTCTCATGGGATTGAATGACAATTTTGCTTCCATCAGAAGCACAATCCTAACTATGAATCCTCTGCCAAATTTTAGTCAAGTTTTTAGCCATATTGACTCAAGATGAGAAGATCAAAGCCTGTTTTACTTTGTCCTCTGGCTTATCTCCTCTTTCACTTCATGAGAATACCACTGCACTCATCTCTAAATCTTCTACATACAATCGAGGTTCTGTCAATTACAAAAGGGGAGATAGAGCCGTCAGTGAGAATAATCTGATCTGTACTCATTGTGGAGGTATAGGTCATGTTAAGGACACGTGTTTCTTCATTCATGGCTTTCCAGATTGGCACAAGCTTCATGGAGTTAAACCTAATCCTAGCAAAATGCCTAAGTATCTCAAGTACAAGACCAATGCAGTCACATAGTCATCAGCTATTGTTGCTGCACCAGTTCTAACTGCCTCCTCTCATGATCATTGACTGACCAATGGTATACCTAATATGGAGATTACTTCTGCTAATCACTCAGGTATCCACTACTCTCTTACTAGTAGTGTCACCAACTATCTCACTAGCAACTCAATGCAAAATGTCAGTGATTGGATTTTGGATACAGGTGCATCTGACCATATTACATCTTCATTTCATTTACTCACTGATCCCACTCCAGTTAATTCTCTCATTCATTTGCCAAATGGTTTCACTTCTGCCATCACTCATACATGCACCATTCATCTCACAACTACTCTCACACTTCATAATGTTCTATATGCTCCATCATTCAAATTTCATTTGATTTCAGGCAGCAAACTTATTCATGAAAACAAGTTTGTCTTATCTTTCTTCTCTGATCATTGCCTTATACAGGACCATGCTTTGAAGACACTGAAGGGGATTGGTAGACTAGTAGGTGGTTTGTACAGACTTGTTCTACCTTCTTCTTATTCTACTTCTCTTGTTAACACATGTTCCTCTACTTTACCTGCTAATATTCATCTGTGGCATTGTCGACTTGGGCATTGTTCTGTCCAAACTATGAAATTGGTTTCTGAAATTCCTTGTAATCTCTCATCTACTTCTATGAATAAACATGTTTGTGATATTTGTCATTATGCCAAGCAAACTAGAGTGCCTTTTCCCATAAGCACAAGTCATTGTCTGTCTCTCTTTGGTCTTATTCATTGTGATCTATGTGGTCCCTATAGACATCATACTTATGATGGGTTTCATTCCTTTCTCATTATTCTCGATGATTATTCTAGAACTACATGGATATTTCTCCTCAAATCCAAGACTCAAGTTTTCACTTTTATTCAATACTTCATAACAATGGTACAAACTCAGTTTAGTACCACTGTTAAACAAATTAGAAATGACAATGGTTCTGAGTTTTTTAATAAAGATCTTTCATCTCATCTGTTCACTCTTGGTATTGAGCAACAAAGTAGTTGCAACCCCTCAACAGAATGGGAGAGTCGAAAGAAAGCATAGACATTTGTTGGAAGTAGCTAGAGCTTTAAGGTTTCAAGCAAATCTGCCCATCAAGTTTTGGGGAGATTGTTTGCTCACTGCCACTTATCTCATCAACAGGTTTCCTACACTTATTCTTCAACATAAAACTCCTTATGAATTGCTTCTTGGGAAACCTCCTTCCTACTCTCATTTGAAGGTGTTTGGCAGTCTTTGTTTTGCTTCCATCTTAGCCACATATTGGGACAAATTTTCTCACAGAGCTTTCAAATGTATTTTTCTTGGGTATCCTCATGGGAAGAAGGCTTATAAGGTGTATGATATACACACTGGTAAATGTTTCTACAGTAGAGATGTTCATTTTTATTAACATATTTTTCCTTTTCATGATTCTTTTCTTAATCAACCTGAATGTCATATTCCATTGTTCACTGATCTTGAGTATTCTGATCTTTCTGATATACCTTCTCATATCCCTTCTCATATATCTTCTCCTATCAGTGAATCCTCACCCCCTCTTTCTTCTGAGTCTCCTCCCATATCTGTTCCTCCTTCCAGACCTCAGAGAGAGAGACAGAGAGTTCTCCCTTCTAGATTTACTGATTTCACAGGTCTACCTTCTACTCTACCTTCTTCATCAAGGTCTCAATCCACAGGTCACTCTCTTCTCTCTTATACTCATATTTCTCCTTCTTATTATCATTACATCTGCAATATCTCCTCCATTGTTGAACCTCAATCATATATGCAAGCTGTTAAGGATCCCAATTGGTGTGCTGCTATGGCTAGTGAGATTGCAGCCTTACAGGAGAACCATACTTGGGTGTTACAAGAACTTCCAGTTGATAAGAAAGCTGTGGGTTGTAAATGGATTTATAAAGTCAGGTACAAGGCTGATGGTACCTTGGATAGGTATAAAGTTAGACTTATTGCTAAGGGTTTCACACAGACTTAGGGCTTGAATTACTTTGAAACATTTGCTCATGTGACCAAGATGACCACTGTAAGGGTTCTTCTTGCTGTGGCTACTGTCAAGAGTTGGGTTATTGAGCAAATGGATGTTTCCAATGCATTCTTACATTGGTGATTTGTCCGAGGAGGTAAATATGAAGTTGCCACCAGGTTATGTTCTTCCTTCTTCTATTTCTTGTCAGAAAGGATCACCTCAGCTTGTATGCAAGTTACTCAAATCCTTGTATGGTCTTAAGCAGGCTCCTAGACAATGGTTATCTAAATTTTCCACTGCTCTTATCAGTTATGGCTTCACTCAGTCTCTTAATGATCATTCTATGTTCACCTACAAATCTGCTTCCACTGTGGTGCTTATTTTGGTATATGTAGATGACATTTATCATTTCTGGTCCTATCAGTCCTCTATTGATGATGTGAAAGCTTATTTGCATACTCAGTTCAATATTAAAGCCTTGAAATCTTTGAAATATTTTCTGGATATTGAGATAGCCAAAAATTCATTGGGTCTTTGTTTACATCAGAGGAAATACACTCTGGACATTGTTGCTGATGTGGTCTCTCCACTGCTAAGTGCTCTGTAGTGCCCATTGAACAACATCATGGTTTGGTTATGGATGTAGGTCCACCTGTGGCCAATCCAAATCAATACAGGAGATTGGTGGGAAGATTGGTCTACTTAACCATCACTAGGCCTGATATAGCCTACTCTGTTCATATATTAAGTTAGTTCATGGCTTCTCCTAGGGAACCTCATTTGAGTGCTGCCTTGAAACTAGTGAGGTACTTAAAAGGGACTGTTGAACAAGGGTTGTTCTTTGCTAAGTCAAGTTCACTTGAGTTGTCAATTTTCTGTGATGCTGATTGGGGGGATGTCCCACAACTAGGAGGTCTCTTTCTGGTTATACAGTTATGCTTGGTGAATGCCTGATTTCATGAAAAACTAAGAAACAATTGACTGTTTCAAGAAGTTCAGCTGAGGCTGAGTATAGGAGTATGGCAAATGTAGCTTGTGAGGTCACTTGGCTGGTTTATCTCCTCAAAGATCTGGATGTTCATGTTGTTACTCCAGTTGCTTTACATTGTGATAACATATGTCTGCTCTTCATATTGTCTCTAATCCTGTGTTTCATGAGCGTACAAAGCATATTGAAATTGATTGTCATTTTATTCGAGACAAGGTTAAGGCTGGGCTTATTACTCCTGTTCATGTTTCCACTCTTCAGCAGGTTGCTGATATTCTTACAAAGGCATTATCTTCTGCTCAGTTGAATTTCTTACTCACCAAACTGAATGTGATCAACATTTTTGCTCCTTCCCGTTTGAGGGGGGATATAAAGGAAGGTCTCTCTCTGTAACAACTTAAAGGTTGTTACAGCTGTGTGAAAGTTGTTGTGTGAGTTGTTATTCAGTTAGAGATTGAGATTCAGTTAGAGGTTGTTCAAATGTAATAGATATAAATAGCTAGCTTGCTGTAGCATTTCATAACAGAATACTCAATGAAGAAAACATGATTCAATCTCTCTTTCTACATTTACATTTCAAGTTCTATCAGTGATGCTATTTCTAAGAATTTCCATTTCTTTCGTAATTTGAATGATAGAGAAATTGATGATGTTGTTGCTCTTCTCTCTTCTTTGGCCCATGTTCATATGTCTAATAATTCAGATTCGTGTGTTTGTTCTTTAGAGGGATGTGGAAATTATTCTTGTAATTCTTTCTTAATTTCTTGATTCCAGAACCCTACTCTATTCCCCTTTCTATCTTGTCGTATGTTTGAAAATCTAAGTCTCCTTTCAAGATTCAGGCATTTATGTGAATTCTAGTTCTTAATAAATTCAATACTAATGACAAGTTGCAGATTCGCAGGCCCAACAAATGTCTATCGCCAAATTGGTGTGTGAATTGCAGGGAGTCCGATGAAACACATGGGCATCTTTTTCTTCATTGTAATACTGCTCGCTATCTTTGGAATTGTTTGTTTCAAGTGGTTGAATAAGGGAGTCCGGAGTCCATTTCATCTTTTCTCCAAATTAAATTCACAGGTTTAGGTAAAGGAGGAGATGCGAAACTTCTATGGGATTGTGGGTTATTTGCGGTGTGTTGGTGTCTTTGGATGGAGAGGAACCCAAGGATTTTTAATAATAAGTTTTTACCGAAGCGTCTCTTGTTGGATAAAGTGGTGACCTTAGCCTCTCTTTGGACCTGTGCAAATGGTGCCTTCCGAGGGTCAACTTTGAATGTCTTGAATAGTGATTGGGTCGCTTCATCACTTAGATGTAGCTTCTTGTTTTTGTCTTTTTCTTTCCTTTCTAGATGGACTGGTTGTTCATCCTTTGTAAATTGGTTTTTATATTATACAATCTTCTTTTCTTATCAAAAAAAAAAATAAAAAAATCATGGTTAGACTTATATGCCATAGCTAGTAAGTGTCCAAGAAGACTTCATTTCACCACCTCGCTCCCTTTAAATAGTAGTCCCATTCCCATCACTAATAAGTGTTCATTTTCTAGGGAAGTTATCAAGGTCACCTTATAAACTACTCCCTCCGTCCGGAATGATGTTCCCACTTTTTGTTGTTACTTTCAATGAACTTTGGGCAATAATTTTAGGCTAATCAAATTGACGGAATGAAAATCTAAAAATTGTTACCGATAGTATTTATAATGGTATATCAATAACAATTTGTAAAATTTCATACTTAAATTAACCTAAAATTATTGCTCATAGTTCACTCAAAGTAACAAAAAAAAAAGTGGGAACATCATTCCGAGACGGATGGAGTATTATGTTCTACTTTGCTCGTGCAATGGTATGGTATACCCGTATCGAGAATTTGGATCCTCTTTGGTCGTACCAACGTATCCTAGAAATAGAAAAATGCCAATACCCGATATTCGGATCAATATTCGGCACCCGATCATTTTTTTGCCGAGTCCGGGTAATATAGCCTACAACTATCGCTAGACATAACATTAACCATGCATGACCAGTTCCACCTTACTAAAGTGTCAGGTAAGAAAATAAAAGAGCACATAGTATAAGTGAAGTAAACAAAGAGAAAACATACCTGAGTGTCATATGTTCCAACCCTCTCAGTAGGTATGCACAAATCATAACTTAAATGGGGCCGCCCAGATAAATCCTATATGAGAAGTTACCATGGCACACTCATCAAGTCCGCACAAAAAGTAACAAAGGTATAACAGAGATAAATTCAATGGCAAACACTTTGGAAAAACATAAGAAAGGATGACATTAGTTCTGTGCTCTCTGTCTCTAGCTTCCCAGAGTGATTCTTAGATCATCATTTAAAGAAACAAAATAGTCTTTTCCATTCAAATACTAACAATTTCCAATGCAATTCAACTTCACCTATTCCATATACAGAATAAAAGGACTTGATTTTTCTTTCAACTCCTTAAAATTGTTCAACGTACTAATATCAGGGGAATATAAAATGCTAACTAGTACCAACAGGAAGTATGAAAAGCTACCTTTCTGACATTATGTTGCAGTCAGCAAAGGAAATGTGGTTGCTGATTTGAGACGATCATCTTTGATCGGTACAAGCTTTCTCTTTATGAGGGATGTTAATAACTACAAATCTCTACTCCTTGTTATGCAAGTGAAAATTTCTGAGCAATTTCAGGATTCTTATCAGGTTCAAAATAATGCTGTTGCCAATACATACATACTCTGTACCCCAAAACTTGTCCCAATTGACTAGTCAAACGTTTTAAAAAAGGGGTTTTACCAATAAATCCCTGAGATAGGGTGGAATATACCAATAAAAACATTACATTTCCAATTTTACCTTAGGATCTCTAGGTTGCAATCAAAAACCCCATAGAGCCCTAAGTCTCTTTATAATAAATCTAAATGTCAAAACTACCCATACCCTCACGTAATGTTCTCCCTCTCTCTGCGCAATTCTCTCTTTCTCTCTCTATACACAATCCTATATTTCTCTCTTTATGCGCAATCCTATGAGTTCTCTGGTGGATTGATCTTCCCAGATGGATAAAACATGGAAGGCTTCACTCATTTTTATCAATTTCGCGAGATTGGAGTCGGAAGAACTTGACAAGCCGTCGATCTTCCCAAATTTCTTCATTGGAGATTTTTGTTCTTCAAATTTTCATCTAGGTCGGTAAGATTTCCTTGTTTTTTCATCTGGATTGTTCTTGATTCATTTAATTTAAGCCAAATTTTGTGTGTTTACAAGGAGAACTGCTTCTCAATGACGAAGTTGAATCTTTGGTCTGGGAAGGTGTTGACTTGTCAACTGCGGAAGCATTATCTAACCTTTTTAGTTCTTCACTGCCTGCCACGGTCTACCAAGAATGGTCAGTAGCATTTGGGTTGTTACTGCCATTTGGCTCGTCCATCATCCTTACCTATCATAATTTTCTGTAGTAGCAGGTTGATTGGCAATTTGAAGCCTTATTTTGAGGTTTCCTTTAATAGGGTACATTTGTGCACCAAAGGTGTTTGATATAATGTTGCTGAGAGAATTTGGGATATATTTGGGGATGAGTGTTTATTTTGAGAGCTTGATGGCTTTGATTGGCCTCCTATTGAGATTAATAATAATGAAAAAAATCATTTCTTAGTGGGAATGTTGTGTATAGAATGGAGAAATGATTATATGTGTTTGACAGTAATGAAATATAAGCATAGGATTTACGAGTCCAATTAGGGTTGGGTGGATTCTGATTCTTTTGGCCTCGTGAATATCCAGTTTTGTTGATTTTTTACTGTTTTACAGGTGTTTTCGCCAATAAAACATTTAGGAGGCTCTATGGCTTTGCTGTAGGCCTGGAGGCTGGAGCATAAACTTGGACCTCATCCTTTACTAACCAGATGGAATAGTACGTTTGTTGAGTGCCCAGAAAACAAGCCACTTATTGTTTTTAACATGTCCATCTGGACTTTGAGTCAGTTCTCAAGAATGGTCAGTAGCATTTGGGTTGTTACTGCCATTTGGCTCGTTCATCATCCTTACCAAGCCCAACTGATTTACATCTTTTCAAGGAGCAATTAATGGAATTTAGTACAGTTGCAGATGATATTATGGTAATTGATTTGGTTCCTCAAAAAAAAAAAAAAGACGAGGAGCTTAGAAAGTTGTCTTCCTTTGCCAGATTTTGATGAATACTGATGTACTAGTAAATATATATTTGTTTTGAATAACCGATAAATTGAGTCCTCTTGTCATTTAAAATATATTGTGAGTGCTTTCATACTCGGGTATGAATAACTGAGAAATGAATGTCTCAACTTATTACAAGTGGAATGTGACAACATACAATCGTGAAATTAATTTATCTATGTTATTTCTAAGGTTATGTGAACAAATTCATCGTTACCTTTAAACAACCGAGAAATTGAGTCATCAGTGAGAAAAAAAATTGACCAAATATTTACCTTTAAACAACTGGGAATTAAAATTTTCAATTGTTCACAAGTGAGAAATAAGTAATAAATTGGGCTCTCTATTGTTTAATTGGTATGTGACAATGCATTTATTAACTAAATATTTAGCTTCAAACAACAGAAAAATTTATTTCTCAATTGTTTAAAGGTGGCATATGACATCACACAACTGTGAAATCACACAATTGTGAAATCAATTTGTTTATGTTATTTCTAAGGTTATGTGACAAAAACCATTAATCATCTGAGAAATTGAGTATCAATTGTGAAAAATTGAGCGATGAATTTATCAGTTTTTATACTCAATTATGAACAAATGAGAACTCAGTTTTTATAATCAGGTGTGAACAAATGAGAAACGAAAGTCTTAGAAATTGAGTATCAATTGTGAAAAATTGAGCCTCCTCCGTCCCCATGACCAACAAGGGGTAGTACATTCGGCCTGATCTTAAGCCCTGACTCACTCTTCGTGGACGAACCTTACGGAGGAACCCTTAGGATATCGGGGCATTGGATTCTCACCAATGTTTGCGTTACTCAAGTCAACATTCCTGCTTCTGCTTTGTCCACTCCTGCTCGCACGGGGGCTTCCCTCTAGGCGGAATGCTACCCTAGATGAATTTATCAGTTTTTTATACCCAAGTGTGAACAAATGGAAATGATTTTTTTCAATTTTTTTAAAGGTGAAAAATGAAATTTTTATTTCTAAAATTTGAACATATCATGAGTGTATTTATTTGATTATGTCTTGACGATCTGATTAAAACGGTAGTTTCGGATTATTTTTTCGATTTCTGGATTTCTGGATTTTGAGATATTGTATTTTAAAATTGTGAGGGAAAAAAAGGAAGAGAGAGAAAGAGGAGAAGATGAAAAGCGGCCATAGCAAATGCGCTTAGCGCTAGAGTTTTACCCCGTGTCACCTAGGGGCAGATTGGTCCACGAAATTCTAAGGACTTTTTGGCGAGTTTCGAAAATGTCTGTTTTTTAAGGTCGCTTTTATTTGGTTTTTATTTGGCTCAGGGACTTATTGGTTAAAACCTCTTTTTAAAATGTAGTTTTATTTTCTTGTACATTGTACCTTCTAGAAATGTTTTCAAAATGAGACTTTTTGGGACAACAAAAAGGGAAAGAACAATAAATTTTTTGAGACGGAGGGAGTGTCACTAGGTACCTTCGCATAGTCACACTATGCGTGTCAAATTTTCATCTAAGTTTCGAGCATTATTTCCCACCTACAAAAACTTTTTCCTCTATTACTACGGCACTAGTTAGTTATAGGGACTACATGTCAATTCAAAATATCCAGTAGTTCTAGCAGTGCTATGGACGCCAGCAATGCACTTAACATTAAGAAAGACTTGTACTGATGCCGCGGGGTGGATGGGAGTGGGTTACATATAATAAAATTGACCCGCAGCCGCATGCAGACTTAGGCAGATGAATAGCTGGCAGCTTAAAGTACATTCAGACGAACACAAGAAAAGAAATAAGAGACAAGTTTTTCCTTAGTTCACATAGGCAACCAAGTAAAAATAATAACTGAAATTCCAATCATTGGAACCAGTTATATACTCTAGCCTTGGTAACCAACAATCTGTTTTTAATCCCCACAGGGACACTTGATGATTAGGTTCTGTCATAGAGTATATGTACCACGCTTTAACATCAACATTCTTATATAAAGCCAGCACCAGTTTAACTGTTTAAGCTGACAGAAATTGCAGGTCATAGATAAAAGAAATGTATGGATAAGATAAGATGCTACTACTTACCAATGCAACATGCACCAGTGCTTCATCAAGTGGGGCTGAGAAGTCACCAAACCGATTAATTCCTTTCCTATCACCAAGTGCGTGGAGCAAAGCCTGATAAACAAGAGAAATTGAGGCTATTTAGTTTGGCACAGAGCTCTAGAAGGCAAGAAGGGGAAAATATAAGAAAATACAAACCATCTTAAAAAAAAGAGGGGAAGGGGAGGGGGCAACATAGTGCTATATATTGAATAGTTGAAATCACAACAAATAGTAAAATTATCTATGGATGCCAAACCATTCAAATATAGCCAATGAAAGTATTTAAGAGTCAATTGGGAGGTTACCGTTCCAATGGCAAGGGCAACATCTTCATTTGTGTGATGATCATCAATGTGAATATCGCCGGTAGCCTTCACATATACGTCGAACAATCCATGCGAAGCAAGTTGCTATAGAAAGAAGAAAAGCTTTATGATCGTGATGTTAAAACGACACCTGTCCCAATGATTTTACATTCCCAGTTAATTTTTATAGGCAGAAAATCCATTGACCATCTTGTTAGATGCCAAATAATACTAAATATATTTTGAATAGGTACTCCATCTATTCCACATTAAGAGTCTTACTTTTCATTTTGGGACTTTTCACTTAAAGGATCCACTTTCAATAATTAATCTATAGATATTTTTTTCTCATTTTTTTCTTTCATTTTCAAAAGATGATAGTGTTCTTGCTAATTATGTAAAAAATAAATTACTATTAACTATAAAAAATATAAACGACGTACAAGTAAAATATTTAAGAAGTTTGACTATTACGCGGAATGGATGGTGTATAACTAAATCTTGTTGCTAAGAAACAAACAATTTCTTAATGACCCAAATACATTTTTGACCATCAAACTCTAGGTAAGGTACCAAAAAAATAATCTAAGTTTTTGGATGACCATCTAGCGGAGAAGGGTATTGTGGACCTTTTTTTCGAAACATTAATGCGTTAAGTAGAACAATAATGGCATTGATGTTTTTTAATGCCTTCACTATTGTTCGTTGGTTAAAAATGCATTTAGGCCTTTATTAATTGACGACTTTCTACTTTCGCCAGATGAAAAAGCAGGAATAAAACATACTGAAAAATGGGTCTATGTTAATCTATTTTGTAACCATTACTTGGATGAACAGCACATTTCAAAATAGAGTCCAAATTTCTTACACACTTTCCTTCAAAGTCCAGCAAATCTACTTCCATATAAAATTCCACTAATGCCTAAATATAATTTTTTATCCATTTCAATCCAATGAAATACAAAGGCGAGGGTTCTCATGGAGTATAATGCATATACAGTAGTATACTATTCTACACTCCTCCATTTTGCAAGCCACTACAGAGTTTAGTTTCAGGTAATCAATCTCATCGGTCGATAATGCCTTCAGCGAAAAGTAGAAAGGCTCAATTTTCATACAAACTAGCTAGTCCTGGCCACTAGCACATAAATTACATCTTTTAATTGCAAGATATTTCAACTAATAGAGGCTTGACTTAGCAAATCCATATGTTAAAACAAACATAATACTCCATCCGTCTCAAAATGAATAAAAAAAATCCAAATTTGCTCTATTAAAAACGAGTGAAAGAAAAAAGATACTGACATCCAACATGTGATCAAGAAATGGGATTCCGGTACTGCTGTCAGCCAAGCCAACACCATCCAAGTTAATCTTAACCGCCACATTCGTTTCTTTCGTAACCCTTTTGACTTCCCCAATTCGAACTCCAACTAGAAACCCCACAAAAAGAAAATATATGAAAATCAATCAAAAACACTGAATTCATAAGACAAAGAGTTAAGGGATTTCAATTATACCAGTCTCAATCGGAGATTCATTGGTTGTTGGAGAAACGTTGGCTTGGACGAGAGAGGAGGCGCAGGTGGGTGTTTGAGAGTCCATTATCAGGCCGAGTTTCCGGCGGCGCTGGGTTGAGAAGAGCGGTTGTTGATTGCGGTGGCGCCTGGGGATGAGGATGCTGAATTCAGGCGGATTAAATCTAGTTAACTGAGATAAAGATGGAGACTTGTTTGCTATTGGATTGGGAATCGAAAGCTCCATTTGTGCTTGTGAAAGTGAAGAATGAATCCATTGTTTGTTGTGTTGGTTAACAGCATCCGTGAGTTGAATTACAAAACGGCGTCGCTTGTCCTATTTTGACCAAAAAATACGGCCAACGCCCTGTAGTTTTATAATTTTCTCTCTTTATCCCCTTGAACTATCTTGATTCTGGCATTAGACACAACTCAGGTCTCAGGGACAATTTTCGTTAAATATTCGATGGAAGTCAAGTCAAGTCCAGTTGTAAAGATGGAAATGGTATGGTGGTACCGCTGCAGTTAGGATATCCCCTACTCCCCTGCAACAATATGCGGTGAAGATGTGAGAGCATCGTACGTACCGAGATTAATGACTAAAATTAATAAAGTGTACAGTAGATTTCATGATTGATCAATTAATTTTAGCCGTTCATAACATACACGCACACATAAAAGAAGAAAAAAAAAAAACTTTATCATCTTGCATTGCTGACGTTGCAGCGGAGCATGACCAGCAACGGTTCTTGGTCCCCATAAGACCACTAACAATTGACATATTGAAAAAAAATTTCAACAGTTGAATACCTTGCAATGGTAGGTTGACAAAATTTTCAACAGTTAAAAGTTTTTGATTTTGTTAAATTTTTTCAATAGGTGTTGAAAAAAAAATTGGGCCCCATTTTTGCCACGTGTCGCCACCCTATTGGGTCGAAAAAGACGCGTGTAACACACCTTCTGAACAGGCGCGTGTTGGCGCTGAACTTTTCCCTTTTTTTTTTCTTTTTTCATGAGACGCCACTTGTCGCTTTATTTTCATGAGACGCCACTTGTCGCTTTATGATTGGTCACTAAATTTTTTTTGTTAAAATCATCCGAATTTTTCAAAGGAAATTATCTTATATCAAAAAAAAAAAAAAATTTACACCAAAATTCATAATTTTTTTTTATCTATACATAGAGTCTTATTTCATTTGATTTGGACACAGAAAAAAATAGTATTTTTTCAATATAAATTTCTCAATTATATTGAAAAATAAAGAATATAAAATAAAATAAGTATGAAGTATTTTTTTAATTATAAATGATAATAATAATAATTATTATTATTATCATTAATAATAATTATTATTATTTTTTTAATTAATAATAATAATTATTTTTTTACTAATCATAAAAATAAAGAATATAAAATAAAATAAAAGTGTGGGGTATAGGATGATGAGTTGGAAGGGTGTTGAAACCATTGTAGGGGTTAAAAATTGAATGGGATGTTGAATAATTAGGTGGAGGAGAGAGAAGGCGTGTGTCGTGTTTTAAAGGTTGTTGTAAAAATTAGGGTGTTCAAACGACCGTAGATTGCCTAAGATTGAATCTAGACATGGCCGGTTCGGTTTAACCGCCGGTTCACGGTTGAAAACCGGCGGTTTCAACCTTGGAAAAACCTCAACCGGAACCGAACCGGATAAACCGGTTACGGTTTGACGGTTATACGGTTTTAACGATTTTCCGATTAACCTCCGATTTATCCGGTTTGGATCTGCTCGGCCGAGTCTTTGGTGTTGCTCGGTCGAGCATACCCTTTTAGGGTTTAGGGGTTGAGGGTTGCTCGGCCGAGTCATATATACTGCGCGATCAAGCATACCCTTCAAAAAAATGCCAAATTTCTGATCTCATATGCTCGGTCGAGTCTATAGTAGTGCTCGACCGAACATATCATTTTTCAACCTTGTAACAGTTAATTTTTTAACAATTTTCGTTAACTTTGTAGGTAGTATATTAACTTTTTTTTTCTTTTCAATTTTTTTTTTGGATAAAGATAACTAATTGAGATGTTGTTTAGTCCTAAATTTTTTAGAAAAAGTTATATAAAAAAAGTTAAGAATTTTTAAAGATAAGAAAACAATTATCTTTTTAACAGTTTTCGTTAACTTGTATATAGTATATTAACTTCATTTTTTTTTCAATTTTTTTTTGGATAAAGAAACGTATTTGAGATGTTGTTTTGTCCTGATTTTTTTTTTACAAAAAGTTATATAAAAAATTAAGAATTTTTAAATAAATAAAAGTAAATGAAAAAAGGGATGGTACCCTTAAATTTTATTAATTAAAATAAAATTACAAAGAGGGGGACAATCAACCTTACCCTTTTATAAATAAGGGAGGACATTTAGGAGCCTTTACCTCAACCTAACTATTACAATTAAATAAAATAAATCTAATCTAAAGTCTAAACTAATCTAATTAAAATAAAAATTAATCTAAAACATCATTCATTCATCACTACTTTTCGTGGAGTCCTCGACATCGTATTGATATCTTGGATCCAATAGATCCTCATCATAAGGCATGTCTTGTTGCCTTTTTTCCGCTCTAACTCAATCGCTAAGTAAAAGTTGATGTTTTAAGTTTTCACTTGTTAGTTGGGAACGTCTTTCATCCAAAACATTTTCACCAACGCTAAATGTCGATTCAACCGTCACCGTTGAAGCGGGAGAGGCTAAGACTTCTTTAGCAACTATGAAAAGTATAGGATAAATGTCTTTCCTTCTTGACCACCATTGTAAAACATCAAATTCATTTGAATTTGGGTCTTGATTTAATTCAAAGTTTGTAGTGAAATAAGTTTCTAACTCCACGGAAATGTTTGATGAAGATGAACCTCGAGAAGGACCATATTTTTTACTATACAAATTTGCAAAAAAACTATATGGATCCCCACTAGTAAAACTTGGTTGAGAAGTAGAGGAATCATCTTCATATTGTAGGCTTTGAGAAGTGTTTCCATATAAGACATTATACTCATTAAAAAGGTTAATCAAATCATTTTTTGTGTCATTAACAATAATTGACGGAAGTTCATTACTACCGTCACCATCGGGATATAATTTCATATAATAATAAGTTATAATGGACTCTAAATCATCTAATTTAACTAGGGGATCTAATAATTTTGCAATCAAGAAAAAAGACGGAATAGTGTCAAAATATTTAAGCCAATTTTGTCTCATGTTAAAAATGCATTGTTTTAAAATAGGACATTCTTTTAAATTGTCAAAAATAGTAACAATTGCAACACAATGCTCTAGCACCAAAACGGAAGTTGGATAATAAACTCCCGAAAAAGCCAAAGTAACGGTATTAAAAATCTTTAACAATTCACATAAATTAATGCATGCATTCCAATGATAAGTAAATAGAGGTTCATGATAGCCAATTGACATAAAAAATTGCGTTATGAGATGTTTATAAGCAAAACCATCGGTTAACATTTTGTAGGCGGAATTCCACCTAGTTGGAACATCGTAAGTAAAATATTTGTCCGGCACACTTTTACTTCTTAAAAACCTTATCCATTTTTTTGTATTAGAACTTTTTTTTGAAATAAATTGAAGAGCTCGTCTAATTGGCTTAACATAAGTTTCTAATGCATCTAAACCATCTCTAACACATAAATTAATTATATGACATAAACACCTAATATGAAAAAACTTACCCCCAAGTAAGGGTTGATAAACGGTAATTAAATCGGGTAAACTAGCCGTATTAGTACTTGCGTTGTCAAATGAAATAGTAAATATTTTATTTAAAATATCATACTCAAGAAAATCTCAAGCAATTTTGCACAAATATTTTTTTGCGGAATGCGGTGGCTCAAAATCTTTGTAAGCAATTAATCTTTTTTGAATTTTCCATGAATTATCTATCCAATGGCAAGTAACGTCCAAATAAGTATTTCTTTGCCAATGATCACTCCAACCATCGACACAAATTGAAACTTCATTTTCTAATTTTGATAAAACACCAATTAATTTTTTTTATATTTTTGAACCACTCTAGTAATATCACGTACGAGATTCGTACGTGGTACTCTCGTGGCGGCGGGATTTAAAGAAAGGCGAGCAAAATTTTCATAAAAATCACAATCCGCAAAATTAAAAGGTAGGCCTTTAGCGCAAATAAATTTGGCTATTTCATCCCTATAAACCCACTTATCAAATTTAAAAAGGACGGAAGAAGGGGAAGACGAACCTTATGCCCCCGAACCCGAACTACGTTGTTGAAATTGTAATTGAGTTTGCGTAGCGGAAATGCCAAGTCTCTCGGGATGTTTTAACGATGTATGCCCGTTGAGCGTCCCATGTCCTCCGCCTCTTTTGAATGAGTAAGACGCGATACAAGAGTTGCAAAATGCTCGAAGATTATAATCATCATCGGCATTAATTTTCCTTTTGGTGAAATGGATGGCGAAGGTATCGGATTGCGGCGCTCTTTCTGTAGGAGGTTGTCGTTGTCCCTGACCACCTCCCCTAGTAGCTCGGCTTCCCCTACCCCTCCTAGCACTACCACTTTCAATTTTAACTTGTTCTTCTTTCTCATTTTGTTGAATATTTGGATTTTGATGATTAAAATCATCGTTGGGGGAGGAAGAACCAACATGTGACTTGCCTAAATTGCTTCTTCTTTGATTTCCAACCATTTTTGTAAGATAAAATGAACTTTGAAAACGAAATGTGGCTTAAAAATGGATGAAAATGAAGAAAATCACTAATTTCGTTAGAAAACTAACTGAAAATGGGACAATATTTAACTGAAAATTGGATGAGAGTGAGAGTATATGTGAATATTTGAGAGTAGAAGAGAAAGAGTAGAGATAAATAATGTGAAAATAAAATGGGAGGAGGGAGGTGATATTTATAGTTAGTAAATTAGGCAAAAAAAACTTTTTTTTTAATTTTTGTCAGCCTCCAGTTAAAGTTCTGACGAACATAACGGCTAGTTTGAAAAAGTAGCCGTTGGAATGGGTTCTGGCGTTCTGCTCGGCCGAGCAACTCATATGACTCGGCCGAGCATGATCGTTATTGGAAATTTACACACTGAAAATGACCCCTCGGCCGAGCAACTCATATGACTCGGCCGAGCAACTCATAAAACTGGCAGTTAACCGGCGGTTGACCGGTTTTTCAAAAATACAAACCTTAACCGAACCTCACATTCACCGGTTTCGATTAGCCGGTTCCGGTTAACCGGCGTTGACCGATTTTGGCCGATTTTGACCGGTTGAAAATCGCCCGGTTGGCCGATACAGTTTATAAAATGGCCACGTCTAATTGAATCTGAAACCGTTAATGACCATGCGAACAATCATTGTTGCCACATTTTCCAATTTTTTAATTGATGGTCAATATTAATTTAATAAAAATGAATCATATGCAGGGCGGATCCAGTATGACGCCAGGAAGTTCAAATGACGCACTTGACATTTTGAAAAAAAATCACCGAGTATTTATAAAAAAAATATAGGGTGTAAATTGTAATTTTCGAAAGAAGAGGGATGCAAAATGTAAATATGTGAAAAAACATATTACTAAAACATTACTAAACTATATTTCAAAAACTTGACCGTTTACTACTCTTTGTTTATTCTTCTCTTCTCTTCTATTCTCTTTCTATATATATATATATATATATATATATATATATATATATATATATATATATATATATATATATATATATATATATATATATATATATATATATATATATATTTATTTATATATATATATTTTGATGTGATTATAAAAAATGTCATCGAAAAATATAATGTGCCTAAGGGGCAAAATGGACATAATAAATATGTGGAAAATGTGTAGTATTACGGGAATAAAATGATCATTACATGGACCCTAAAATATTGTGATATGTATGGCTTCCTAAATGGGCCAAATGGGCCAAGCGGACAAATGATAAATTGGCAACTGGGTCAAATGGGCCGGGCTAAAAGCCCATCCACCATGCCATAAAAAGAAGGCAAGCTTCCAGAATCAAGGCAGACACTACCAGGTTCTCTCACTCTCTCCTTCCTCCTCTCCAAACCCACATTTTCTCTCTCTATATTCTCTCTCTAAATGTTCAATATTTATATACATAAAGAATTGGTTAATGATTCTCACACCGTCGAAGAAGGGTTTTGGGGGGAAAGATCCCCCATCCCTAACGGTGTATTGTTTTGACAGGTTGCTGTGAAGATTTGGAGCCATGGACAACCATTATCTTACCTAGCTGGAAAGTCCATGGTGAGCTCAGATTTTTGTAGCATCAGTGGTTCCGATGCCGGGAATGAAGAAGGTCCCAACCAGATATCCTACATCGACCGTTGTCATTCAACAAGCAAAGAGAAAGGGAAGAAACTTTCACATCTCTGATTTTTTTCTGATTTTTGGAAGGAACTGTAGGAAAGCAAGAGAACCCAGAAAAAGGAAAAAGCAAATCGTAAAAAGCAAACAGTAAATCGAAAATTGATCTAGATCACAAATTACGTGAGATCGCAAAAAATGAAAATCGCCAAGCAGTTCACCTCGCCAGTTAGCTCATCTCGCCGGTCAATCCTTTATCTCGCCAGGTCAGTATCTCGTCAGTTCGTTCAATGCCGCCAGAAATTGTAATCTAGGAATCGCAAATTGATTGAAGTCGCAAAATTGAAATCAAAAATTGCCAAAAACCAAATCGCATGAGAAGAAAATCGCTAAGTAGAAAGGAAATTGCAATGGAAGGAAATTGGAAAAGAAGACTTACAGCCGGAGCGAGATGAAGCGGCGGAGCGAGTTCGAGGATGCAGAGCGAGTTCGGAGCGGCGGAGCGAGGTCGAAGCCGCGGAGCAAGGTAAACATCCTTTACTGAACTAACTGGCAAAGGAGTTTGTGCGGGAATCTAATACACTTTTTTTTTCCGGTTTATTTCTTCGAATTAACATTAAAGTTGTGTTGTTAAAAAATTGAGCTTTCCCATGTTTTTAAAGCATTCATCTCCATTTCTTGTGTCTGCTTCTGTTTCTTTCAAATAGGCCATGGTGTCTTGGGATGATGTATTCATATATTGTTAGAATTGGGTCATCATCTCCTTAAAAGGCCTTGTTAAGGGGTGAGGTTAACCAACCTTATATAGTGAATCATTTATATTCTCCAAGTTGATGTGGAAAACATGGGACTTCAACATATATATACAGCCTGGTGGTTGAGATTTTGAAATCCTACAACAGGAGTTAGCTCCAACGCTCCAGCGAGTGAAATCGGACAAATGTAAAAAGTGTGCTACATGATGTAAAATGTGCACAACACAATGTAAAAAAAAGTTTTCACATTATGCAGTGGAGTTTTTATATAACGTTGTTCGGTTTTTACATCACACATTTTAGTACAAAAATGTGTTTTTATATTCATTCAAAATATTTTACATTGTGTAGGGAAGCTTTTATATGACATTGTTTGGTTTTGATTTTGTTGGAGCGTTCCAATGTCCCGGGTGGTTGTGCTATGAATCAAATACTCTTTCTTTTGTCTTACTCGCTTCCTCCAATAATAAGGGTATAATTGTGGTATTTTACTAGTCAAACTTTTTATTTCAAATTATTTGACGTTTTAGGCATATTTGCTCTTATTTATCAATTATGCCCTTATTTATGATTGAGAAATACTCTCTTATATAAGTATTTAATTGCCTAGCTAATTGGATTGTATTAGTGGTGAATGAGTCTTTTTTATATGTATCATTAAATTTATTTCTTAACATGTACTGCCTAATATTCTTGTGAAGAAACCTATAACACTGCTGATTTTTTTTTCTTTTTGGGTATCTAAAAAAGGAGTGGCCCGTCTTCTAAGGAGTGATTCTGTGGAGCAAAAATCATTTCTACCAATTTTGGGTATCATACCATGATACCACCGTATATACCGTATATAGAGCCATCAAAGTTGGGGCGGTCCCGTCAGAACGTTCCGTCCCGTCATACAAATGAAACGGGATGGGACGAAATATTTTAGTCCCATCCCGTTTCGTTCCATCCCGTCTCGTCTCGTTCCCGTTGCGAGACAACATAGTGCGGTCCCGCCCATCCCGTCCCGTCCCGCATGAACTTCATTAAGTGTGAACAGTATAAATCGAGATACGAACATGGGTTTGCCCGAATTGGGCCCAAATGAATTGGGCCATAAACATAATCCAATACACAAGTATCAATGCTCAATTAACAGGGCCGAGGTACCTTCCTCGTATGCCGAGGGACATCTCCTCGACTTTGACTTGACAACGAGCTCTTCATACTTGGCTCACCAGGCTCCGAGATGTCATAAGTGACGAGGAGAGAAAAGTTCTTACCTCGGCATATCCTCACATGACGAGGAGACAGAATCATTCATCCCGGCATATTCACATGTCGACCAATCATCAAATGACGAGGAAGCAGAATCATGCATCTCGGCTTACTTGCCAATGCCGAGATAAGGAATTTGCACTCCTCGGCTTTCCGGCTAGCAGATCATACAATCCTATTCAAACAAGGATTCAACAGTTATTATCCAATCAGGATTGTAACCAACTACATCAATTCAAGTCAAACAATGACTCCTTAACATATATAATTCTCTTAGGATTATATCTTATCTCTTTACAAGTTCAATTCTACATGAATTCTATCAATCCATCCCTATAAATACAAGTCATATGGCCTATTGTTTGGTACGTTACTTTTTACAATACAAAAACTCTGTCAATTTAGTTTCTTATACACAAACCGTGAACTTACTCTCACGCCGGAGGGCCTTTAGCCGGACTCGCCCCGGCTTAGTTTACGTGTTTTCTCTTATTTGCAGGCCTTGCAATCTCCGGAGCATCCGAACGCTTGGATTTGGACTGATTTGACGATTTTGGCATCATCAAAGTGAATTAGATTAAACATAACTCAGCACTTTTAATTGCGTACAGAACAATTGTAGAACCACAAAAACTTAAATGTTATCGAGTAAATTAACAGATAATTAGGCAACATGCTCAACTGAAGTTGAGCACCTTTTACTTCCTAAAAGACACTTTTTTTCAACTACAGTGGTCCTTCTGACCATACCACATAGTTCTGGCAACAACAAAAACTGCAAAAAAGACAGCCACGATATTATCGAAATTCTGAAGACAACCTAACTATTTTGCTAAAACTAGCATAACCGTTTTGTTTAATTGACCCACAATTGACTTCCCCAAATTCATTAAAAGTCAAGTCACATTTACAAATGAGTGAAGCAGAACTATGAACTATAAACGACACTCTTCCATAAATTAGAGAAAAGGTTTTAAAATTCAATGATGCTCAAGAATCTAGCTGCTTGAAAACTTATTATTCAATGCGTTACAAAGACATAATTTTACTTCATACATGAGACTTTCTTAACCAATAACACAAGAAAAGCAGGCTAGACAACTGTACAACCTGATATACCAATATGTTTATCCCACATCGAAAGAATAACAAATTAAAATATGGCATGTGGCTATATATATGAGGCTTTGGCCGTGGCCTTGGGATAGCAAGCATTAATCAGGCGTGGCCTTGGCTTTGGCCAGTCTTGGTCGTGGCCTTGGGCCATCCCGCCTAGTCAACGCCTAATCTTGCCTAGTCAACGGGTCCTGCATTGTCCCGCGTCCCGCAATAGATTTGGGATGGGACGGAATATTTTAGTCCCGTCATATTTCGTCACGTCCCGTTCCCGTCGCGGGACAACTTAGTTTCGTCCCGTCCCGTTATCCCGTATTGACGGCTCTAACCATATAAGATATTATAAGATATTAGTACTAACATCATCATGATATAATAATTGATGTATAACGAATTTCATTAGTCTTAAAATTTAGTTATAAACGTGATAAACTTAGACAATAAATAATAATAATAATGATGCTGCAAGAATCGTGTCGTTATCAATCTCCGTCCAGCCACAAGATTGATCATCTGGCTCTTGACCCGAAAACAGAACCCACGACTAGCCGAAATGGTCTCCGGCGAAGACCCTCGGGGGCGTGAGAGTAAGTATGGTGTACAGAGAGCTTATAAAATATAATGAACAATGTATTCAGAATATCAAATAGCAATTGCCTCTCAATCGTTGAAGATGTGAAGTATTTATAGGCCTTGATAAGAGGTATAATTGTAGTAGGGTTGTATGAAATCCCTAGAATCGTGGATCAGATTTGCCTAGAGATCACGTCCATATATAACTCCTGATTTGTAGGGAGTCTGTTACGGAAAGATTTGTAGTCGTAGTAATACTCTATAGGTCGACGTACGCTTGGTAGGTCGAGGTCGCCTGCATGAATCTAGGTCGACCTGACTGAATGACGTAGTCGGGTCATGCCCGTATAAGAGATGTGGATCGCCTGTCGGACAAAGCTAGGTCGGGACTGGTTACTGGCGAGGGGCCTTGGGGCTTGGTAATATTTGGGCCGACCCACTAAGATTGTGGTGGCAATAACACTCGAATAACTGGGCTTGATCGTTTGGCCTAGCCCGTCACTTTTATTACGTTCAGTGGCCCCCAACTTTCTGAGTTGACTTCGTCGACCAGGAAGTTATAAGAATTTTTGATGAAGATTTAAGTAGGTCGCAAATATATGCTCGAACTTTGACAGATGATCGACCAAGATGACGTGGCTCAATCTCGATCGTTAATTGTGGACGGCTAGATCGGTAGGTGCGCCGTATTTCCGTAATCATTGCTTTGTGGGATGATTGGACAACTGCCTTGGAAAACGTCTAGGACATTAATTGTGGAGTTAACCGTTCAAATAATAATAATAATAATAATAATAATAATAATAATAATAATAATAATAATAATAATAATAATAATAATAATAATAATAATAATAATAATAATAATATATTAATCAAAAATACATACACACACACACACACACACACACACACACACACACACACACACACACACACATATATATATATATATATATATATATATATATATATATATACATATATATATATATATATTGTGAGGACCCCGACCCGGAACCTACACGTGTCCCGAGCTGGAGCGTCCTCAAACTAACCCAAATTTTCTTTACTTTTAAAACTTTGATTTAACTTTCAAACATAAACACAATTAACATATCCATTTTAAAATAACTCTACATCTTTCTACGATGGAGAAAGAGTTGACCAACTTTGAAAATAATAAACTGTTTTAGTTACAAAAAGACATCGGTTATAACATAAAATTAAGGTTTATAAATACAACTCTCTAAATGAATTATACCAAAATACACTTTCTACGCCAACCTAGTCATACCCCGACAATTCCCAAAATATTACTTCCAAACTTCTCACCGCCCTTACTTGGCTGGTCCGCTTGTCTCGGAATCTAAAAATATTAAAGGGAGAGGGGTGAGAATAAATCTCAGCAAGCTATTATGAATGCAGCAATATGCCATATAAGATGCAACACATAACAAGTTGCATATAACACATTGGAAAAGCTGTAAACACCTTACATTACCTTGGTTTACCTTTTCCCGTCTGAACAATAGTCGTACAACATTGGGTATAATAATACTCCAATCTTAGGTGAGCTGCTTAAGCAATACTCACATCTTATAAGACCCGTTTTTCAGGGAACCATATAAGATAGTAGCAACTCTGTAAAGCTTTTGGCTCAATACAGATGTTATACCCCAACCTGTGGCCACAGAAGGGGACGGTCACAGATATAACATAATCCGATCACATTAGGTCACACTTCCATAATTGATCGTATTATGTTATACCCCCAACATCAGCTGATTAACACAATTTCAAGCACATAATAGTTACTCGAAATAAAATCAACAAAAGGGATAAGCAATATAGCCACATGGTAAAATATACTCATGTTTAATCTTTCAAATAGTGTCACATATATATATACACTATTGATTCAATCATAATCCATGTATGGCATAGATGCTCATAATCAATTCCATGATGCCGTGCAACAAATATTTCACGCACCATATTATCATATAACCATTCGGGGGCAACCACATAGAGGTACAATCACAATTAAATAGCTCTACGCATTCACAATTTAACATTATATAACCTTCTTTCAAGTTCCACAATCAAATACCAAGTTTTTACGACTTTGGTTAACATTTTTCAATGGTATTCAACCCTTTTCAAAACAATATTTAAGGACCTTCCCATTACCTTTTTGGTCTATTTAATACGCCCTTTCAAAGTTCTAATGTTGCTCTAGGATTATAGTTAAAGAAGGATCAATTCCCACTTAAAGTGTTTAGGTTTCAATTAACTTGAAATTCATGCTCTGAAATTGTCCTGGGCACGACTCGTGCTCTAGTGCACGAGTCGTTCCCAACCCCTGCACGACTACTTGGTTTCTCACGACTAGGGATCACGACTGAAAATTGAAGGTCACGACTCATGCTCCAGCGCACGACTCGTGCTCATTTGCACCACTAGTGCTCATTTGCACCACTAGTGCAAAATTGCACCACTTTGCACTAGTCGTGCCAAATGCCAGAATTGAGACATCAGTTGCAACATCAGCAACCCCAAATCCAAGTGACCAAAAACCAAGTTTCCTTTATTTGCAGTTGATCCAAAATCCTTACCAACATCAACCATTCTACCCCTAACTATTTTATACCTCTTCCAAGCCAATCCAACACTAACTAACATCAATTTGGTACTCCAAATCTATACTAGTCATTCCAACCAAATAGAGGAACCTAACATTATACTACTTAGTTAGTTATCACATTTCACTATCACATTCCATGTTCATCATCCTTACTTCCCATTAATCATTTTCTTACACTCTTATTTCTTTATCAACTATCATGAACAACACATTATATCTAGGTCATAAATTAATTCTTTCTCCAAGGAAGTGTTCCAACAACTCAAGCAACAATTTTAACAACAATATCCACATCAATTATTTCATGAACATTTAAATGAAAGGAAAGTCATAATAACTCACCTTAGGAAATAAGAGGTGGATTAAGGATTTTCTTGGCTTGATCAACTCTCCTAGATGCACCAATCACAAAAGTACCATTGGATTGAAAAATGGAGAAGAAATGACTCCTCTAGGAACTTGAGAAGGTGAGGCTTTCAAGGTTATGCTTCCATGGATTTTTGGAGAAGGAAGAAGAAGAAATGAAGGAGAAGAATGAGGAGGATGGGGTATGGGAAGAGTATGGAGAAAGATAAGGGAGTATGGGAAGAGTGGGGGTTTATTTGACTAAAGGGAGGCAAGGTGAGGGAATTAAGGGGAGGTGATGGCCCCCCATCCCCAAATAAATCAAGGCTTTCCAAAATGAGCAACTAAGTCCTCCAAGTTCTAAAATGGTAAACTAAATCCTCCTACTCAAATACTTTACCCCACATACTTTAACCTCCTTTCACATTTTATTCCTTTTCTATTATTATTTTTTTCCCAAGATGCTTTATTTTATTTCTCTAGAAATCCTAAGGATTCTAAATTATTTCCCACCCATTTCATCTTGATATAAGAATTTAAAGACATAAAATAAACGCATAAAATTAACATTAATATTAAAAGCATATAATGTTATACTAAAATAGTGCCTAGGGTTAGGGTCGTTACACACACACACACACACACATATATATATATATATATATGTATGTATATATACATATATATGTTTGAACTGTGTATGGCTTCTTTAAGACTTAACAGAAAAACTGACGAGAAAAGTAACGGAGATTGAAGAATAAAAGAAATCAAGTCGAGTCTTGTATTTGATACAATCTCCGTAAGAGTTATTTGTCCCGCACAGGTGCTTACGGTTGAATGACAAAACTCTCGTAAGATAAAATGACTTTTTATTAGTTATAAGGAGCACTCCAATATAACTAATCTACGAACAACACAATGTTTTGAAACTTTGGACTTGAACGGATTGAATGCAACAATATGCAATGATTTGGGTATGATATTCTATCTTACTAGAGGGTAGGAAGGGTAGAAGTACAGTATATGTGAATTGAAATTCGGAGGGAAAGGTATAAATAGAGAGTCAATGGGTTTGTGTCTTTTCCCACGAAGAGACACAACTTTCTGTTTGAAATAGTGCCTGTTCAGGATCTGCTCGGCCGAGTCAAGGAACTCGCACGACCGAGCACCAGGCTTCACGGCCGAGTCAATAGACTCGCACGGCCGTGTTGATCAACTCGCGGCAGCCGAAAGGTGCATAAGCCTCGCCCGAGCAAACTTGTCCAGAGACTTTTGGCCTATTTCTGTGCTCTGCTCGGCCGAGTCAAGGACTCTGCTCGACCGAGCACATCAAACAAAACTAAACACCCTTTAATTAACTCTCGTTACGTTACAAAAGACGATTGTCATTAATTCTCATTCACCCTAAATGGTTTTGAGACATTAAATGAGTTTAATAATCTACAACAAATGTAGAATACATTTTGTAACTAGTTCCGTTAACACATAACGAACTTCCGTTAGAAACTAGATCAACGTTAAGTTAAACTTAACTTTCCGCTATCCATTTCCAACAATATATGTATATATATATACATATATATATATATATATATATATATATATATATATATATATATATATATATATATATACATATATATATACATATATATGTATATATATATATATATACATATATATGTATATATGTATGCATATATATACATATATATGTATATATATATATATATATACATATATACATATATATATATATATATACATATATATGTATATATGTATGCATATATATACATATATATATATATATATATATATATATACATATATATGTATATATATATATGTATATATATATATATATATTTATATATATGTATATATATATGTATATATATATACATATATATGTATATATATATACATATATATATGTATATATATATATATATATATATATATATATATATATATATATATATATATATACATACATATATACATACATATATACATATATATATATATATATATATATGTATATATATATATATACATATATATATATATGTATATATATATATATATATGTATATACTCCCTCCGTTCCACCCGACTTAGTATTTTATCTTCCGATACGGGGATTAAGAAATATAGGAGGAATGAGAATGAGTGAGGAGATGTTTTGAGTATGAAAAGTAAAAAATAGCATAGATAATAAGTTAGAAAAATAGTAAGGGAATTGTTGTATGTAAGTATAAGAAATGAGTTTCATTGAATATAAAAATAATATAAATTTGTCATTTTGAGAAGTTCTATGTCGAGTGTGACGCCCGAAATGGCAAATTGTCCTAAGTCGGATGCAGGGCGAGTCAGAATGGGGGACCGCCCATGGCCCACGCCAGCTAGGGGCACAAATTTTATATCCAGTATATTGTATAACACTTGTATTTTTTACTAATATGAAATATTAGTGCAAAATAATTTAATAAGTAATGTGTTGATTTGATGATAAATGTGTTGATTTGATTGTAAGTGAGCAATATCTAAATAAGAAATAAGTTTGAGCTCAAATAATTGAGCCCCCAATTCTAAGTTATCGTTACAAGTCTTATAAATTTATTTTTATTTGTATTTTATCTCTAAACTATAAAACTAAAATTTAAGTCTTAGTGTTATTCTATATGTATAATATTTACTCCCTCAGTTTCATAACATATTATATAATATACAGTAAATAGTTGAGTATGTGTTGTAAGTATGTAAAGTAAAGTAGTAAATAAAAGTTGGTATATAAAATTATTAGGGTCCATTATTATTTAGTTTTGCCGAAACCTATGAAACACTAGAAACGGCCCTGATCGGATGGGACGGAGTATGTGTGTATATATATATATATATATATATATATATATATATATATGTATATATATATGTATATATATATATATATATGTATATATATATGTATATATATAGGCTCTGATACCACAAATAAGCGAAAGGATCGATTAATAATATTAAGCATGAGAATAATAAAAGAAATTAAACAATAAACTAAGAAAATATTAAATAAAAAGTTATGAGAATTAATTGCAATTAATTTGCTACAGTAAAATAGTAAAATTAACTTTTTTTCAATAGTAAATTTAACCTAAATACTTCAAAGTACGTGGTTATTGTTCTACCCGCCACACTGTATAAATTAGAATTAATTGCAATTAATTTGCTACAGTAAAATAGTAAAATTGACTTTTTTTTTCAATAGTAAATTTGACCTAAATACTTCAAAGTACGTGGTCATTGTTCTACTCGCCACACTGTATAAATTATTGAATATTATACAGCTGTTATGAGATGTTTAATTCATCTCAAAAGTGTTTCCACCATTAACCGGTTGGTTTCCGACCTATATACTTTATAAGTATAACAATTCTACAACATTATAAAGCATAAGTAGAAGTATAAGAAATACTAAGAAATACTCACTTGTATAAATTACAGAACTCTTCTTTACAATGGTTGGTCATACAGTGATTGATGGTTATAGTGGATGGTTATAGAGAGAGAGAGAGAGGGATCCTAGAGAGAAGTAGAAAACTGAGAAAATAAAAAACCTGCCTCCTACTGGATGGTC
The DNA here is from genome assembly GCA_022495995.1 of Adenophora triphylla var. japonica. Classification (NCBI taxonomy): domain Eukaryota; kingdom Viridiplantae; phylum Streptophyta; class Magnoliopsida; order Asterales; family Campanulaceae; genus Adenophora; species Adenophora triphylla. The sequence goes on from JAFEMH010004180.1 coordinate 154,117, forward strand.
CTCCGTTTATATAGCCACGGATTTCAAATCTATACTAATTTACAATAAAATGTAATGGATCACGCCACATGTGCGGTGCGCATTTGTCCTCTGAGAGGGATCCACTTCTTTTGACTTAGACGCATATAAACAAAATGTGTAGAAAAAGTAGATAGATACTTTTGTCTTGTCCTTGCTTTTGGTAATTGAGGGCGACTTTACTGTGTGGAGATGCCTTCTGTTTGCTTTCTTGCGGGATGATTGTTGATCTCGCCTTACTCTTGATAATTAAGGGCGGCTTTACTGTGTGGAGATGCCTTCTGTTTCCTTTCTTGTTGGGGAAAAAATCATCATTTTGATTGTAATTGTCTTCCGGTATTGTTGATAAAGACAAATCATCAACAATCATCCTCAGCAAGAAAGGAAACAGAAGGCATCTCCACATAGTAAAGCCGCCCTCAATTATCAAGAAGTAGCGGCGACAAACATCAACAATCATCCTCAAGAAGAAGCAAACAAAAGGCATCTCCACACAGTAAAGCCGCCCTCAATTACCAAAAGCAAGGACAAGACAAAGTATCTATCTACTTTTTCTACACATTTTGTTTATATGCGTCTAAGTCAAAAGAAGTGGATCCCTCTCAGAGGACAAATGCGCACCGCACATGTGGCGTGGTCCATTACTTTTTATTGTAAATTAGTATAGATTTGAAATCCGTGGTTATTGAAATTACCCGGATCCGAGAGGCAGCGCAATCGCGCCCCGGCATCTGGCATCTTTCGCGTTGGAGCGGTGTCTCGCCGTTTTTGTTTTGTAGAGTCGCCACGCCGTTTTTATTAAGCCCAAAACATTGAAAAAGGGCATCAGTTTAAAGATAATTTTAAACTGTTTTTTGTGTGATGAGATTTTGAGTTCGGAGGTCAGATGACTCCCGGGAAGAGAATATTAGAATATTAGAGCTCACCCGAGTAGCCTCGTAAAACGAGTCTTTCGGATACCCCTAATATCCTTTAAATGTTGTGTGTGTGTGTGTGTGCTTTTAAAAATGCATGATGTATCGGATGTCTACATTGTATGCTATGTATGGAAATGTATTGAAATAGTGTAGGAAGGAAGCCTTACCAATGTTGGTTCGTGTCTGTCTTCCGCTGGGGAATAGTGTTTAGGTCGGAGTAGCGTTCCGGTATGGATCGGGATTGCTTCGGGAGGGACCGGTTGTCTGCGGACAGAGTTTCGGCGTGAGTTGAGGTTGTAAGCTGCGTTCGGGCAGAGGTTCGGCGTGCGTGGGGATCGTCGGGATCACTCGGGCAGAGTTTCGGCGTGCGTTGTGGTGGCAGGAGTCACTCGGGCAGAGTTTCGGCGTGGTTTGGGATCGTCGGTTTGACTCGGAAAGAGCCGGGACACCGTGGAAAGACCAGGCAAGGCCTCGGAGTACCACGAGGGGCCTCAGAGTACCTCGAGAGTGCCTCGGGGCAGCGCGGGAGCGTCTCGGGAGCGCTCGGGGAGGCTTCGGAGCACCACGAGGGGGCTCGGAAGGCCTCGGAAGGATCCGAAAGGGGCCGGGAATGCCTCGAGAGGACTTAGAGGGGAAGCCAGAAGGCCTAGGGAGGAAGAGAGAAGAGGGAGGTGTGTGAAAATGAGGAGGGGGAGCCCTCTATTTATAGTGCCAGATTAGGTGCAAAGAGGTCCGTACGGACCTCCCTGGTAATCCAGTATTTTGGTTTTCCTAGATTTGAGGGAATCTGTGATGATGGAGGAATATTTGCAATTATGGTGTCCCCTGAGCAATAAGGTCCGTACGGACCATCTTGCATGCAAAGAGGTCCGTACGGACCAACTCTGCAGGGGAGTAATCATTTTCCCCGGGATTTGAGGGAATATTGTGGACTTTAAGGAGATTCAGTAATTATGACAACAAAGAGGTCCGTATGGACCAATATTGCTTTCCCAATTTCCTGAAAATTCCCGAAAGGTCCTTTTATCCCAGAAAGGCTCCTCCCTTGGTTTGGCTGGGGGTTTAGAGAGGGTTTTGAGTGAGAGGGGTCGTCGAGACTGCGTTGATGAGTGCACGGTGCTTCCCGTGTGTTTGAAAGGGTGTGATCCAGATTGGGGTACTTACGAAGCCCTCGACGACGTCACTTATGAAAGAAGTGGGGTCGCCAGATAAGATAAGGGTCCTAATGGATCGCGTGCGGGGAGAGGAAGTGGCCAGGTGGAGGGTGAGGACGCGGTGGTGTCCTTTTGTGTGACCGCGCATAGTCGGTAAATTTGGACCCTGTGATAGGATTCCTACGTATCCCTGGCGGGAATCAAGCACAGTCGTAGTTCGGGTGTGGGGTGAGTGTTTTGTGAATGCGGGCGTGGTGGTGCCACGAAGTGTCGTGTGACCGCCGAGGTCGGTGGTAAGGACGTGGTGGTGTCTGGGTGACCGCATAGGTCGATGGCTGGACCACGTGATAGGATTCCTACGTATCCTGGCGGGAATCAAGCATGGTCGTAGTTCGGAGGTCGTGAATTTGTGAGTGCGGGCGTGGTGGTGCCCGAAGTGTCGTGTGACCGCCGAGGTCGTGTAAGGACGTGTGTGTGGTGTCCCGGGATGGAAATTTTACGATTTTCCTAATCGGGTGGTTTAAGGCCTTCCGGGCCGGGATAGGCTGTGAGGACTTGAATCGTCTTCGATTCTTGCGGTTGGTGCCTTTGGAGAGAACTTTGAATCATCTTCTGGCGGCGGTTGGTGCCACGCTGGAGGACTTTGAATCGTCTTCTGGCGGCGTTGATGTAATGCGCGAGGACTTTGAATCGTCTTCTAGCCGCAGTTGATGTAATGCGCGAGGACTTTGAATCGTCTTCTAGCCGCAGTTGATGTAATGCGCGAGGACTTTGAATCGTCTTCTAGCCGCATTTGTGGAGGCGTGGCTGCCTTGTGCTTCGAGAGACGTAGATGCCTTTGTGTTTTTGCATGTTGAGTAGAAGGTTGGACTTACGATGACTGCCGGTGCTTGCGTTGCCGTTGAAGTGGGCAAGGATGACGGCCGGTGATTGCTTCACCATTTGGCATTTTAGAGGCGCTTCGTGCCTTGGGACTTGTACTCGGAGGTGTTGGCTCCTTCTTGTGCTTGTTTTGCCGTTGAGTGGGCAAGGATGATGGCAGTCTTTGAGGATATGCAGTCTTGTATGACTTCCCTTTCGACTTGTTGGGGAGGAGCTCGGGCTTACTTTGATGGCCGGTGCTTGCGTTCTTGCGATTGAAGTGGGCGAGTTCGGGCTTACACTGTTGCCGAAGTGCTTGAATTGTTGGGGATGCGTGACCTTGTAGGGGCCCTTTTCTGTTGGGAAGATGACTTCGGACCTCTTTTTTTTTTAGGGCCAGTGGTTGAGTTGTCGTTGAGCGTTTGGAGGCGTCTTGTGCCTTGAGATTCGTGCTGGGAGGTGTTGGCTCCTTCTTGAGTTGCCGTTGAGCGGGCGAGGACCGGTCTTACGTTGACGGCCGGGGATTGAATTGAAGGGTTAGGGACCATTCTGCACTTGGATTTGCTGGAAAAGGCCTTAGGACAGCCAGGGGCAAAGATTATAAGGGCAGGAAAGTAATTTGGCCACCCCTTGCAAAGAGGTCCGTACGGACCAACCTGGCTGCAAAGAGGTCCGTACGGACCACCTTGGTTTTTTACAGTTCCCAGGTTTTGACCAGGTTTAAATGCCGAGCCCTTCCCCATTCCTTCTTCTTCCGTGCATGAACCAGAGAGAGAGAAAGAGAGAAAATCCTCCATTGTTAACCAAAATCAACAATTTTTTGCTTGAATTGCTTGCCATGGCTGAAGGATCTCGAAGGAGTCGTCGTCAACGCAAATCAAGAGGTGGTCGAGCAACGGATGGAGCTTCAAAGAAATTGGATCTCGTTCGTTCCATCTTTGAAGAACCCGGATGTCTTGTATCCGAATCCGGAGGTGCACAATCGTCGCTCTATGAACGTCGGGGAGGTAAGAAATCCGTTCCGTTTTGATTCCCTGCTCGAATTTTTGAATGCTAGAACTAGGTTTTAGTTTTTCGCATTTTTGAATTTTTTGTTATTTTTTTTTTATGCCTTTTTGTGAAATTCTTGATGAATTGTTGAAAATGGACATGTAAAAATTGTGGGTATGTGTATTTTGTGCGAGTAAATGTGTAGATTAGCCCTTATTTGTGAAAATAAAGTGCCTCTCTAATGAAATGCATGCTTTAGTGTTTCTATGCAGAAGTATGCTATTTATGTATGTACATTATGAGAAAAGTTTGTCGTGTAGTGACAATTTTTGTGAAAAAATGTGACATGTGCCGTGTTTTGTGACGGGTTTTGTCTGAAAGTGTGTGCCGTGTAGGGACGGATTTTTTGAAAAATGTGTTATGCATATGTGTCGTGCCGTGTGTGCCATGTTTTTGGGTGACGGACTTTGTGGGGAAAATATGTGCAATATGTGCCGTGTTTTGTGACGGGTTATATGTGAAAAATATGTGCAATGTGTGCCGTGTTTTGTGACGGGATATATGTGAAAAATATGTGCAATGTGTGCCGTGTTTTGTGACGGGTTATATGTGCCTTTGTTTTATATTAAGTACTGTGATTGACGTACCTTTCTTTGTGTTTACCGCGGGATGCGGGGCTTATGGCCGGGAAGGCCAAGAGGATGAAGACTCGGGGTCGCTCGAGGCATTGTTGAGCCGTGGCGGCGGATGCCCGATATTTACGTGGACGGTAGGCCGAGTCCCGTGAGGGCCGGGTCTACGCTTCGGCCCTGGGGTGTTCGTCGAGAACACAGGCCGGAGTTTTACGATACGAGGAAGAACAAGAGCGTCTTCCTTGGCCTTTCGAGTACTGGTGGGATACCACCCACACCTTCCATCTGAGTTGGGGAGAGGTGATGGTGACGCCGACCGATTTTGCTGCGATTACCGGGCTTTCCTTGAGGAGGGCCAGGTGCGGTGGAGAGATATGATCTCGATGTGGTGTTGACCGAGTCCGCCGGGCTTTGAGCCTCGTCCTCGCGAGGGCACAGGGATGCTATATAGCGACGTGGAGGCGAAGATCACGGCCAATATTGGGGCCTACATCCGGGTACCGAAGCCGGGTGACGGAGCGGTTGGCGCGCTCCTTTTGTGGTATGCACCGTCCGAGACTTTGTTCTCGAACCACGCGACCGCGGCTCCCTTTGCTTTGTTGGAGAGCTTGATTGACCTGGATAGGGTCTGTGATATTGCTTGGGGCGAGGCAGGCTTGGCTGAGCTCTACTTCTCTTTGGACCGGTTTAGCCGGGGTGTGGCCCATTCGTCTGTTTGACTTCGCTTTGGAGGTATGAGTTTATTGCTGTTTTTGATTTAGCAACTTGTCGTTTCTCCGTTTTCTTTTGCACTGAGCCTTCTCTGTTTTTGTCGCAGGTGTGGTTTTATGAGATTTTCCAGTGCTTCCCGTGGGATAGAGATCCGGGGGCTGTTCTGCGCACCCGCTATGCCGGGATGGGCTCGTACGGCGAGGAAGAGGAGGACCAGCAGGGAAGCTCACCATCGCCTACGGGGATGTGCGGGAGCCGTCTGGAGAGGGGTAGCCCGGAGGGGTTTGTTTTGTTCCCGTGGGCTCGGTATGAGGGGATGAGTTTGAGGGCTCCGAGGAGTGACAGCGCAGCGGAAGATGCTTTGCGGGGCTTGACTGCGACGTTATGTATTTGGGGAGGAGCCGGGTCTTCCGGCAAAAGACATGGCCCCTATGTGCTTCCCGTGGCTCCGAGGGACCCTCCCTTTGGGACTCTTGATTCCCGAGACATGGACGTGCTCGATTTTGAGAGGTACCTTGGCAGGTGTCGGCGCCGAGGAGTTCATTTTGTATGGAGAGGAGTACGGGGCCTTCGTGAGGAGGAAGCCGAGGACGCCGCAGTGCTGGCGCGGGAGAGGCCGGCCCGTTGTGCTCCCGCAGGTTCCGATGCGTCGGACCGGATTTCACGTACGTCCGCAGGGACGGATCGAGGAGGAGGGTGTTCCGTACCCGTCTCCAGAGCAGTGCCTCCCCGCCGCATACAGAGCTGGACCCCGATAGATCGCGAGTGTGCCGACTCTTTTCCATCTTGGCATCTTTTCGTATTTTTCTCTTTTTGTTGTTGAGTATAAGCTGTATTCTTTGAGCGTTTCCTTGGCGCTTGTTGGTGCAGTCCCGGGAGAGCCTATGATATCTTGACTCGCCGTTACGTGGCGATGAGGTCGTTTGCGAAGAAGATGGCTTCGAAGATATCTTGCCGGTCTTCGCGACGCGTGCCGGCGCACGAGCCTATGCCTTCGAGGCATTCTCTGGGACGTTCCTCCGCCTAGAGCCGAGCCCGAGCCGCAGCAGAGGGGCCTTCGAGGGCGGCATAGCATGGATGCCGGACGTCTTCGGAGCCGCAGGCCTTCGAGGGAGCAGCCCTTTTATCGCTCATGCCTCCGCATGGCGCACAGGAGTGAGGTTCCTCGAGCCTTTTTCTTTGATCCTTTCGCCGGATTTGATCCTTCGAGTACTTTTCGTGGGAGCCTCCGGCTGGTGCTCTGGTATTCCGACGACGAGGATGTGACGGGCGAGTTATTCGCCGGATGCCCGACTTCTCTCTCGGAGGACCTTAGCGAGGATGATGATCTTTGAGGAGTCCGATTAGTATTCATTTGCTTTCCCTCTTTTCATATCCCTCTTTTTTTTTTTTTTTTTTTTTTTTTTTTTTTGTTTAGCAAATGCATTTCATGGGTACCGTAATAAAACACACGTATTTGCATGGCAAACAAAGATTTTATTTTAAGATGTAATGTCATTTTTGTGATTCCCTGGATTTGTCCTAGAAATGGTTGCTATTATTATTATATTTTTGTGCATGCCACGTGAGCCGAGAGTGCGTTTGTGGGTAGTGTATGTTCACGGGAATGGCTTTGGCCGGTGTTTGGGCGCTTTGGAGCAAGGTTTTTCCCGAGGACAATGTGGTTGTTATCTTGTTCTTGAGGAAAATGGGTTCTGTTTGCAAGGAGGTCCGTACGGACATACTTAGCATGCAAAGAGGTCCGTACGGACCAACCTTGCTTTTGGGAAGGAGATAAATGCTTTCCGATTAATACGGTTCTTCCTCATTTCCCCATTTGCAGCCATTTTCGAGCTTTCTTCCCCATTTTCTCTAGGAACCTCCATTTTTGCCATGGATTCTTCGTACGTCCCTAGAATTTTGCCGAGGCTTTCGCAGGAGAGGCAAGCACACTTTCTTGAGCGGTGAAAACGTGGATGCGGCGCCGTATGAGGCATCGTAGACGGGCTTTCGAGGTAAGGTTTCGTCTTTGCTCGATTTGGTCTTTTAAGGAGTTGGTTCTGATTGGGATTTGTTGCGAGGCTGCCGTGAAGTTCGGGATGTTAGGAGGCATGTGTATTGCTTCTCTTACAACGAACTAGTGCCCACTTTTGAGGATTTTCGGGCTTTGATGGGGGGACCGGAGGTGGAGGCCATCTCGCTTCCTTTGATTGGTGGTCCTGCGGTGCGCGTGAAGCTTGCAGGCTTTCTTCGTACTTCGTTGGAAGAAGTGCAGGGCATGATCCTTGATTCGGGTCATATCGACATTTACGAGCCGCCGGAGCGGTTCATGGTTGATGATGAGTGTGACGTCTCTTGGGACGCATTTGCCTTGTGCGTGATGGCGACGCTTTTCATGGTCGGCTCCTTGGCATTTGTGATGGCTCTTTGCTAGATGTGGTAGAAGCTTTCACTTGAAGTGGAGAAGATATTGTCCCGTTAGTCTTTGGGGAGACTCTTCATGGTATCGACCGTCCGGCGTAGGGGATCGGTTCATGAGAGGGGGAAGCCCCGCTTTGCTCACCTTGTGGGCCGCGAGAGAGACTTCGAGGCCATGCCCGAGGCTCCGACGTCGTTTAGCCCGTGGTCATTTGCTCGGCGACCTCTTGTGTTGGATATGGATCGGTCCGCTTGGGAGAGATGGATGGCACGGCTTGGTACGCATCGAGATCCATTTGGTGGGTTCCTTTGGAGGATTGAGACTAGGAGGATCTTGCGGGAGGGGTCCTACGTTGTCGAATTCCAGGTTTGTCTTGGTCCTCCTTCTATATTCCGTCGCTTGTTTCCGGCGGTTTGGGATGAAGCAGAGCCTTTGTTGGTGGGATGACCTTGCTACCGCGGGAGGTAGTTCCTGCTTTGTATGGCGGCTTCGTGTGCCTTCTTGTATTTTACGAGGGTATGGAAGTATTCCGCTTTCCCTCTGTGGTACTCCTTAGACGTCGGGAGAGTGTCGTGTCGACGACTCGCACCCAGCTTTGGTATGAGCGGCGTGTTGGTCGAGTCCCAGTGGTCTTGGAGAGCGTGCGTGTAGCGATTCCAGGACCCGGTTGCCGTAGTAGCTATTGCCTTAGGAGTTCCGAAGCACAGTCGACCCTTTGGATGTGACAGGAGACACTTTGTTTGACTACGAGACTAGAGTTGACCGGCGACGAGGAGAGGTCCTCTTTGCGGACTCGCGGGAGGAGATCCGAGCCGAAGCACGGGCGAATGAAGCCCTGAGAGCTGCTGGATTGTTTGACTCTACGAGGAGGACCCCTGATCTCGGAGTGAGAGACGCAGAGTTGGTTCACGTGGAGCGAAAGAAGACTCGCCGAGGACGAGGGAAGAAAGGGAAGAATGGCGAGGGGACAAGCGCGTATGGCGCGGAATGACCTCCTAGGTATCCATTCATTGCATTGCAAACACATTATTAGTTAAATGTATTAAGTTGTCTTTTAGCATGTTGTGAACTTGAGAGTAGACCGTGCTTGAACTCATCAAGAAATGTTGTAACCGTTAGTGATTTGTGATTTACTTTTAAAGCGTTGTCGAGACGCAAGATCTGTTGTTTGCCTTTGCTTTTGTTGTGCAGCTTTGTCGGCGTCCATCTTTGGACTTTTACATTGCATTTGCGGACGAAGCGATGCAGGCCATGACGGCAATCTCCTTTCTTTGAGGCTTTGTGCTTGGGTGAGAGGTTGAATGATCCCTTGACAAGTCGTTTTGACGGTCTTTTCGCAGCCTTCCTTGCCTCTTGTTGGCGTCCGGCTCTTGACCTCTTTTTGCGGCTCTGCTTGAGCTTCTTTTATTTATTGTTTTTTTTGTGAGCCCTTGCTCGAGCTCTCTTTTTTTTTATTTGTGAGCCCTTGCTCGAGCTCTCTTTTTTTTGTGAAGCGCGTGAGGGCGAAGACAAGCCCCTGGCTTGGAAGCAGACATGAGTCGGCCGTTTGATCTTTGAGTGACCCTCGGATGTCCTTTGATGTTGCCGCCGTCGTTTGACTTGGTCAAGGTGACCGCTGGGGCGTGTTCTTGAAAAGTGCGTAGCTTGATGGAGGTCTTGATTGACATTCAAACTTTTGACTTTTTTGTGTATTTTTAGACCGGACCAATTAAGGTTGCCTACGTTCCCCCGGACTAGAGGGCTCGGGTCTGCGTAGTTCGACACTACATGGAGTGCCAAGAGATGCACAAACTGCTCTTCTTTAGGCGAAGTATCTGCGAAGTTTGCTTCCGTTGACTAGATTCATGAAGGGATTGCCATCTAGGTCCGTCGGCTTCACGGCGCCTCCGAGAAGATCTTTTGGACCACGAAGGGGCCGATCCATGTGGGTTCCCATTTTCCCGGTGGGTTGGTTCGAGTGGGAGGCTTTTCTTTGAGTACAAGGTCGCCCTCCCGATGTCTCGGGATTTGACTTTCTTGTCGAAAGCTCTAGCCATCCCGCTTTGATAGGCTCCGGACGTGTTCCATGGCCTTTAGTCGTCGCTCGTCTAGCGAGCCAATTCGTCGTGTCGGCTTGGAGCCATCTCGACTTCGTTGATGTCATTTTCCAAAGCAAAGACTCTGAGTGAGGGAATTTCTAGCTCGATGGGAAGGACCGCTTCCATCCCGTATGTCGTGGCAAATGGGGTTTCTCCCGTGGCCGTTCTGACCGATGTGCGGTAGCCCCAAAGTGCAAGGTGCGGCTTCTCGGGCCAATCTCGTCCTCGGGTGGTCATTTTTCGGATGATCCGTTCGAGGGTTTTGTTTCTTTGCTTCCACGGCGCCGTTTGTTTGTGGCCGGTAGGGAGAAGATTTGTGGCGTGTGATCTTGAATTCAGCGTGATCTGTCGAATTCCCCTTCGAAGTGTGAGCCGTTGTCCGATATGACCTCGTTTGGGATGCCGTATCGGGCAGATGATGTTTTCCTTGAGGAAATGCGCGACCTTCTTGGAGGTGAGTACCTTGTAGGACTTGGCTTCGACCCATTTGGTGAAGTAGTCGATGGCTACTAAGATGAACTCGTGGACCGTTCTTGCTGGCGGAGCGATTTTCCCGATGACGTCAATTCCCCAAGTGGCAAAGGGCCAAGGTGTAGTCATGCAGTAGAGATCGTGAGGGCGAGATGATTGAGGTTGGAGAACCGTTGGCACTTGTCGCGGCTTCGGACAAAGTGGATGCAATCTGCTCCACGGAGATCCAAGAGTAGCCCATCCCGAGAATGATTTGCATCGTGGCTCGCGTTCATGTGGGGACCGCAAGCCCCATTGTGGACTTCGTTCATGAACTTGTTTGCTTCTTCTTGGCCGATGCGGCGTAGGAGTGGCCCATGGTAGCGTTTCTTGTATAAAGATGTCCCCGAGGATGACGAAGTGAGAGGCGAGGCGTTTTAGGGCCATGATGCTCTTGGTTTTGACCCCTTACGTGTGTGGGTCTTCCTTGTTCATGAAGGTGGTTTCCCGTTCTTGAGGTATTGGAAGATCTGGTTGTACCATGGCTCATTGACGGGCTTAGGTTACGGTTCGATCTCACAACAAAGAGGCGTGAATTTCCTTTCGCCCGACCTCAAGGGTTTGATTGCTTTTCCTTCGGGGATTTCCACAAGGGAAGCCAAGGTGGCTAAGGCGTCTCGCAAACCCTGTTTCGGTCTCTTGGCAAGTAGTGGAAGGTGACCTCTTCGAATTGTGTGATGAGGTCCTCCATGCGGCATAGGTATTTTTGCAAGCACAGGGTCTATGGTTTTCCACTTGTTGGAGACTTGGTTGATGATCAAGGCCTGAGTCCCCATAAACTTCGAGTTTACGGACATTCCTTTCGAGTGCGGCTTGTAGTCCAAAGCGGCGCAGCTTCATATTCGGCGGCATTGTTGGTTACCTCGAAATTGAGCTTTATAGCAATTGGGGTGTGCTCGTCCTTGGGATCTACCAAGAAAGCATACCGACGCCGTTTCCCTTTTTGTTGGCCGCTCCGTCGAAGAACAATTTGCCATCGATTTTCGCCTTCGATTGCGAAGATTCCCTCGTCTGGAAATTGTGGTTCGGGGCCTCGAGCCTCGTCTCCTGGCTGGGAAATCGCCTGGTTGTTCGGCCATGGCCCGTCCCGATTGACTTTTGGTTTACGTACTTGATGTCAAATTCCGCTAGGAAGAAAGACCATTTGGCGAGCCTCATTGACGAGAGATGGTTTGTCGAAGAGGTACTTGACTCCGGGTCCATTTTGGAAACCAAGCTGTGCCGTGTGCGACCGCATGTAGTGCCGTAGTTTCCCGACAACCCATACCAGAGCCGCGCAGTTTTCTCGAGGGGTGAGTAATTGAGTTGCCGCCTTGAAACTTTCGGGACCGACGAAGTAGATGGCGTTTCGACCGTGACTCCTTCTTTTCTTGACAGAGCATGGCTCCAACCGCGGTGTCTGGCCACGCTAGGTATAGCAACAGTGGCTTTTCCTCGTGGGGAGGACAGAGAATCGGAGGACTCACAAGGTATGCTTTTATTTTTTCAAAGGCATCTTGGCATTCGAGTTCCATTCGATGTTGGCGTTCTTCTTCATCGGTTTGAAGATTGGCTCGCATATAGAGGTCAATTGGTTGACGAAGCGGCCGATATATTGCGGGCGGCCCATGAAGCTTTTCACCTCTGTCCGAGTTTGCGGTGGTCTCATTTCGATGATAGCTTTGATCTTTTGAGGATCCACCTCGATGCCTCTCTCGGTGACCATGTATCCCAAAACCTTGCCTCGGTAACCCCAAATGTGCATTTGGCGGGGTTAAGCCTCATTGAGTGTTTTCGGAGGCGATTGAAGAATTTTCTCAGTCCGCGAGGTGTTGTCCGTCCGATCCCTTTGAGTGAACGATCATGTCATCGACGTACACTTCGATCTCTTTGTGGATCATATCGTGGAAGAGGGCGGTTCTTTGCCGTTGGTAGGTAGCCCCGGCGTTCTTTAGTCCGAACGGCATTGCGTAGCAGTAGGTTCCCCAGGAGTTGTGAAAAGCCGTCTTTTCTTGGTCTTCTTCGGCCATCTTGATTTGATTGTGTAGACGGCAAAACCGTCCACGAAGGACTTGACTTCGAAATTGGTCAGAAGTGTCTACCAACATGTCGATGTTGGGTAGTGGAAAATCGTCCTTGGGGCTTGCTTTGTTGAGATCTCGAAGTCCACGCAGCCGTACTTTTCCATTGGCCTTGGTGACCGTGACGATATTGGAGAGCCATGTGGGGTATTCAATCACCCTGATGAAGCCGACGCGGAGCATTTTTTCGATCTCCTCTTCGACTTGTAAAGACCATTCCGGCTTGATTCGGCGTAGCTTTTGCTTGATGGGCTTAGCCTCGAGATTCAAAGGGATTCGGTGCTCTACAATGTTAGGATCTAATCCGGGCATGTCTCGGTAAGACCAAGCGAACACGTCCACGAACTCTTTCGGGCAAAGCTCCAATGCGTCTTGCTCGCGCCGGTGAAGAAACTTCCGATTTGCGTCTCTTTTGGCTCTTCGCCAGGTTCCCAAATTCACTTTGGTTAAAACCTCCTCGGCAGCTTGGGCCCGGGTTTTCTCTCGTTTGACAACATGCTTAAAGATGTGCTTAATGTATTGTTCGTTTAATGTGTCTCGCTTCTTTATCAAGCGAATCGTTATTAACTGCTTGTGTGTTAGTTAATTTATCGCTTGTTAAAGATGCAATGAGAGGATACTCGGAAAGATCGAAGCATTCATTAAGAGCATACGGGAATACATTATTGGCAATGAGTTCGTAATCTTCGGCGTGAGGCCATCGGATGACTCGAGAGACTCAAATTCAAAGCTAATGGACTCGGGATGAGTTTTGACACTAGACTCTAGGACTCGAGGTCGACCAAGTTGTTCGATCATGTCCTTTTCTTTGGCGGTGGAGTCCGGAGAAAGTGGCCCGATTATTGAGTGGCAATGAGCTTGATAGGAGATGGGGCTTGAAGGGCTTTATGTCACCGTTCCCGATCATTGCTATCACAGAGTTATCGTAAACAAAATCGATTAGATCGGCATCTCGATTTCTTCTTTGAAGAAGCGAGTGGAGCGGTGGCTGTCCCAAGCATCGCTGCGGAGTCTTTTTGCTTTTGTCTTGGGCATTACTAGCTCGAATGCAGACTCATCCCGTTCGTTGAAGGCAGGAGTGTTGACAGAGAGTTTTTCGAGTTCTTCTGCCAAAGAGGGGGTTTTCTCGAACCAAAATTCGTTGTGAATAGTGGTGGTCATGGATCCCCGTAGAGGCGGTGTGTCGAGAAATGCTCTTCGGACAGATTTGGCTTGAGGCCTCTGAATCTTGCCAGGTTCTGCTGGAGCTTGTCCATGGTTGTCGGCCGAGCTTTGTTTGGCACCGATCGGCTCTGTTCCCTTTTCCGGATCTTCTTCCAAGTTGCCGGCCTTCTTTGTGAAATACTTGGTCATGTCGAAGCCGTAAGGACGAAGATCGGAGATGGCGTGCAAGCCTCTTTTTGTTATCTCGTGGAGTGTTTTCGTGCGGCTCGCTTGTCCTCCGCAATGTGTTCGGGAGTAGGAGAGTATCCCGAGCCGCGCAGTGGTATTCTCTCGTTCTTTGATATTGATGATACATTGAGTGCCACGATGGCGTTTTCCCAAACCGAGCCCCGGATGTAGTTCATGTGCTTCATCATTTTCATCGGGGGAGGGATCTTGTCCCAAATCAAAGGCGTGTCTATGTGGCACACTTGGGCCTTTGGGCTTTCGATGGTGAACCCCGTTAGCATCATGCCTCATCGTCGGGTTTGATCTCTAAGGCGGGACGCCGTTTGTGTCGGTCCTTTCGTTGACTACGCTATCACCGTAGATGATGGTAAGATCTCGCTCCTTGGACGAACTTTACGCACCGATGAAGAGTGGATGCCACCCCATTGATGCGGGTGTAGCCAAGGGCGTCCCAAAATGGCGGTGAATGTGATCGGGATGTCGATGACTTGGAAATCCGTCGGGACCATTTGTTTTCCGAACCACAGTTCAAGGAGGCTATTCCCAAGATCAGGGCGGGATGTTGAGTCGTATGCCTTGATTGCACGAGTCGAGGGCTTTAGATCGCCTGCTTTGATCCCTAGCAAATCCATCATTTTGGTGGAAGGACGTTCACGGATGATCCCCCATCTACCAACACTCGTGGGAGATGACGCTCGTCCGGGTTGAGCTGTTATGTAGAGAGGCTCGTTATGGTCGGCCCCAAATTTTGGAAGGTCGAGCTCGTGAAGGTGATGATATTGCTGTAATTGACGTTGCCAATCATCCGAACCGCTTCATCGGGTGTCACTGTGATGGGAACCGTAGTGCAGGCCGGGCTTTCTTCCAACTTGAGCTTGTGCGGGTAAGATGAAGTGAGTAAGGACCGGAGCGAGATGTTAGCCCTCGAGTGCGCTTGAGTCGTGTCAAGACAGATCTTCACCTTTGGGTCCAAGGTTTCGGCTTCTTTGGCGTAGTGGTCCCTTTTCGGTTCGTGGCTCGTGTAATGGCTGGCCTTTTGTCCTGCGTGGAGGATTCACCGGGATTTGACCGGAACGTGTCGAACATTCACCTCTGGACTTATGGTTTTGCTTGTCTCTCCTATTTCGTAGTGGGAGGAGCCCGATTGGCGTAAGGCCGGCCGCGCATTTCAATTCGTTCACCGTCATAGCCTTTCTTGAAGCATCAATAGTGGCTTTGAGATCTTCCCAAGACAGGGTTGGATTATCGGACCTTCGGGCCTTCGGTGGCGGTGCGAAGCTCGTCCCACTGATCATGGAGCGAGACATTGCCATGGCCTTGTGCAGAGCTAGGCTTGCCGGAGTAGATGACGTAGTAGTCAAACTTTCCCGAGGGTTCTCCAAGGGTTCCGACCGTGGGATCACCGCATTCATACCTCTTTTTCAGCTTTTGTTGAGAAGATAGCTTCTTCTTTCGTCGAGGACGGCCCTCGTTCATCGCATCCCTGGAATTCCATTTCCGCACAAGCACCGCAATCGCACGTCCCACCGTATGTGTTCGTTGTTCGGCGGTGGTACCGGACCTCGTGAGGCCGGATGGGCAAGCTTTCCTCCGGAAGGTCTTGTGGCCTTACGTCATAATCGCATGGCTCGTACGAGGGTAACGAGGTTGACTTCTCGGGAGACAATGAGAGATGTTAGAGGCCGTAGGAGCAGCCATGGCTTGGGAAGCCCTGTGTAGTTGGGTGGCTAATGTTCCGAAGTGGTGCATGGCACCTTCGATCCAGGCTTGTTGCTCACCTTGACGTTTCTCAATAGCCATAAGGACCTCGCCAAACTTCTTCCAATGTTGGGAAATTTCTTGGGGGTAAGGTCCCGTTCTCATCGTTGTTATCCACCGACTTGGCCATGGGGAATTGACGGACCGTCCCGGTGACAGAGCCGGGAAGGAGGTAGGACCTTGCTGTTTTGACACCGGGAGACGGGTTCCCGGTACTCTCGACCACTCTCTCGTTAGCCGGAGGGGTGATGGGCAAGGTTTAGACACGTGAATGACCTAACGGGATAAAAGGGGAAAGCTCACGTGGCATGCGGTTTCCGTTTCTTTTATTTTTCTCGATTTTTTTGTTGTTTTAATTTACTTAAAACATATTTTCTCGAATCCTAGGTAGGTTGGAAAAGATTGCTCTTCTTTTCGCAACTATGCTAGATCCCGGGTCGCTGGAGACCATCTCGTGCGGCTATAAGCCCCTCGTTTGCACCCGTATTTCGACATCCCAGGGGTGGACAGCGGCCCTGTGCGAGGGTCCTATAGTGCAAGCGGTTTCCACCGGCCTAAAAGAAAAATCGAACCTAAGGACCGAGCCTGTCATGTTCGTTTTGATGCGTTAGCCATGTGAATAGTGAACCGAGCCGGCCACCGAGTCAAGATCGTGTCAAGAGTTCGTCATGACCTCTCTTTACCTTGCTTGTGCAAGGGATCCGTGACGTTAGGCGTTGGCCGGTCATATTGTCATGGCCGACGTATCAAAGGCGTGATGACATGGTGTCATGCGAGCATGGATGTATATCCGGGACGGAACATCGTCGGGTGTAGCTTCGGAAATCAAGATCGTGTCAAGATTTTAGCATGACCTTTCATCACTTTGCTTGCGCAAGGGATCTTGAGTTCCGAGCCTTGACTCGAAAATGGCCGCATGGTATATGTATCCAGCCGTATGACACGGACCGGGTAAAAACCAACCGAGTCCGGACAAGAGTGTGACTCAAGACTCAAACGTGCGGGGTTGACGCTTAGCTAGGATGGGATGTTTGGAATGATCCCGTCGCGTCCAAGAGGCCTAGGGAAGACCTAACGGATCGCAACCGAGACCACTCCGGTTAAGGGTTGTAGTGTGCGGTGTATCCGAGGCGAAGCGCGCGTAGCGTGCGGTGTAACCGAGGCAAAGGGCATGCGCGTAGTGTGCGGTCTCTAAAATTCTTTTCCGAGTAAAACAAGTTTTTGAAGAATTTTAAATGTAATGCACAGATGTATATTGATGCATTTTTTTGTATTTTTATTTTTTTTTGTAAAATAAAAACGAAGCACGTGCACACACACATAACAGTTAAAGGAAGGGGTAAAATGAAAGTTTGACCCTCATCATCGTTTTAAAAATCTTTTTTTTTGTTTAAAAGTTTTTAAAACAAAACGATTCCCCAGCGGAGTCGCCAACTGAAATTACCCGGATCCGAGAGGCAGCGCAATCGCGCCCTAAGATCCGGCATCTTTCGCGTTGGAGCGGTGTCTCGCCGTTTTGTTTTGTAGAGTCGCCACGCCGTTTTTATTAAGCCCAAAACATTGAAAAAGGGCATCGCTTAAAGATAATTTTAAACTCGTTTTTTGTGTGATGAGATTTTGAGTTCGGAGGTCGATGACTCCCTAGAAGAGAATATTAGAATATTAGAGCTCACCCGAGTAGCCTCGTAAAACGAGTCTTTCGGATACCCCTAATATCCTTTAAATGTTGTGTGTGTGTGTGTGTGTGCTTTTAAAAATGCATGTTGTATCGGATGTCTACATTGTATGCTATGTATGGAAATGTATTGAAATAGTGTAGGAAGGAAGCCTTACCAATGTTGGTTCGTGGTCTGTCTTCCGCCGTGGGAATAGTGTTTGAGGTCGGAGTAGCGTCCTGCATGGATCGGGATTGCTTCGGGAGGGACCGGTTGTCTCGCGACGAGTTTCGGCGTGAGTTGAGGTTGTAAGGTCGCGTTCGGGCGCAGGTTCGGCGTGCGTGGGGATCGTCGGGATCACTCGGGGCAGGTTCTGGCGTGCGTTGTGGTGGCAGTGGAGTCACTCTGCGTAGTTTCGGCGTGGTTTGGGATCGTCGGTTTGACTCGGAAAGAGCCGGACACCGTGGAAAGACCAGGCAAGGCCTCTGAGTACCACGAGGGGCCTCGCAGTACCTCGAGAGTGCCTCGGGCAGCGCGGGAGCGTCTCGGGAGCGCTCGGGGAGGCTTCGGAGCACCACGAGGGGGCTCCTAAGGCCTCGGAAGGATCCGAAAGGGGCCTGGAATGCCTCGAGAGGACTTAGAGGGAAGCCGAAGGCCTAGTGGAGGAAGAGAGAAGAGGAGGTGTGTGAAAATGAGGAGGGGGAGCCCTCTATTTATAGTGCCGTATTAGGTGCAAAGAGGTCCGTACGGACCTCCCCGGTAATCCAAGATTTTGGTTTTCCTCGATTTGAGGGAATCTGTGATGATGGAGGAATATTTGCAATTATGGTGTCCCCGAGCAATAAGGTCCGTACGGACCATCTTGCATGCAAAGAGGTCCGTACGGACCAACTCTGCAGGAGTAATCATTTTCCCCGGATTTGAGGGAATATTGTGGACTTTAAGGAGATTCAAAGAATTATGACAACAAAGAGGTCCGTACGGACCAATATTGCTTTCCCAATTTCCTGAAAATTCCCGAAAGGTCCTTTTATCCCTTTTTATCCCAGAAAGGCTCCTCCCTTGGTTTGGTTGGGGGTTTAGAGAGGGTTTTGAGTGAGAGGGGTCGTCGAGACTGCGTTGATGAGTCTGTGGTGCTTCCCGTGTGTTTGAAAGGGTGTGATCCAGATTGGGGTACTTGCAGTTATATAAACGGAGGAACATCCTCAGTAGGAGGAAGGTTTTTTATTTTCTCAGTTTTCTACTTCTCTCTAGAATCCCTCTCTATCTCTGTAACCATCCACTATAACCATCAATCACTGTACGACCAACCATTGTAAAGAAGAGTTCTGTAATATATACAAGTGAGTATTTCTTAGTATTTCTTATACTTCTACTTATGCTTTATAATGTTGTAGAATTGTTATACTTATAAAGTATATAGGTCGAAAACCAGCCGGTTAATGGTGGAAACACTTTTGAGATGAATTTAACATCTCATAACAGCTGTATAATATTCAATAATTTATACAGTGTGGCGGGTAGAACAATGACCACGTACTTTGAAGTAATTAGGTCAAATTTACTATTGAAAAAAAGTCAATTTTACTATTTCACTGTAGCAAATTAATTGCAATTAATTCTCGTAACTTTTTATTTAATATTTTCTTAGTTTATTGTTTAATTTATTTTAATATTCTCATGCTTAATATTATTAATCGATCCTTTTGCTTATTTGTGGTATCAGTATATATATATATATATATATATATATATATAACTTTTCTCAAATAATTTCATTTTAAAAATATAAATTCAAAAATAACTCACATTTGAAACTATTTTTCAAAATGACCAACTTTTTAGAACTCGATACATGTTGTAGCGAGTTCAACATGTTACCGTTAAAACTCGCTACACCATATAGCGAGTTTAGTTAAATTAGGGTTTAAGCGTATTAACTAATTAACTGTAATTAACATTAGTCAAACTCGACACACTGTGTAGCGAGTTTACACGAACACAGAACTCGCCATATGGTGTAGCGAGTCTTCAAAAATCACCAGCCAATTAGCGACTTCAGTTCGTTGTTTACAGAAAAAAAACTCTAAGTCCTAACAGCTGCAAGAGAGAAGAATGAGAAATATTGTCATTGTTATTTTCATCAAATTAAAGCTTATTATCTCCAAAATTTCATTATTGTAAGTTTACATTCAAGTTTTTTACTTCATTTGTGTGTTGATTTTGCTTTGATTTGAGTAATTGTTTACTTGAAAATTATGTTTATTCAATTCAATTGTTGGTATATTTTGAACTCAATTATTGGTATACTTTAATTTGAGTTATTGTACATTTTGATATTAAACTCATTTAGTGTTGTCATTGAACTAAATTGTTGGTATATTTGAACTCAATTGTTGTTATATTTGAAATTTTGAGGTTTTGAAATTTTGGGGTTTTAAACTCAATTTGTGGGCTATTTTGAACTCAATTGTTAGTATTTTGTTATTTCATTTAAAAGTATTTGTTATTAATGTTTCAAAGTCTCTATGTTTATATATGTATTTATTTGATATTGAAATTAGGTTTCTTTTGTTTAAACAGATGAAAAACTTCATTGATCCTGTACGTATCGATAACTCTGTTTTGACTGAAATGAGGGCCACAAAAATCGTTTTATTTGGGCAGAACAGCAGGTTGCCAGTCCGCTTACATTTCGTCGTGGCGCCACATTGCCGGATAAACTAACGCCGACGATATTGTCGAGATTAGTCGTGTGTTGCTTTAGTGGGGTTCATTATATAGGGAGAATTTAATACGATTATGGGTTGCTGGATGCATTGATTGAGAGATGGTGTCCGAAGACCCATTCATTTCACCTTCCGATTGGTGAGATGACTATTACCCTAGAGGATATCGGCATGACTTCCGGGTTGCCTATTGATGGGGATGCTGTGACTGGTGTTGACATCCCACCAGTTCTAAACTGGCGGATGATATGTTGTGATCTTTTAGGGGATGTCCCATATCCCGGAGATATGGATGGGAGCAGTCTAAAGCTAAGGTGGATTATGAGCCAGTTTCCACATTTTCATGACCTAGCTGATGATACTCCTCAATACATTGTTGATATGTATGTACGGGCATATATCATGCTAGCCTTGGGTTCTACGGTGATGCCTGATCGTACGAACAACAAGGTTAAGTTGTATTATCTCCCACTGCTTCGAGAGGTTTCGAGGGTTTAGATGCACATTTGGGGTAGTGTTTCGCTGACTTTTCTATATCGAGAGCTGTGTAGTGCGACTAACCCTCTGACGAGCCAGTGCGGAGGATTTCTCAACATTTTACAGGTATGTTTATCTAATTTTAATGTGCATTATGTTGTTAGTTTTAAGTTTGATTTCAAATTATCGACATTATTTATAGTATTTGATATAGATTTTATTGATATAGATTTGTGCTTGGGAGCGGTTGGTGTGCAACCTGAAATTCGAATGCGAAACACTGATCCGGCACAAGAGCACATGCCATTGGGATGCAGGTATACATATATCACACGTTATTTTCTCGCCGTTATAGTTTTTTTTTAACTGTTTCATATAATTATTGTTTTTATGAAATTTCAGGTGGACCAGATCATCATTGTATATCAAGGAGGTTACTGCCCATAACCTTCGAGGCTATCATGATCAGCTGGCCAAACTAACAGATAATCAGGTTGTGTGGCAACCTTATAGAGATAGATATGCTCCGGCCTATTGCACTCAGGGACGGGCCGTATGGATGACGCGGATCCCTCTTATATGCTTTAAGAGTATAGAGTGGCATTTGTCGGATCGTTTGCTGAGGCAGTTTGGCATGCTGCAGGGGGTTCCAGAACCGTGCGACACTCGAAGGGACTTGCACAGAGTTGATAGGTGTGGAAACAATATTGTGATTTGGAGCAACCGCCATCAACAATACATTGCACTTTGGGGACATCGGCGGAACTTACTGGCTGGGGGGATACCATGCTTTCGCGTTATGCATTACACTGATCCATATATGATATGGTTTCGGAGCATAACGTGTTTGTTTGTGCAGAACCCCCTTCATATAGAGGACGTTGGATACCGGTCGGTTGCCCCTTTCCTAGTGGGCATGGTAAGTATTTACATTTTTCAAGTTATTATTTCTAGTTAAAAAAAAAAAAAAAAAAACTTCAATTTATTAACTTATGTCTCATACTTATTTTTTTTTTTTTTTTGCTATAAAAACAGGTGAATAATCTTCAACGTATGCATCTCACTAATGAAGAGGAGGAGCATATGTCGTGGCCGCAACAAGCTGAGTTGCGGAGGTTGATTAGACACACGCTCACTAACGTTAGGGAGCAGCAACGACTTGAGGCTGCAGCACCTCCAGCACCGGTAGAACGCGTACAAGGGGTAGAACCTCGACATCGTCGTGTTAGACTTCGTTCACAGCCACAACCACAACCACAAATGGACTTACACGATGAGCCAAATGAGCCAGAGTCCGAGGTCCAGCCAGACTCCGAGACTCAGTATGATGGACTCTTTGATTATTCTTCACAGTGGGGAGCTACTCAGGTGGAGGAGCACGAGGAGAGGATTAGATTCGAGGTTGAGAAGGGTATTTATTCAGGTACTTACCCTCGCCACGTCCCGAGTCAGGTGAGTGGGAGTATTAATGATGATGATGATTTCGTTTACCCTCCACCTAGGACTTTTCACATGCCCGTATATTCGGGAAGTGGCTTTAGGGTTCCTTCATCATCCTCACGAGTGGATCTTCTACCATTCTCTGATCTAGCTGCAACTTCATCTAGTGGGGTACGTTTTACGCCTGCTCAACGGGAGGAGTTGATTAGAATAGGGTCTCGGGAGCGGCATCCGACGAAAAAGTTCACCCATGCTGCCTATGATAGAAATTATGAGAGGAAAAATAAGTGAAACTATTTTTTTATTTAGATGTAATAAAACTTTGTGGTATTAGTTGTTTTATTATGATTGTAAGAAAACATTTATGGATTTTCTGTATGATTTTTTAAGTTTTTATTTGTATGTTTGTTGTATGGTTTTTTAAGTGTTTGTACAGTTTAGTATATTTGTATATTGTTTTGAGACTTTAGTACATGTGTGCAGGTGTGTGTTATGGTATATTGTACAGGTTTTAAAGTTTGATATATTGGATTTTCTTTGGGCAGGTAGGATTGCAGCAGTTTGCTGATGCTGTGGGAGTCACTGCAAGTGAACTCACTACACGGTGTAGCGAGTTCATTGAAATCCCTACACCGTGTAGCGAGTTCACTTGAAGTGACTCCTACAGCATCAACAAACTGCAGCACCTCCACCTACACCCAGAAATTGAAACTACAACTGACACTATATTCAAGTCAAACCAAATCCAAATGAAAAACAAAGTTATATTCAAACAACAAACAACACAAACTGTATAACCAATCAAAATTACATCCAAGTCATACTCAAACGAAATCCAAATGAAATACAAAGTAAATCCAACAACTCAAACATAAATTACATGAAAAACATTCTTCTACTCCCTAATGTTTGGGCATCTACGACGATTGTGGCCTTCTTGTTTGCATGATGAACATATAGTATTCCGTTTATCTGCTTGAAAGTCCATACAATTTCGAAAGCGTCTTGATCTAGGCCGTTCGGACTTCGTATATCATCGAAGGTGGGGATTAGGGAAAAAACGTGGCATCAAACCATCCACATCCCAATAGTGCTCATGGTGAATTGGTTCAAATGTCCTCATGGTGGATTGATACAAGTGTTTGTGTACTTGGACCAACCCCTGCATCAAGGTTACAACTTGGTGAATAGCCATAAATGATCTCTGTGTGCAGTGTTTCAAATTCTGGATAACGTCGATTTTCAATCAATTTTACAACCACATACAGCTGCAAATTACCCATCCCCCTAAATTTAGGTAAAGCATCGAACATTATATCAATACACTCATCATCTTCAATACGGAAAGAAAAGTACTCACCAATCCCGCTATCAAAAGTATGAGGACATCTATAAATGACTTCCAAATCATATTGTGATCGATCTAATCCCATCTTTTTATATAATTCATCAATCAACTCATTGTATCTTCATTGATAATTATCCTAATTGCACATTTTGGCCCTTTTTTAAAATGAGGATCATCAAATGGTTGTTAATCTTCACCTCCCCAATAGCACATGAAAATGATTGAATCTTTAACCCTAAATTACGAAATCATAGTGTTAAAACCTACATAACAAAACCTCAACATGTATATCTATAATATACTAAAACAGAGTTAAAAACTTAAATTTTATATTTAAACACAAGTGAAAAACAATGATTAAGATGATTTACCTTTATTTTTTATCTTCAACGATTCTGACGAAATTAAATGATGTGAATTTGGATTTTTATTTTTATTTTTAGAGTAAGTATGTGCAGATATGAGACTAAAAATGAATCTGGATCTGAAAACCTTATCCTCAGTCAAATGACCTTTTTAAACTCGCTACACCATGTAGCGAGTTCACGCTTTGTATGCGTGAGCTTGTTACATGGTGTAGCGAGTTCTGCTTTGTTAGTCACAGTTGATTAATTCAAACGGTTAAATCTTAATTTAACTAAATTCGATACATGGTGTAGCAAATTTCAACGGAAACATGTTTCAGTCACTACACCAAGTAACGAGTTCTAAAAAAATTCGTTATTTTGGAAAATAGTTTCAAATGTGAATTATTTTGAAATTTATATTTTTAAAATGAAATTATTTGAGAAATATATATATATGCAAATTCATGTCTACATGCGTAAAAAGAGCTGATAACAAATGTATGAAGTAGAACATCAATTCATTTTATCACAATTACTCTTCTCACTATGGTAAATAATTTCTTTGATACAACACCAAGGGGGAGCCGAGATAAACCCGATGCAAGCGTGCCACTAGCACTTTTACTCAAACCCATAGGGGTTTGAATTGAACAAAATTTGAAATCACAAGGGGTCAACTCAGATTCTTTTTACAGACTCTAATCAAGCCAAACTTCTTGATCCAACTCAATGGCAGAAACTGAACATAAAGATTCAAGTCTCAACTAATTTCTCAGTAGCCTCAATAATAATCCCATCAACTGCAGAAAGTGGCTCGGGATTAGGATTATTATTCTCTTCCTCAGCAGGATTCGGTTCTTGTAAAATTTCATTCTTCAACTTCAACGAAGCAGCTTTACTGTCATCAGTAAGAGACTGAATATTTTCTTTAGGAGGCTCAGAAGTCTCGAGAGCAACTGGACTTGAATCCTTAACAGACATAGGGTGCAAGTCAGGCTTAGACTCTGAACCCTTGCTATCCAACTGAACATTTTCTTTAACCTGAGCCTCGCGAGGTTCAAGTGCAACTGCGCTTGCATCACTGACAGAGATACAGTTCAAGTCGGGCTTAGATTCTGAACCCTTGCCATCCAACTGAACCTTTTCTTTAACCAGAGGCTCGGGAGTTTCAAGTGTAGCTTCACTTGGATCACTGACAGAGAGAGACTGCAAGTCAGGCTTAGATTCTGAACCCTTGGTATCCACCTGAACATTTTCTTTCACAGGAGGAGGGTAAGGAGATTCTAGTGCAACTGCGCTTGCATCACTGACAGATATACACTGCAAGTCAGGCTTGGATTCTGAACCCTTGCTTTCCAACTGAACCTTTTCTTCAACGGGAGGCTCAGGAGTTTCAAGGGCACCTGCACTTGGATCACTAACAGAGATAAACTGCAAGTCAGGCTTAGACTCTGAACCCTTGCTATTCACCTGAACATTTTCTTTACCAGGAGGCGGCTTATGAGTTTCAACTGCAACTACACTTTGATCACTAACAGAGATACATTGCAAGTTGGGCTTGAATTCTGAACCCTTGCTATCCAACTGAACACTTCCATTGACACGAGGCTCAGGAGTTTCAAGGGCAACTGCACTTGCATCGCTGACAGAGCTACAGTTCAAGTCAGGCTTCGATTCTGAACCCTTGCAATCCAACTGAACCCTTTCTTTAACAGGAGGGTCAGGAGCGCTTGCATTACTAACAGATATACACTGCAAGTCGGGCTTAGACTCTGAACCCCTGCTATTCAATTGAACATTTTCCTTAACAGGAGAAGGTTCAGGAGTTTCAAGAGCAACTGCACTTGCATCACTAACAGAGATAATCGGCACGTCAGGCTTAGATTCTGAACCCTTGTTATTCAACTGAACCTTTTCTTTAACAGGAGAAGGTTCAGGTGTTTCAAGTGCAGCTGCACTTGCATCACTAACAGAGTTACTCGGCAAGTCATGCTTCGATTCTGAACCATTGCTATCCAACTGAACCATTTCTTTAACAGAAGGCTCAGGAGTTTCAAGAGCAACTGCACTTGGATCACTAACAGAGATACACTGCACTTCTGGCTTAGATTCTGAACCCTTGCTATTCAACTGAACATTTTCTTTAATAGGAGGATCAGGAGTTTCAAGCACAACTGGATTTGAATCACTAGTAGACTCACCCTGCAAGTCTGTGGCTGATTCTGCTACCTTTTTATCTGCCTGTGCATTAAGGGTAACCGACTCCTTATTAAATAATTCTGGGTCAGGTTCACATGGAGCATGCGCAGGACCAGGATCAACATCAGAAACTTTATCACTTATGCCTTTCTCTTCCTGCTCTTCAGTATCATCATATGTATTGAGATCGAGCCCGAGAGAGGAACTTTGTTTAGATCTATTGGCCAAAACAGGCACTTGAATATCAACCTTAACGGGAGAATCTAAAGCAGGTTCTCCAGTGTTGGGGCCAGGACTTGTATCAGAGAGAGAATTGCTGGGAATAGAATCCTTACTGGAGAGTTGTGATGCAGGTTTATGAGCAGTATCTGAAGAACTATCATCTGAAGGAGCAGTAGGGGTCGCTTGAGGACTTGATTCTGTACTTGCGACTTTGCCATTGATCTCCTTCACATTAGAGGAATCCAATTCAGATTTTATCGCTGAAAGCTTGTTACTCTCCACTTCAGGGCAGTTCTCTCCTACAACATCCGAAAGAAGAAAAATATTTAAGTCAAATAGAAAATAATCATAATGAACAAGAAAGAAAAAAATGCAAAAGTTGCATGATGAAGAAAACCTGAAAGTAATGCTATGTTTTCCTTGGGGATTTTGTGCCTTCCAATCGCCTTCTGTAACATATCTGTCCCAGGAAACACCAACATATTCATGGACCTCATTTCTTGCTTGAGTGATTCCTCAATTGGAGTGAAACCAAAAACATCAGTCCATGTACGCATGTGCTCAGCAATGGCAGGGATAATCAGTTTCTCAACTTTGAAGGAAGAAAGGACCTGGAAAAGGATATGGATGCAGTTAAAAAAAATGCCCTTGAATAATCGGAAGCAAGAAAGAAGGTTAGAGAGAAATTGGAAAGAAAAGTGAAAATATAACAAGACAAATGGCAACATCTTCACCCCTAAATGGAAGTCATTTTATGACACGCCAATTCACACTCACAGGACTCGATCAACTCAATTGAAAAACCCATTAAGAACAGAAGAAAAACTTGTGACTTCCGGAAACAAGGTCCGTCTTCTTTCAAGATGTACCATTTCAAAAATAAACTTGAAGCTTACATGATAATCTATGTTTAACTCAAATGTATTAAATAAAAATGTCATAGTCGTATGGTGATATCTAGAATGAACACTCTCAAGGGAAGTAATGCAAATCTAAAAGTGTAAAAGAGAACTCTAACATGAACGGAGGTTAAGTGTTCAATCTCATACAGTATAATTAGATGATGATTGACCAGTAAAATGGTCTTCTTACCGATTCAATAGCAGATAATAGCCGACGGCACATCCCTTGGCGTCTATATATATGGCGGGTCCCAATAAATGGCATCTCTGCCAGTTGTGTACCATGGATCCTAAAGCAGGAGAGGG
This sequence comes from Adenophora triphylla var. japonica, assembly GCA_022495995.1. Lineage (NCBI taxonomy): Eukaryota > Viridiplantae > Streptophyta > Magnoliopsida > Asterales > Campanulaceae > Adenophora > Adenophora triphylla. The sequence goes on from JAFEMH010004180.1 coordinate 181,221, forward strand.
AAGATGTGGTGGTCAGAAATACCCCAATGAGGAAGAACACAAGTTATCCACATAATTACACAGGTATATCCCACTTAACTCATGCATCATCAGAATTTATAAGAAACCGTAAACTTCTACTAATAGAAAGCACCAACAATAATCCATAGGAAGAGAAGAGCAACCAGCTCATACATTACCAGAATTTATAAGATACAGTAAACTTCAACTAATAGAAAGCAATGATAATCCATAAGCTAGAGAAGAGCGAAAGAGATCTTACTGAAGGAACGGCTGAAACTTTGGTAATGTTTTTCTTTTAAATTGCTTACAGGAGATATCTTAAGATCTAATACCATCTAAAATAAAAGAAAACTAGTGCACATACAACGCCAAACTTACTTGTGCGTAGTTAGCAGTACTATTCATGTAATAAAACAACATTGCAAGAACAAAAAGAGCTCAAGTTAAAACTTAAAATTAGCAGAGTACAATATCCTATCAAACAATTGGTAACCTCTGGCATTCAAAAATGATTTTAAAAAAAAAAAAAACTTGAAAGGTAGCACAAGTGACCAGGATATCTTTTGGCAACTGTCAATAACAAGCGAAATGACGAGAACAACAGCCTTTAGTAAAACATGCTACAGTTATTTGATTCATTGCATACTCACCCATAGAAAGCCAGAATATGGAATTCATATTTTTTGTTCTTTTTTTCTTTCTTCAGGCCAGAATATGGAATTAGCTCTTTTACTACCCCAAGTTTCATACTGCAACACCTAGATGACCTTCGACTTTTGAAGCATAATACCTGATAGAAGCTGCAGCGATTATTTCATCACCCTTCTCCAGAATAGCTGTATAGAATCCACTGTAGTTTAACCGGTTAAAGTTTGACCTATGAGTAGTATACAAAAGAAAATGAGATTACAAGAAAAAATTTGCATTGCAATTCAATCCATCGATAATGAAAATAGATATGGAATCATAACTCAAATTACTGATTGGTGCGTGACCTGAGACTATAAATAGGTACTCCCTCTGTCCCATAGTGATAGTCCCATTTGACTATTCTCACATTTTAACAAAATATTTTCATTTTGATCACCAACCTCAATGAGGTTTACTTATTACTCCATTACCTCCCTCATGTTCCTTTGTTGGCTCTCATCCTCTCCTCTTTCCCTCTTTCTTCCTTGGTTGGCAATTTGGCAAGTTTAATGATTCTAACCTAACAATTTTAGAAATGGATCTTTTTGGTAAAAGCAAAAATGGCAAATGTGACCATCTTTATGGGACGGAGGGAGTAACACTTTAGGAATAAATAACTTTAGGGAGACCAATAATCATAAAGAGTTTGCTTCCGCTAGTAGAAAACTGGTAAAGAACCCACAAGAGTGAAAAAAAGACAACTAACCTATAGATTGTCAAGACGCCAAAAAACGAAAAATAATCTGGACACACTACAACAACAACAAAGCCTTAGTCCCAAAATAATTTGGGGTCGGCTAACATGAATTCTCATATGTCATCGTGTAAAAAGGTTGTTGGAGAAAAAAAAAATCAACCCCCCACATGGATTTTTACCCTCCACTCCGGCCTCTTCAACACCATACTTTCATCCACTCCAAGTAAACTCATATAATTTTCAATCACTCTAATCCAAGTTCGTTTGGATCTTTCCCTACCCCTCGCCATTTTATCCTTCCTCCACTGTTCCGGCCTCCTAACCGGTGCATCACTCGGTCTCCTTCTCACATGTCCATACCATCTTAGACGATTTTCCCTCATTTTATCCTCAATGGGAGCAACTCCTACTTTACCTCTGACCACCTCATTCCCCAATCGATCATTTCTTGTATGACCGCACATCCATCGAAGTATACGCATCTCCGTTTATGCACGTGACACTGTTTCACGGCCCAACATTCGGTGTCGTAAAGCAGTGCCGGCCTAATTGTCGTGCGGTAGAATTTTCCCTTTAATCTATGGGGCATGCCTCGATCACATAGAAACCCTGTGGCACTCTTCCACTTCAACCAACCTGTTTTAATCCTATGAGCCACATCTCCATCTAACTCTCCATCCTTTTGGATAATGGATCCAAGATAGTGAAAAAACTCAGAAGCTTGGACAATATTTCCATCAAATGTGACCGTTCCTATCTCCCTACTTCCATCTCTGCTAAACTTACACTCCAAATATTCAGTCTTGCTTCTGCTCAGTCTAAAACCTCGAGATTCCAAAGTGTGTCTCCACAACTCCAATTTACTTTCAACACCCTCTCTTGTCTCATCAATCAGCACAATATCATCTGCGAACAACATACACCTTGGTATATCATCTTGGACTGACCTCGTTAATTCGTCAATTATCAAAGCAAAAAGAAAGGGGCTAAGTGCAGAACCTTGATGCACTCCAATCTTTATAGAGAACTCTTCAGTCTTCTCAACACTAGTCTGTACACAAGTACTAACTCCATTATACATATCCTTGATAATATCAATATATTTATTTGAAACACCCCTTTGTTAATGCCCACCAAAGTACCTCTCTTGACACTTTATCATACGCCTTCTCCATATCAATGAAAATCATATGCAAATCTTTCTTTTGATCCCGATATTTCTCCATGGTTTGTCTCATAAGATATATTGCCTCCATAGTCGATCTTCCCGGCATAAACCCAAATTGGTTATCCGAAATATCCACAATTTTTCTCAGCCTTTGTGCAATCACTTTTTCCCAAAGTTTCATAGTATGGCTCATTAGTTTGATCCCCCGATAGTTGGCACAATCTTGGACATCACATTTGTTCTTATACAAAGGGATCAGAGTACTCTTCCGCCACTCTAATGACATTGTGTTAATTCTCCGTATCTTGTTAAATAGCGTTGTTAACCAATCTATTCCCCTCTCCCCGAAACATCTTCAAACCTCAATTGGTATTCCATCCGGTCCTACAGCTTTCTTCAATCCCATCTTTTTCATTGCCATTTCCACTTCACCCTTTTGAATTCTCCGCATAGTTTAAAACCCTTTCACATACAATAAATTTATTACTCCATCACAAAATAAGAGTCTCATTGCTTTTGCACATAGTTTAATGTAAAACAGAGTCGCTCCCCGGTCGTCGCTTTGCTGCGTCTTTTTTGGACAGTTAAATTAAAGGTGGGTCCATAGTTAATTTGATGACACAATTCATCCTTTCTTTCCCCAAAAGGAAAGAGGGCTCATTTTTTTTATCACCCCAAAAAGGAAAATGAGACTCGGGACTATTAATAAAGCTGCTATCAAACAAAATCATATACTTCCATTTACTGGGACTAAAAAAGACAACAACAAGCAAAAGCCTTGTATTCATACTCACATATCAGTCATTTTTTATATACATAAACAACAAAAGGTAATAATCATATCACAAGGTTTTGCACAACCACCCCAAGGAAATAAGATAGAACAAAAATTGCTAGGAGAAAATATCATATCTGCAACTTACCCACAATTATAGACAACATTGTGAATTAGATTGATCCTGCTTCTCCTGTCAACAATGGGCAAAAAGCATTCGTCCATGACGGAGAGTGCAATGGCTAGCTTAGAGTTGCATTCCACCTTTTGAGACAATTCAAGGGGCAGACTATCTGATGATGGGTCAGAACGACAAAGAAGAGTCCATGAGAATCCTGATTCCAACTCGTGCTTCACACCAAGAAGCTTCAGTAAGTGGCGGTAGAGCTGCAAAACCAAAAGTATTTAGATTCCAACCTTCTGATTCACCTTAACATGGTAAAATGCAGTTCTCGTTGAAGTTTGAGAAGGCACACTTGAAGCTTCAAACAGAGAATCAATTAAGTATAAAGATTTCAAAAGATTACAACTGTATCGAGCTAAACAATGCACAAAAGAGGTGTCTATCAGTAACAATGCAATAAAAAGCATATCTTGAGTTTTTTTTGGAACTTTCTGATCCCAAAACAAGTGTCCATTTTCGTTACTTTTCAATGAACTAAGAAAGTTGATATTTAAGCCATTTTAGTAATATATATACACACACACACACGTACTTACTCCTAGTGTCCTCCCTGTATCATTACAAGTGCACATTAAAACATAGTAACTGAGAAAGAGCAATTTCCACAAAAAAAAATTGTTAACTCATTCAGTATGTCCCATGCTTAATATAGAACCATTCAAGTATAGCACAACCACTGGTAATCTTTCACAAGGACAAATAATGCATAAAAAATATGGATATCACTTAAAGAACCAATTTGCACTGGTTCAATAATAATAGATACCTAAAGACAGAACTTGGCATGCCTGAGGGTTTGCTTTGAAGAGATATACTCGGTTGTTCTCACATCTGATTTCATGAAAGAACATATAATGCTTTTACCAGGAACAGATATAATGTTTAGCCCAATGCATAAAGCTATACCAAGGGTTTCCAGGTTTGCTAAAAACAGGTCCAAAAGACTACAGCTGGAATTAAAAAAAGAGAGGAAGTTAACTTTGATTTGATCTTCACTGATTGACTCCACAAGTCGCCTTTAAAGTGTACCCTAATTCCTTCAAGGGACCATAAGTTTTGGTTCAAGTGTGAGACCAGGTGGTCGAAAAGACAGAATCGCATGGATGAAATACTGAGAGTATCTCTAGTGAAAAATGGAGCAAGAACCTTAAGCTACTTCAGTATGGTCTATGGTACAACTAAAAATTATCTATTTCTTATCAACTTTTATGGAGGCTGCTAATGATTGGAACATGGATCATTAACTGGCTTTTAAGATTTTTTCCATATATAACTAAGATTCATTATATTATGTTCATTTAATAATTTAGTCCCTCAAATTTACATCTCTTCCTAATTTGGTGTTGAATGTTTACCATTTCCTATAATAGTCCTAGAACTAGAGATTTTGACAACAGAACACTCTTCAGTTGATGACTCCTAGTTTTTCCTTTCAAAATGTTATAAACAAAATCTCTGATGCTCGGACTCTTTGGTTTACCCCGCCGTACCCGTGTCGGACTCTCCTATTTTAGTCTTGTTGACAAGGGTCCGATAGGAGTAAACCGAAGAGTCCGAGCATCATAGAACAAAATGACCTTATTAAATGCTGATTGGGATGGGGACATGGACTGAGGACCAGGTATTGATTGTTTCTTTTTCTGTTTTTGTGTGTCTGACCACCCCAATGCATATACAAAGGATTGCATATGGGCTTCCTATGGACTCAAACTTGAAAAGAAATATTTTGGAGGGAAAGATATTTAAGAGAAAACAAATGAAACGACATCGCAAACACCCATAATTTGGATTTCTCATGCCAAACCAATGCAAAGAGAGAGTGAGATCGTGCCCTCCCTTCTTTATCCTCCTGTTCACTTAAAGAACATGTTTACAAGATTATTTTTCCAAAATTAATGAAACGTCGCAAACACCCATTATTTTCTCAACTAAATTTCTGATTATTTTCATCTCCCCTCCATTCCGCATGCTCGCAAACACACAGTCCCACTGTCAGCATTTTGTACATTTCACCCGACCTCAAGGCTCACCAACTGTTAGATCAAATGCTCCAACAATCTCACTTATAAGGATGTCCAGCAACTGTACACAGTTTGTGTTCAAACACACGCCTTGACTATGCTCTATTTCAGCTAACTCCGACCATAAACAAGGACGTACATATTCATGCTCAATTTTTTCTGATTTTCAACACAATAATCAACATTTTAATCTCTCAACAGTTCTCACAACTCTCTCTTTTTTCTTCTAAAAAATGGATCCAATTTGTTAAAATGTGATCTGATTATTTTTGCTGGTAACGGCAACGACGAAGTGGTGCCAAGACTATTGCAGCCATTTCTAATGCATCTCACTTTTGCCAAAGATCATATTTCAAAAGGCGGATACATCATTACCCTCTGATCAGATGCTGATGATGATGCTCCTTGGCTCACAAAATCCACTCTAGGTATTTGGGTGAATTTCCAAGTTTAATTTAGTTTGTTTCTTTGTTTTTAACCCTTGTCTGTGTGTGTCTCATTTTGATGACCCATGGTAATTAAGAGAATGCCGTAGATAAAGGGAGATATATATCTATAGAGAGAGAGAGAGAGAGAGAGAGAGAGAGGCAGAGCAGACGTAACGAGGCGGATACGATGAGAGAGAGAGAGGGGGGGGGACAGTCCATGTTAACACCCCGACAATATTCAGTAAGGGTTATTTTGGTCATTTTGTTACATTTTAGACGGACAAACTAACATCCATCAATTGAGGGTTGTTTTGTTAGCAAAATGAAAATATCAAGTTCAAGGACCATTCTAGGAAATGGTAAACATCTAGCACCAATGAGGAAAATATGTAAAGTTCGGGGACCAAAGTATTTATTAATCCTTTATATTAAAATGGATAAGTAAATGGAGTATATGAATTGTTAACTCATTCGGGACTAAATTTGAATCAACAAGACGAGGGCTCAACTACTCAATGCACAAGATCAAGTACTGGTGGATTTTTCAATGGCTGCAACTAAATGCGGCACTTGACATAATGATACCATTTTCACAAGAAGCCAACTATTAAGCTTTAATGATTTCAGAAGAAAGCGGAATTTTGTCCAATTGAAAGGTCTATTCTGTAGAGGTACTGAAATTGGATCAACATATATTTCTAGGATTCATAAAACCTTAATTAGTTACTTTGGTATATCAATAGTTCTACCGCACTCAAATGTAGGGCATTTCCTATCATTTTAAGAACTTCTGTACCAGAAATAATGGCATCTTCAACTCTAATGAGAGCAATACACAAACAATTGAATAAATATAAAACCTATAATACCTCTCGACATTTATGCCCACAAAATGAAATAGTTGCATCACCGCAATCAGCAGGCACATCATCCATTCCCTCACTGCATGATTCATGATCTACAATGGCAAAAAAGTTAGAATTCAGACAGCAACACAATGAAGATAATTATGGCAGACAAGTCTATACAGCAATAAAAACAAGTTAGGAAAAAAAAATCAAGTACACAATGAAATTAATTACATTTTTTCTCACAAAGGAGGCACATGAGAAGTGCAGTTTGAGCTCCACCACTAGCTACAGTGCTATTCTGTCCGGCAATCCCACAAAATTTGCAGGCACAATTAGGACAGTGCCAATCACCTTTTGGAAGCATCTGAAAGAAGCAAATTGAGAAAATGATCCAATAGTAAAAGATGTTCCAGATTCAAGAACCACACACAAAAGCAATGGCATGCCAAAATAAACAAGCACTATGGTAATTAAGTGTTTCTTGTGAAGCTTCCAATAAAGTGAGTATTCATGCACAGCCTTATAGCTTGATAAAAAAAGTCCACCAAAACAATCCCAATTATTGAATAGTTCCATTATATGATTCAGAAGACCAATGGGAAAGTACTCAAATCAATTAGCAATAATAGAACTGCCATCCTTTTATTTTATCTCTTTTAGTGCAACTAATCTGGTCATTGGTTTCTTTAGTCGAACATTTGATTCAAAAAAGAAAAACATAATGAGGCATGGCAGCCCAAAGTTGAACAATCATTCTTTGATCTCGCAAGCCTTCATACAGTGACATCTATCAAACTCCAATGGATAAAGATCTCCCTCCAGATAACAGAACCAATATATTTATCATAAAAAGACAAGGTTGCTGAAAGAGGACTCTCGATTTGGGATGGAGGGAGTAAATAACTAAGCCTTGCCACCCATTACTTGGAAGAGTATTTATTTTCACCTCCTGCCTTTATTAACCTTATAACAACTTTTTGACAGTATAATTTACGTTTAAGCTGAAGGACCCGGATCCGACTTAGAGAAGGCATATAGATGTGCAACATATTTTATTTAATTTAGGTTTAGCACAAATCCAATAACTGAAATTGATATGAGCAATGCTAGTGGCAGAAAAAAAAATTACAAAATCTTGGCCACAAACATAGTTGTCAATAATTGATTGAGCGTTTAATAATGAGTTTTGGGGCCAACAAACACGAAATCCAATCAGTTATCGCCAAATCATTTTGTGAGCAAAATTTTCTGACTTTAGTATTACTCAATTGATATATAGAAATGAAAACATAGAGAGTATATGACACATGCATGTGATTATGGATAAGTACCTTTATATTCAAGCAGCTCTGATGAAAAGTTGATGGACAACCATCACAACAGATCAAATCCCCACCATCACCACATAGGCCACATGTGTCATCATTAGGATCATTGCCATCAATGTCTACAGTGTGAAAACCCTTGCGATCTGACTCCTCTTGTTTATTCCATGCATCTATCTGGCACTGCATTAATGATTGTCCAGACTGTAAGAAAATGTTTGGGAATGGCAGACGAAGTTTGCTACCGGCATGAAGCTCAAACTTTGACACGGTCAAGATTTTGCTGCAGCAACCACAATGGATACCATCTCTTGTTATCCAGCCTTCTAGCATAGCTCGTGTCTTTCTACGGTTCATATACTGCACCTTCTCACTCATTTCCACTGTTCCAGAGTCAATCAGCCAAGAGAGCAGGGTTCTCTTTCCAGTATATGGAATAAAGCCGTCATTATCAGAATTTAGCCCCTTGTCAGAACTGCGAACAACCAAAGTTCTGCCAATTTTCCTACTCTTTCTTCCCTGTACCATAGTACCACTGGATGGTTTGGCAACCTTATCTTGCCTGGAAGTTCCCTCCTCCAAATTATCACTCAAATCATCTTCAATCTCATGATCTGCTTCATTCGATCTGCCTTTCAGTGACTTGCGGTTGGGCTTCATATAGGAACTAAGTTTCTCATCCTGCTGATCACTATCCATGTCGTCAGCTGCCTCCTTCACTCTAGCTTTTTTAGAGCTTCTACTGATGCCTTCATCTCTTTTCATCTTTTTCATTTCTCTTTCCCTTTTCTTACGGGTCTGCCTCGTCAATTTACTCAGTATCTCGTCAGGTAAAGGAGTGAATTCCCCAACAGGCTTGACAGCAGTCTTCTCTTCTTTTTGAAATGCCTCATAAGCCTTGATAATGGACCAGTAAGCAGTTCCACTAGGGTTGATATACACAGCATCGAGGTAGTCTCTGTTCCTCCTTGGTCTATAATCAATAGTCCAGCCCGCAGTAAGAAGCATATTCCTGATTTTTTCCCGCAGTAACTGCTTTTCAGTGCCACTACCACGCTTAACCTTGGTTTCCTTGCCCTTAACTGGAGTGATCTTCTCAGTTGATGTTCCTTCATTCTTAACACTTTTGGCAGAGGTACAAGCTCGCATATTAGGCGATCCAAGCTTTAATGCAGTGTCACTATCATCTGTTTCCTTTCGGCTCTTGGTTGACAATGATTTATGCAGTTTGACCTCACTTTTGTCCATCTTCACAGATGCAATTTGCTTTTCAGGACGTTTCTCTGAGTGAAATGATGGTCGCATCACTGTCTTTATCTTAATAGGATCTTCAGACCTAGAAGCTTTTCTATCTTCAGCTCCCAGTTGATCATAAATTTTCTGAGGCAAACCCACCTTCTTCTTAAACCCATCTTCAGACCTAGAATCCTTCCTACCTTTAACATCCACGTGATCATACCCTCTATGAGGTAAATCCGTGTTCTTTTCTTGTTTACCATTACCTTCAGAACACCATTTTTACCTTGAACCCTAATAGGCTCATCAGAACCTTCCCGACACCTCTCTCTTAGTAATGAAATTGGTAAATGGGCTTCATCATCCTCGCTCTCGAACCTACTCTTACTTCCATATTTACTTTTACTCTTTGCATTCGACGCATTACTTGTGCTATCAAGATAAGAATGTTTTCTCTTATCGACCATAATTCTACTACTCCCACTACCAGAGTCCCTCGGATCCCCACTATGCCTGTACAACTTCAACCTATCTTCATAAAAATCCTTCCTGATCGTCTCATCAAACCTTTCATATTCATCAAACTCAAACACATCTAACCCATTTCTCATCCTCTCCCTCTCAATTTCTCTATTTCCCATTAAACTCTTTCCATAAACAGCTGAACCATTGTGAAATTTATCACTGCCAGGCACAACTTTCCTCCTAACAGGCTCTACAAACTCCTCGCTAGACTCGGAATCACTACGAACTATTCTAGACCTCTTTTTCTCCTTGCCAGAGTTAATACTTTGTCTAGAAGAAGGACCACCACTAAACCCTCCAATCCCCACCCCATTTCCCCCACTTTTCTTCTTAATAATCAAACAACCAGACGAACTTTTCTTCTTCACAACACCCCCAGACTGGTCACCAGATCTCCCAACCTCTTTCATTTCATGCATACACACACCACCCCGTCAAATTCCAATCAGAATCACATGAAATTCACCATCAAACAAAACTAATATCAAAGAATTACCAGATCTGAACCCTTACATAACAAAAAATCTAAATTACTCAAAATTAAACGTTTCCGGTTAAAGAATTGAGCGACGTTTACCTAGTCTCCTCGCCGGAGGAGCAACTGAAATTTGGTAGGAGTGACACTGTCAATCAGAATCGAATTTGACCGGGGAAGGTACCGAATCGAAAATTTGATTTAGAGAGAGAGAGAAAACCCCAGTTTTTTTTTTGTAAATGGAAGATGAGAGAGAGAGAGAGAAAGAGGAGATGCGTTTGGGATTGTATGTATCTGTCTATTTGTTCCGTCTGTGTAGTCCAATGTCAATGAAGACGAGACCTTTGCATAATCCTAATACCAGTAGTATTACGATTACTACGTTAATTGGTAAAGGAAATCTTAATTAATAATTTTTATTGACGCTTTCATTAAGTCCCTCAGCTAGGTGAAAACAACATGCGAAAAAAATAAGATATTTTCAAAACTCGCCAAAAATTTCTTGAAATTTTCATGGATCATAATATAATGCCCTTCCTCACCTGACCACACTCACACGCGCCAACCAGCTCACACGTTCCCCAGTCAGCGTTTCTCTCACTCTTTCACTCTCTTCGTTTTTTTCTCAAAATTTTAAAATGTAATATCTCAAAATCTATAAATCGAAAAAAATAATTTGAAACTACCAATCTAATCTAATCGTATCGTCAATACGAATCAAACAATAACACTCGTAATATTATCCAAATTTTAGATATAAAAAAGCATTTTTCACTTGTAAAAATCTTAAAAATCATTTTCTATTTGTTCATATTTGAGTATAAGAATGAGATAATCATTTCTCATTGATCATATTTGAGTCAAAAATTTGATAAATGCATCTCTCATTTGTTCATATTTGAGTATAAAAATGGTTGTCTGATTTTACAGTTGTCCACTTTCACAAATGACTTATTTCACATTTTTCTGATGTCACGTGCCCTTCAAACAGTTGAGAAAACAATTTATCTATTGTTTAAAACTAAATAATTAGTTAATAAATGTATTATCGCACACTATTTAAACAATAGAGAACCAGTTAAAAAAAATCACCAAGGACTCAAAATCCAGTTGTTTTAAGATAAAAATGAATGTGATATCACATAATTTTAGAAAATAACATAGATAAATTGATTTCACAATTGTGTATTGTCATATACCTTATAAACAATTGAGAAATTATTTTTCTGGTCGTTAATTTTTAAATATTTAGTTGATAAATGTATTATTACATACCCTTTAAACAATAGAGAACCCAATTTTAAAAAAATCACTAAAAACTCTAATTTCAGTTGTTTTAAGCTATAAGTGAATGTGATATCTCGTAATCTTAGAAAATAAAGGAGATAAATTTATTTCACAATTTAAAAAATTTCACCAACTATCTTTGTTTGGTCCATCAATCGTACCACGTTATCAAATTAAAGTACTCACACATATCTTTTATCTTTTAATAAAGAGATGACCCAATTTATCGATTGTTAAAAAAAATCTATTTACCAATCTCCCATTTCTCTCACTATCAAAACTAACTCATATCAATAAAAAATCAAGACAATTAAATTAAAATCAAAGGAACTTAGGTCTCCTCTACAATAATCAGAAGTGTTTATTTTTACCGGAATAAAAAAAAAAAAAAGAGTTACAAGCAATACTGATGAAATGGAATAAGGACCAAACTGGCTTAGAACTTTAAAGGTGAGTTTGGCATTGTTTCTGATTCTCTGAAAGTGATTTTTCAAAAGTGATTTTGGAAAAATTGATTATTTGTAATAAATACTAAAATTTATAAGTATGTTTGGATAGTATATGTTCAAAACTGATTATTGAAGATAAATATCAAAAATAACCTTTATGATATGTATCTCGATATAATAAATGTATAAAAGAGATATAGGTTATTATTGTAAAAACAACACAAATAACAGCTTCTAAGAATCACTTTTAGCAAAATGTCATAAGTAGCTTCTACGAAAACCACGAGTTTTGCGTTTTAACAGCTTAAAATCATAATCATTATTGTTATCCAAACGCTATTAAAAGTGATTTTGAGCTTCAAAAGTGATTATAAGCCACAAAAAAACACTCCCAAACTCACCCTAACTCTTATTGTTAATGCTCCTTCCTTCCCAAAATTTTTGTCCCATTTGACTTTTTTATTGAACTTTGACCATAAAAATATGACAATTTAATTATGTTCATGAAATTCTAAAAATTTCTATTGATTCACCATTAATAATATTATCAACAACAACTTTTAGAATTTCATGAACATGATTAATCTCTCATAAATTTTTGATCAAAGTTCAACAAAAAAAGTTAAACGGGATAAACATTTTGAGATGGAGGGAGTACAATTTATAATTGGCATAGTATAGTAGTTCATTCCCAAATGTAATGCATAATGCTACGTAACTAGCTCTACTTTGACAATTAGAAATGATGATGCATCGACTCTCGAGGGTCTCATTTGTTTAGGATTTAGACAATGTGATTTATAAATGATAATTTAGCACTTATCTTGTTTATGAGGACAAAGGTTGATATTTATAGTATGAGGGAGCTGCTTGATGATGTCAGCCCTGGAGAATATCTTTGTCTTTGACCTAGGACACGCGTCCGCGCATGGTGGGCTCTGCCAGAAAGCAAGATTTACTGCAGAGGGATGTCGCTGAAAGAACATTTACAGAGGATAGTTGGCGCCGCGCCTTATATGCATAGTGGGCGTCTGAGCCACCATTTAATGTGATGGGTACAAGCCAGCTTATTGGTGTCAGCGTAGGTACAGGCTTTCGGCTGACTAGCTTTGGCTTTAACCGGTAGTCTGGTGGAATAACTAGGAGTCTGATATGAGCCCACGGTCAATATTCATTGGGTGCGTCATGGAGATCGCAGACATGGTTGGTGCAGGCACCTTGCTGAGGGTCTGGCTGCCCGCGGTCTTAACTCAGGTGGTCTAGTTGTCCGCGGTCTTGACTTTGGCGGTCTAGGATATGCCACGTCACATTCGGCCTTTGGACCAGATCGAGCTTTGGGCCCGGTCCGATAGATCCGGGCTCATCAGTGGCCCCTAGCTTTGACCGAGGATTCATTTATGGTCTGAGCGAAGAGCTTTATATGCTAAGCTCGATTTGCGGTCAGATCGCTTATGCGGCCACAAGTGTTGTATTTTTTCGCTGGTCTTTGCTTAGACTCCCTTGCGTACGACACATGGGAGGAACACGTGAGGGGAGTTTGGTAGAAGCTGGTAGAAGCTTTTGGGATGCTTCCCGATTAATATTGGGTGGGCCCCTTGTCTGTTAAAGCGCCAGCATATATCAGGTACAAAAACGACGTGTCCCGAATATCAAGGGGGGCCGTAAATGCCAACCGGCAATAATTCAAAATTTAAATCCTTTGCGTCGGTTCATGATTCGAGAGAGGCGGTTTTTGGGCTAATTAATACGGGTCGACCCGTATAGGTAGGCCTATAAATATTAAAACCCTCTCCCTTCATTCTCTTTTATCGTCTCCATTGCTTGAAAATATCTTTAGAGAGAGAAAATATTTACTCAGTTTTCCTAAGCGTTTTCTTCCTTCAGTCTTTTTCCGTAAGTAATTTTTATTTTCATCTTTCTTTTCATCTCTTTGCTCCTTCTTATTTCTAGGATGACTTATAGGATGGAGCGCCCCTTAGAGTTGGGAAATAGCATTACTCCTGATACCTTCGTCTTTATGACCATATCATCTATATAGGCCTCAAGGTTTCTGCTCAACTGGTCTTTGAAGACGATATTGACCATCCTCTGATATGTGGCTCCTGCGTTTTTTAGCCCAAGGGGCATCATTGTATAACAGTAGGTTTTGCCCGCGGCGATGAAAGCTACGGAGGCAAAATCTTCAGGAGCCATTTTAATCTGGTGGTAACCAGAATATGCATCGATGAAGCTTAAAACTCTGTGCCCGGCTATAGAGTCGACCATGTGGTCAATTCGAGGAAGAGAATCCTTAGGGCAAGCTTTTTTGAGGTTTGTGAAGTCAATACACATTCTCCATTTCCCATTGGATTTTTGACCATAACAACATTGGCCAGCCACTTGGGATACGATATTTCTTTAATTATCCCTGCTTTGAGTAGCTTTTCTACCTCCTCCTTGATCGCGATCTCCTTTTCTGGAGAAAAGTATCTTGATTTTTGGTGGATGCGTTTGAAGGTGGAGTTATCATTGATTTTATGGACGATCACGTCCTCGCTTATGCCCTGCATATCCTCCACTCTCAATGCGAACACATCACAATTACTTCTAAGGAATTCGATCAAGATTTTTCTTTCCTCGGGGTGAATTTCCAGACCAACCTTAACTGTTTGCTTGGGGTAGTGGTAATTAATTACCACCTCGTTGAGCTCGTCATTTGGGCAGAGATCGCTAATTTCTCGATTATGGAGAGAGTCGATAATGATCGTGTTGGAAAAAAGTGTGTTTTGAAGGAAATAATGAGTTATTTTCTTAATTTGTTATTTGTTAAAATGACAAATTGATTGTTGGATTGTGTTCTACTCCATGAGTACATTGAAATCATATATTCATTTGTCAAAAATGGTTGAGAAATGAATGAGATATGAAGGCTCAAAGTTAATGGGTTGAAATGGGTAAAATGTGGTTATCCCACATTGGAAAAAGATGAAAAAGTGGCTAAGTTTAAATACTCCTACACTTTGGTAGGGAGTAAGATTATGGTACATAGAGGCTCTCTCTCGCGCCTGCAGGTGCGCGAAGTGCAAATCATGGACCGAAATAGGCTTCGGACTACCGAACTCATGTGCGTACGCGTCCTGCGGACACGAATGTAGCTCCGAAATAGCCTGTCCGCGCGAGCCCACTTTTTGCATTTTTTTTTCCAAAACTTGACCCAATGTTTTCGGCGGTGAGGCGGCGCCTGGACCTAGGTGAAGCGGCCGCTGGAGAGTCGATGGGTGCCGCCCGAGACGATCCGAGGCGGGCGCCTGGCTTTCCCGAGGCGGACGCTGGAGTCCAGAAGAAGCTGCCAGTTTGTGCACAACGAGGCGGGCGCACAGGTGGGTCGAGCGGGCGCCTCGTTCTCGGCGGTTCCCGAGAAGCTGATTACTGCTCATGTATAGCTACCCGAAATAAATTGCAAATTCATTATTTATAATTGCAATATTGATTGAACAAATTAAAAACATGTTTTTAATTTGTTGGGCAGTTTTCTATGGAGTTTATAATTGTAATATTGATTGAGCAAATTAAAAGTGTGGTTTTAATTTGTTGGGAAGTTTTCCTATGAGGAAAATATATAAATAGAACACAACCACAAGGGAAAACATACAGTTTTTCACAATCTCCACAATCATTTCGCAGCATATTGTTCATCTTCCCTTTGGCCTCCTTGCATTGCATTCGTGGTGATAAAGTTCAAGCATCAACTTCAGTTCGCCGGAGGTCTAATTGTGCAACCACCTTCCGGTTACTCCGTTTCATCCTGGGAGGCAAGCGTTCCGTAACAACTCAAGCACAACGTGGTGAGGGGGCGTAATTTGTCTTAAGGAGAGTGTGATTTCACACGACTCGGACAGCGACAAATCTTTTCTTCTCTTGTATTTTCTATTTCTGTTTTAAATTAGTTTCTATATTTCCGGCGAGAGATTTTGTAATAGTTATTCCAACAATCTTAAGACAAATTACTTGTCTCTTCGTTGGAAGGAAAACTATTTAAAACATTGAACTAAAATTGTTTGTTTTGTTTCGGATGGCTACTCAATCAAACGTGGAAACCAACGGCGAGGAACAACTCAGAGAATCCTCGTGTGGAGGAAGCGCTTCGTGTGGAAACCAACTCTCGAAGGGTGGTTGTCCAAGCTGTTTCGAACCATCGTGGTGAGAAAGCGGAAAAGTTTGTTGGCCAAGACTTTAAAAGATGGTAACAAAAGATGCTTTTCTATTTGACTACCTTGAACTTGGCGAGATTTCTTAAGGAAGATCCGCCACGGTTGGGTGAGAATGAGACGGATGGGCAAGCCATCTCGGCTCTTGATGCTTGGAAGCATTCCGAGTTTCTTTGCGAAATTACATCCTCGATGGATTGTCGGATACGCTATACAATGTGTATAGTGTTAAGAAAACCGCAAAGGAACTTTGGGAGTCCTTGGAATATAAATATAAGATCGATGACGCGGCACAAAGAAATTCATTGTGGGCCGTTTTCTCGATTACAAAATGGTGGACTCAAAAACTGTTAAAAGTCAAGTGGAAGAGTTGCAAATAATCATTCATGAAATTCATGCCGAAGGGATGGTAATTAGTGAAAACTTTCAAGTGGCGGCAATAATTGAAAAGTTGCCTCCCGCTTGGAAAGATTTCAAGAATTATCTTAAACATAAACGAAAAGAGATGAATGTTGAAGCGCTTGCTATTCGTCTTCGGATTGAGGAAGAGAATAGGATTGCGGAGAAGAAGTTGAATAATCTTCTTGTGGCGAAAGCCAATGTGGTGGAGCATGTTGATAGCTCCAAGGCCAATGGCAAAGCCAAAGGCAAGTTTGGTCCCAAAAAGGGTGGTTCTAGTTTGAAGCCAAAGGGAGGAATCTCCAAGAAAAAGTTCGGTGGAACTTGTTACAATTGTGGCATTGTGGGCCACAAGTCTTCCGAATGTAGGAAGCCAAAGAAACAAGCAAACATGGTGGATGTCATCTCGAATGAAGTTTCCGATATGCACTTGGCGGCGGTAATTTCGAGGTGAATTTGGTGGAGTTCAAACCCAAATCGGTGGTGGATTGACACAGGTGCTACTAGACATGTTTGCTCAAACAAGGAAATGTTTAGTAGTTTTGAAGCCCTTGAAAATGGTGAGAAATTGTTCATGGGAAATTCTGCCACCTCCGATGTGAAAGGTCAAGGAAGGTGGTCTTTGAAGTTGACTTCGGAAAGAGTTGACTCTCAACAATGTGCTCTATGTGCCCGAAATCCGGAAAAATCTGGTGTCCGGATCGCTTTTGATTAAGCATGGCTTTCGTGTTGTGTTTGAATCCGATATGGTTACTTTGTCTAAAAGTGGAATGTTTGTAGAGCGAAAGGATATGTTTGTGATGGTATGTTTAAGCTTAGTGCTATGGTTGTTAAAAGCAATGTAATGGCTAACAAGCCTAAGGTGAATGTGATGAATAAGAATAATTCTTAGTTTACTTGCTTGAGTCTTCCAATTTGTGGCATGGTAGACTAGGACATGTTAACTATGATACTATACGTAGATTAATTAACATGAATTGCATACCAAAATGTAAAATAGACTACAAACATAAATGTGAAACTTGTGTAGAGGCAAAGTTTACAAAACCTCAGTTCCATCGGTTGTAAGAAATAATGAACCACTTGAGTTGGTTCATACGGATTTATGTGACTTCAAGTCAACACAAACACGAAGGGCAATAAGTACTTTATTACTTTTGTTGATGATAGCACAAAATATTGTTATGTGTATCTTCTCAAAAGTAAAGATGAGGCTATAGAGAAGTTTGTTCTCTATAAAAATGAAGTTGAAAATCAACTCAACCGGAAAATAAAGGTCATAAGAAGTGATCGTGGTGGTGAGTATGAATTCCCTTTTGAAGGTATTTGTGCTCAACATGGGATAAAACATGTTACAACACCACCATACACCCCACAATCCAATGGAGTTGCCGAGAGGAAAAATCGGACTCTAAAGGACATGATGAATGCCATGTTAATAAGTTCGGGGTACCGGATAACATGTGGGGAGAGGCCGTCTTGTCGGCAAATTATGTGTTGAATAAAATGCCCCGAAAGAAAATAAATAAGAGCCCCTATGAATTGTGGCATGGAAGAGTGCCTTCATACCAATACATGCGAGTGTGGGGGTGTCTTGCAAAGGTTTCAATACCACCTCCCAAAAGGTGAAAATTGGACCAAAAACTATTGATTGCATATTTATTGGGTATGCTCACAATAGTAGTGCTTATAGGTTTCTTGTGCATGAATCGAAGATTCAAGATATACACAAGAATACTATAATGGAGTCAAGAAATGCTTCTTTCTTTGAGAATGTGTTTCCGTGCAAAAGAGATGATGCAAGTTCATCTAAACGGAGACATGATTCAATAGAAGAAGAAGAAGTCGAAGGAACAAATCATCATGATGAAAATGATGAAGCGGAGGTAGAACCTCGACGGAGCAAACGAGGTAGGAGTAGAAAAATCTTTTGGCCCGGATTTTCTAACCTATATGCTTGAAAGTGAACCACAAAGTTATAAAGAGGCCGTGAGCTCTTCCGAAGGACCTTTGTGGAAAAGAGGCCATTAAAAGTGAGATTGATTCCATTTTACAAAATCACACTTGGGAATTAGTGGATCTTCCTCCGGGAAGTAAACCACTAGGATATAGGTGGATTTTTAAAAGGAAAATGAAGACGGATGGAACAATTGACAAGTATAAGGCAAGACTTGTAATTAAAGGTTACAAGCAAAAGGAAGGCCTTGATTACTTTGATACATATTCTCCGGTTACGAGAATAACATCCATAAGAATTGTACTTGCAATAGCCGCATTGCGGAATCTTGAAGTACATCAAATGGATGTTAAAAAACAAACTTTCTAAATGGGGATTTAGAAGAGGAAATTTACATGGAGCAACCGGAAGGATTTTCTGCGCCGGGGCAAGAAAATAAAGTGTGCAAGTTAGTAAAGTCATTGTATGGCTTGAAACAAGCACCAAAACAATGGCATCAAAAGTTTGATCAAGCCATGATGGAAAGTGGATTTAAAATAAATGAATGTGACAAATGTATCTATGTTAGAGACACGGGCAATGGCTACGTCATTTGTGTCTTTATGTAGATGACATGCTTATCATAGGAAGTTGTGATAAAATGATAAAGTCCACTAAAGATATGTTGAACTCGAAGTTTGACATGAAAGATATGGGGTTAGCCGACGTAATCCTTGGCGTGAAAATTTCAAGAATGTCAAATGGACTTGCTTTAAGCCACACATTATGTGGATAAAATTCTTGAGAAATTCAAAGAAGGATGACTTAGCTATTGCTAGAACCCCAATAGACATGAGTCAACATCTATCAAAGAATAGAGGTGACACACGGTTTCTCAAGTTGAATACTCGAGAATCATTGGAAGTCTAATGTACTTGATGAGTTGTACTAGACCGGATATTGCTTACACGGTTAGCAACCGAGTCGGTATACAAGTAATCCCGGAGCGGAACATTGGAATGGTATAGTGAGAGTACTAAAGGTACTTAAGATATACTCGCGATTATGCTTTACACTATACTAGACATCCAGCGGTAATCGAAGGATATAGCGATGCTAATTGGATATCCGATATAAAAGACTCAAGGTCTACAAGCGGATTTGTGTTTACATTAGCGAGAGCTGCTATATCATGGAAATCTTCTAAACAAACGGTTATAGCTAGATCCACGATGGAATCTGAGTTTATAGCGTTAGATAAATGTGGTGAAGAAAGCCGAGTGGCTACGCCAATTTATAGAAGATATTCCAAGATGGACGAAGCCCGTGCCATCAATATGTATACATTGTGATAGCCAATCGGCGATTGGAAGGGCACACAATCCATATGTATAATGGTAAGTCTAGACACATTCGTCGAAGACATAATACCATTAGACAACTACTCTCAATCAGCACAATATCCATTGACTATGTTAAGTCAAAGGAAAATTTAGCGGATCCGTTAACCAAAGGGTTAAATAGAGAGTTAGTTGAAAGCTCGACGAGGGAATGGGACTAAAGCCTGCTGAAAAGTTAAACACAGCGAAAACCCAATCTAGATGACTGGAGATCCCAAGAACTAGATTCAATGGGACAACCTAACTGTTAAAAGACTTGTAGCGTCCTTTGTGGGGGAATCTACCCCAAGTCCATTCCTATTAGTGACATCCCGAAAGGACAAGGATAAGCCTATGGCTTTTAATGATTCTTACGCGTCGAAAATTCGAGCGGGGTAATACGGGTTACCTTTAAGAAATCACCTATGTGAGAGAGAAGTGGGGCCGCTTCGAGGAGAATTGTGTGAGGCTCAATTCTTAGACCCTCTCGCAGAACCAGGCGTATGTTCAGGGCCATGATTGAACATAGCTATGAGAATTGAAGTATGTTAGGACGATACTTGTGTCAAGCATATGATCGGCTACACAAAAAGCATAACGATTCAAGGACATCGCGTCTATCGATTTGCGAGTAGAGTAAATATGCTTGTACGAGCGAAGATTCAATGGGCATTCCCACATCTTCGTATGCAAGTTTTCGTCTGCCGGGCTTTATCACCAATTCCGCATTATTCCTTCATGTGGGGGATTGTTGGAAAAAAGTGTGTTTTGAAGGAAATAATGAGTTATTTTCTTAATTTGTTATTTGTTAAAATGACAAATTGATTGTTGGATTGTGTTCTACTCCATGAGTACATTGAAATCATATATTCATTTGTCAAAAATGGTTGAGAAATGAATGAGAAGGCTCAAAGTTAATGGGTTGAAATGGGTAAAATGTGGTTATCCCACATTGGAAAAAGATGAAAAAGTGGCTAAGTTTAAATACTCCTACACTTTGGTAGGGAGTAAGATTATGGTACATAGAGGCTCTCTCTCGCGCACGGAAAGCGCAGGGGGTGCAAATCATGGACCGAAATAGGCTTCGGACTACCGAACTCATGTGCATGCGCGTCCTGCGGACACGAATGTAGCTCCGAAATAGCCTGTCCGCGCGAGCCCACTTTTTGCATTTTTTTTTCCAAAACTTGACCCAATGTTTCTGGCGGTGAGGCGGGCGCCTGGACCTAGGTGAAGCGGCCGCCTGGAGGTCAGTAGGTGCCGCCTGTGAGACAGCCCCGAGGCGGGCGCCCGGCTTTCCCGGGGCGACGCCCTGAGTCCGTAAGGCTGGCCGCCTGCTTGTGCACCAACGAGGCGGGCGCTCGCGGGTCGAGGCGGGCGCCTGCTTCAAAGAATCGGTTCCCGCAAACCGTTTCTGCTCATGTAACTGCCGAAATAAATTGCAAATTCATTATTTATAATTGCAATATTGATTGAACAAATTAAAAACATGTTTTTAATTTGTTGGGCAGTTTTCTATGGAGTTTATAATTGTAATATTGATTGAGCAAATTAAAAGTGTGGTTTTAATTTGTTGGGAAGTTTTCCTATGAGGAAAAGATATAAATAGAACACAACCACAAGGGAAAACATACGTTTTCACAATCTCCACAATCATTTCGCATGACATATTGTTCATCTTCCCTTTGGCCTCCTTGCATTGCATTCGTGGTGATAAAGTTCAAGCATCAACTTCCAGTTCGCACGTGAGGTCTAATTGTGCAACCACCTTCCGGTTACTCCGTTTCATCTCGGGAGGCAAGCGTTCCGTAACAACTCAAGCACAACGTGGTGAGGCGTAATTTGTCTTAAGGAGAGTGTGATTTCACACGACTCGGACAGCGACAAATCTTTTCTTCTCTTGTATTTTCTATTTCTGTTTTAAATTAGTTTCTATATTTCCAGCAGAGATTTTGTAATAGTTATTCCAACAGATCGTTGGTGGGGTGGATCTTGCTCCTTGAAGAGCGTACATGGAGTATATGATTTCTCGGTCTATGTCTCCCAAGATCCCTCTGTCAACATAACCTCCGTCAATAGGAGTCATTCTTTTTGCCTTCCTGCTCTTCTTGAGCTTTATTTTGGTGGAATGGAAGGAGAGCATACCCACGAACTCGGGCAGCGGGCATTTGTCTTTGCCTTTGCTTTGCTTCGCTTCTTCATCCAACTGTGAGCAGGAGGCTTCATTTTTCTTCTTCCTCTTCTCCTACAATGTTCGGAGAAACCTCTCGGGCTGGTTTTTTATGACCGCAATTTCGCCCGGAGTGTTGAATTTTACCCTTTGGTGGGGGATAGATGCTACAATTCCCAATGCGGCCTGAGCGGTCACGCAAAGTATGGCGTTGTATTGGGATTGTAGATCTATGACCATGAAAGTGATCTTGACTGTTTTTTGTAGGGGCTTTTCCCCTATGGTCACTTCAAAGTCAATCGTCCCTTTCACGCGAACAGTATGGTTAGTGAATCCCTTGAGCAGGCCTATTGTAAGGAGTTAGATGAGCTTCAGACATTTTCATCTCTACAAAGGTATGATAGTAGAGAATGTCTTTGGCCGCTTGATGTAATGGGTTGCAACGGAATAAAAGAAACAGTAACCGGATAGGCAAATAATTGAATCAACAACTATTTGACCCAATTCGAATCCACGAATTAGGGTTTGGCAAGATTAACACCTAAAAGATGAGAACCTCGAATAACAGAAGGAATCTACCTTCAACAAGTCAAGAAAGACTCACAATTGCAAAGCAATCAAAATAATTTATCAAAATTCAACCATCTCAAACAAAATCCCTAAAAGAGTATTTATACTCCCAACAATAACCTAAAACCCTAAGGAAAACGAAATAAACAAAGTACCAAAAATACCCCTACTTTAATTGTTCAAAACGGGAATAATAAATCAATCCGGAATCTGAAATCGCGTACGTCACGAGTCGTGACACCCCTCACGAGTCGTTCCCCAATTTTTCATTCGTGGTACGAGGCGTGACAACCAAATTACTCGTGCAGGTTCTCTTCACGACTCGTGCTTGAAAGCACGAGTCGTGCCCCATGTCCAAGTATGCGCTTGCGACCAATGTAGTCCTGTTTCTGTTCCTCAGCATCTGCGAGCTTCTTCAGTTCCTCAGCATCTGCGAGCTTCTTCATTGCTCTCGCTACATCATACACCCCTTCTTTAAAATGATTCATCCCGGAATCATGTGTTGAAAAAGGAAAACGTTTCTTGCATGAAACTTCCTTCTTGGGTCTTCTCGCCGCTTGTACAGGTGCCATCTTCTGAACGGATGGTTTGATTTTCATAGTTCCATGTGTCGCAATACCTGAAAGAAAAGGTTTTGGAACAAACAAGGAAATAATCCCTTTCATGGCCCCTTTACCACCGTGTGCTCCTTTAGCTTTCAATGGGCTAAGATTAAACTTGACACCATCCTTCATAAAGCTTATCACATTAGTCCGCCCATTATGAGTAGAATCAACATCAAAATGCCAAGGTCTACCGAACAACAACTGGCAAGCGCTCATATCCACTATGTCACAAGTAATCACATCCATATAACTGCCAATAGCAAAAGGAATGATACACTGATGTGTTACCTTCAAAGAGCCCGTAGCATTGATCCACCCAACAAAATAAGGAGATGGATGGTTACGCACCTCAAGCTTGAGCTTAACTAAACCATGTGGGACCAAATTCTCACTGCTTCCACTATCAATAATAATGTGTACTGCCATATCATTGACCTTACCCATTGTACGGAATATATTATGTCGAGCAGGATTAACCTCTTCCACGGGAGTAGGCAACAAAAGTTTATGAACCACATATGATTCAGGGTCCCCGCATTCATCATCACCCTCATTAGGATCGATATGAACGATCTCACCATTACCATCATCATCACCATCCTCACGAGCCACCATATTCACATTCTTTCTAAGAGGACAACCACTGGAAATATGGCCTGCTTCTCCACATTTAAAGCTCTTGGTGCCATAGTTTTTGGCATAAGGATTTGCGTTCTGTTGACCACCAGCAGCAGGAGTAGCGGGCTTCTTAGCCGAAACAACAACCGGATTAGTGTGACCGACTACAACGGACTTAGAACCCACACCTTGTGCTGGCTCTTTGGCCACAATCGCATTACCAACAGAAGAGTAAGAAACAGCGCTCCCAAGAGTAGTAAGCTGACGTTCAACCGTGGAAGCCCGATCAATAGCCTCATCCAAAAAGTGAATAGGTGTCAACTCAACCTGATTACGAATATCAACACGAAGCCCAGAAATAAACCTAGCAGTTAATTGTGCATCCGACTCACACAAATCATTACGTGCAGACGAAGAGTGAAATTCATTCGTGTAAGCACCAACAGATTTAGTACCCTGTACACACTCCAAAAATTTCCGATATAGTTTTTGTTCAAAATCAGCGGGTAAAAATCGTTGCCTCAAGGCTTGTTTCATCACAGGCCACTCAGTAATAATAGGTCGATTGTTACGAATATTTTGGGTGCGTAATTGCTTCCACCAAGCGTATGCACCACCCCGCAATTTATAAGCCACATAAGGAACTTGTCGTTGCAGAATATTCATTAAAGCAAAATATTTTTCTACTTCCTCAAGCCAATCGAGAAAACTCAATCATATCTAATTCACCAAGAAAGAAAGGTAAATCATCTTTAATTTTAGGGGATTGCTCATAAACAGGATTACCTCCCGAAGCCAGAGGCATGATCACGACGATTAAAAGCCCCACGTTCGACATGTTCATCTTGTCGATCTGGCCTTTACCCAAGATTGCCAATACCAATTTGCAAAGCCTGCAAAGCCTCTGTCAACAATATATCCCTTTCAGCGCGTTCCGCCTCTCTTTGCTCTTCGCGTTCAACACGCTCTGCTTCACGATGCTCCAAATCCTGTAGAAATCGTTCTAGTACAGCAGCCAAATCACCAGGGTTTGCTTGATTGTTGGTCATCTCACTCCTCGGATCGTCCGTTATCTGATACCAACTGATGTAATGGGTTGCAGCGGAATAAAAGAAACAGTAACCGGATAGACAAATAATTGAATCAACAACTATTTGACCCAATTTGAATCCACGAATTAGGGTTTGGCAAGATTAACACCTACAAGATGAGAACCTTGAATAATAGAAGGAATCCACCCTCTCGAAGGAATCCACCTTCAACAAGTCAAGAAAGACTCACAATTGCAAAGTAATCAAAATAATTTATCAAAATTCAACTAACTCAAACAAAATCCCTAAAAGAGTATTTATACTCCCAACAATAACCTAAAACTCTAAGGAAAACGAAATAAATAAAGTATCAAAAATACCCCTACTTTAATTGTTCAAAACGGGAATAATAAATCAATCCGAAATCTGAAATCGCGTACGTCACGAGTCGTGACACCCCTCACGAGTCGTTCCCCAATTTTTCATTCGTGGTACGAGGCGTGACAACCAAATTACTCGTGCAGGTTCTCTTCACGACTCGTGCTTGAAAGCACGAGTCGTTCCCCATATCCAAGTATGCCGCACGACCAACAGAGTCCTGTTTCTGATCCTCAGCATCTGCGAGCTTCTTCAGTTCCTCAGCATCTGCGAGCTTCTTCATTGCTCTCGTTACATCACCGCTCCGGTGTCGATGAGGACTCTACTAATGTTTGCCCGTGAGATTCTCATTTTGATGGTGAGGGGTTGGGTGGAATGGAAGAGTGTGGAGGCAATTTCGCTCCGCTTGAACTCTATTTCTTGCCCTTCTTCTAGAGCCAAGGGGGAATCAAGAAGACCTTTTCTAAAGTCTTGATTTGATGGGCGAGCTGTTTATTGGAGGAGCCTCTATTCCAATGAAATTGGTATCATAGGTCCCTAGATCATCCTCATTATTGCTCTCTCTCTCTCTCTCTCTCTCTCTCTCTCTCTTCTCTCTGGGCCGCGCTTAGGTTGAGCTCTTTGGGTGTTAGCATTGTTGTTGATATTATTACCTTGTACCCATTTGGCTAGCTCGCCGTTATTGATTTTTTGCTAAATGATCCTCTTCAGCTGGAAACAATCCTCAGTGTTGTGACCGTGATCATTATGATAGTCACAAAATTTGTCTCTGCTCCTCTCACTTGGCTTTTGACCCATTGGTGGAGGAGGAGGTACTTTCATTGCTTTCAAGATCGCTGCCCGAGGTGCGGTCAGGGGTGTATATGTTGGGTTTTAAGGGTTCATGCGCAGCGAAATTTAGCATCTAATTAACACAAAACCCAAGAGCCTAGGATCCGTTCTATACAATTAATTTGAATTCCTATGAGATAGAAATAACCAACCTTGAACGCTTTCCGTTCTTGAGCTATCGAACGATTTGATTATGTAATTTCGAATCACAAACTTTGTTCTTCAGATTGCTTGAACTCTAGGCCTTGATCGATGAACGAGCGAAGACCCTCTTTCGGTATCCACACCTTTGAATGAACCAAGAAAAGCTTCTTGAAGATTGCTAGATCTCTTAAACCTATGAAGAATTTTGAGAATATATGTTGTGAATTTCTTTTCAGAATTTCGGCTAGCTTTTTAGGGCTGACAGACTATTATATTTATACTACTTTAGCATCAATATTTGTTTCCTAATCAAATTAGGAAACCAGTCCGAAAATACCTCTGTGGTCTTAGAGTGTTGCAGGACCAGACGAGTCCCATGGACTAGTTCTGTCGCGCGATACATTAAGTCACATCAGGTTTCTCTCAATCATTCTTCTGCTGGTTTACTCAATTCATTCTAGTTGTGTGTCACCCAATAGGATTACATTATGTTGGCAAATGAGTTCGATCATATCGTCTCTCATAAGACATAAGCGGACTCTAGCAAGCCATTATGTCTACCCAAATAATGTAACGTAAGAGTTCACGTTTCCAATGGTACACTTCCATTTCTCCCTTTGTCTCACGATGTTATATTGAACACAAGTCATGGTCCTCGTCAACTTGTCTTTGTTCAATGCTTTCTCGATTCCGAGTATAATGATAATCCAATCGCATTGGGGTATGGCCATACACTTTCATCATTATCACTCATCGAGGGGCCCAAGCAAAACATCTCTCTTTCGAGGGATAAATTCCATCTTGACTTATCATCATTCTCATCATGAATCCGATCATGCCAAAATTAGCCTTTACAAATATTGTGTTAAGATATCGTTTGACTAAAATCAAACATGACTTTCATCATATGTAAGGTCATGATAATCTCAGGTCTAGGGACTAAATGAAGTGACCTTATGAGATTTAATTATGACATTTGACCATGACATAAATTTTATACGGGTCAAGTCCAGTCACTTGTTCTCTTACAAGTACCCATAAATTTAATGTGCATCTCTATGCATATAATCATCATATGATTATCCATTAACATTTATACTAATTATTCTCTTAATAATTAGGGACGAAGATTATTACAGACAAATATGCAAAACATATAATAATCGAATAATAAACATCTCATATATTAATAAATAATGTCAACACATAAGTCTATCAACTATAGGCCTAGGGCATAACACTAACAGTCTCCCACTTGCACTAGGCCCAATCTCCATGGAATACCCATGGACCTAACATGACCATCATGCTTAGCTTGCGGGAGAGCCTTAGTTAATGGGTCCGCCACGTTGTCATCAGTGTCTACTCTGCATATCTTTACGTCTTCCCTCTCACATATCTCTCGGATAATGTGGAAACGTCGAAGTATGTGTTTGGATCTCTGGTGTGACCTTGGTTCCTTTGCTTGTGCAATGGCACCATTGTTGTCACAATAAAGTTCAATAGGATCTTTGATGCTTGGAACGACTTCCAAATCACTAATGAACTTTTTGATCCAAACGGATTCCTTAGCTGCATCAGATGCCGCTATGTACTCAGCTTCGGTTGTAGAATCAGCGACGGTACTTTGCTTGGAACTTTTCCAACTCACAGTGCCTCCATTCAGCGTAAACAAAAATCCGCATCGCGATCTCGAAATCATCCTTGTCGGTTTGGAAGCTAGCATCTGTGTAGCCTTTCACTACAAGATCTTCTTCCATTCCTCCAAAGACCAAGAATACATCCTTAGTTCTTCGTAAGTACTTGAGGATATTCTTGACTGCTATCCAATGTGGTTCGCCGGGATCCAATTGGTATCTACTCGTCATGCTTAGAGCACACGAGACATCGGGTCTAGTACATAACATAGCATACATGATAGACCCAATTGCCGAAGCATATGGAATACCATTCATTCTCTTTCGCTCATCATTAGTCTTAGGACTTTGATTCTTACTAAGAGATATACCACGCAAGCATGGCAAGTTTCCTCTTTTAGAATTTTCCATTTGGAATCTTCTAAGAACCTTGTCAATGTAAGTACTTTGACTTAAACCAATCATCCTCTTGAATCTATCTCTATAGATCTTGATACCAAGGATATATGCAGCTTCGCCCATATCTTTCATTGAAAAAGCACTTTCCCAACCAAGACTTGACAATCATAGTGCGAGAATGTCATTTCCAATGAGTAAGATATCGTCAACATACAACACTAAAAATAGTGCTACGCTCCCACTAATTTTCTTGTATACACAAGGTTCATCTTCGTTCGTGATGAAGCCAAACTCCTTGATTGCTTCATCAAAACGTAGATTTCAACTCCTAGAAGCTTGCGTTTCAATCCATAAATGGATTTTACACTTACACACCTTGTTAGGAATTTTCTGACTAACAAAACCTTCAGGTTGTATCATGCATACATCCTCGAAGTAACTTCCCATTAAGGAAAGTTGTCTTGACATCCATTTGCCATATCTCATAGTCATAATATGCGGCTATGGCGATTAAAATTCTAATAGACTTAAGCGTAGCTACGAGCGAAAAGGTTTCATCATAGTCGATGCCATGAATCTCGCCTATATCCCTTAGCTACAAGCCTAGCCTTATAGGTGTGCACCTTCCCATCCATGTCGGTATTTTCTTGAAAACCCATTTGCACCCTATGGTTTTTACACCTTCGGGTGGATCAATCAAGTTCCAAACTTGATTATCGGCCATGGATTGTAACTCGGATTTCATGGCTTCTTGCCATTTTTCCGAATCGGAGCCGGACATCGCCTCTTGATAGCAAGTAGGTTCATCGTTTTGATTAACTCCACTTCATCACTTTCCGTAATGAGAAATTCATATCTCTCGAGGTTCGGATCGTGACCTACCACTTGGGCGAAGAACTTGTGCGTCTTGAACCGGTTCCTGACTACTTGTGAACTTGGTTCAGTCTCTACCATAGGTTCAATGTTGTTTTCGGGTTCTCGAATTTCTTCGAGATCTATTTTACTCCCACTGGTTCCTTTGCGAAGAAACTCCTTTTCTAATAAAAGTACCATTTTCGAGCAACAAACACTTTGTTCTCGTTTCGGTTGTAGAAATAGTATCTTTGGTTTCCTTGGGATAACCCACGAAAACACATTTATCGAACTTAAGTGCTAGCTTGTCGAGAGTTAACTTCTTGACATATGCATCGCAACCCCAAATCTTCATGAAAGATAAACTATGTTTTCTTCCATACCACATCTCATATGGGGTCTTTTGAACCGATTTGGTAGGAACTCCGTTTATAGTGAAAGCGTGAGCTTTCTAGTGCATGTCCCCAAAAGGATAAAGGAAGCTCGACTTGACTCATCATAGAACGAACCATGTCAAACAAGGTTCTATTTCTCCTCTCAGACACACCATTCCATTGTGGTGTTCCGGGGGGAGAGAGTTCTGAAACGATTCCACAACTCTTAAGATGACTGTCAAATTCTTGGATCAAATATTCACCACCTCGATCGGATCGAAGTACTTTAATAGTTTTGCTAAGTTGGTTTTGCACCTCATTTTGAAATATTTGAAATATCTCAAACAATTCACTTTTATGTTTCATTAGATAAACATATCCAAATCTATTATAATCATCACTGAATGTTATGAAGTACCGAAATCCTCCCCTAGCATCGCTACTCATAGGTCCACATACATCGGTATGTATGAAGCCTAATAAGTCGCCCGCCCTTTCACCAGTTTTGGTAAATGGGTCCTTGGTCATCTTGCCAAGTAAACAAGATTCGCATGTCTCATACGATTCATAATCATGTGAGTCTAAAAATCTATCTTTGTGGAGTTTAGAGATGCGTTTCTCATTTATATGGCCAAGACGACAATGCCATAAGTAAGTGTGGTTTACATCATTGGGTTTAGATCTCTTGTTAATGTTATAGACATCATTATCACAATTTTCAACATCAAGGATATAAAGGCCATTGAATGAAACAACAATCTGATAATGCATATCACTCTTGTAAATGGAAAACTTCTTATCACATATAAGAAAATTAAAACCTTCATTATCCAAACATGAAATCGAAATAATATTCCTACTTAAAGTGGAACATAATAACAATTGTTCAAAACAAGTATTAGTCCGCTAGGTAAAGTAACTTCATAAGTTCCTACGGCTAATGCGGCAACTCTTGCTCCATTCCCCACACGTAGGTCCACTTCACCTTCCTTAAGCATCCTTATGTTCTTTAGACCACGCACATTTAAACAAATGTGAGTTCCACATCCGGTATCCAATACCCAAGAACTAGAATTAGGTAGGAATATATCTATAACAAAGATACACCGAGAAGTCGAAGCAACTCCTTTGCTCTTCTTGAGTGCTTTCTTGTATTTTGTGCGGTTTCTCCTCCAATGTCGAATCTCATAGCAATGGAAGCCCGGTGCGTCCTGCTTGGGACTTGGGCTTAGCCTCTTTAGGCTTAGCGGCCTCTTTGGAGTTTGGCAACATTTGCCTTAGGATTAACAACCTTTGCCTTTCCCTTTCCCCTTGTTAACCATCGGCACTTGATCGGTTTTCTTCTCGACAATATTGGTTTCCATGGTGTTCAACATTTGAATTAACTCGGAAATATTTTTATTCATGCCTCCCATGTTATAGTGCATTATAAAATCACTAAAACCTTTGGGCAATGAATTCAATATCATGTCGGTAGCCAACTCTTGGCTAATTGGAAAACCGAGCCTTTCAAGATGCTCAACGTGGCCCTTGACTTAAGAGCGTAGGGACGACGGCTTGTCCTTCACTCATCTTGCGTGAGGTCAAGACCTTAACTAGGTTGTACCTTTCTTGCCTAGCTTGAACTTGAAACATTTCCATGTTCGATTGTTTAGATCAAGCTTGTCCCCAAGTGGTCAGATCCTTCGAAGGTTGTGCACATGGCGGAGAGCATGAAGCATCCAACATCTGTAGAATCACGCTTGTGCTTCGGATATTGATCCTTCACGCCCTAGTAGCATTGGCGGCGAGTTCGGGTGGAATAGGTTCCTCGAGAACGTACGGTTTTCCTCTTGCACGAGAACAATTATCACGCTACGGATCCAATCCATATAGTTTGTACCATTCTCTTCCAACTTCTCCTTCTCGAGGAGAGATCGTAGTGACGAGATGATTATTGTTTGATGCCATTTATTCTACAAAAGGATATACATAAAATATGAACACATATAAGTAAACATATCATATGAGAAATATAATGCATTTACATAAAATGCTCCCACTAAATTATACACCTTTCAATTCAAATAAGCATAATATACATTTAATGGGCTAAGATCCAACTTTAATTTAATTTCAAGTTTGCTATGGCAAACCGCTCAAAACTAAATTAATTAGGTAGAAACATCAATCATATCACATATACGACTCTTAGATCTTTTATGAGATTTATTCAAGACATCATATATCTAGGCATATTTTAATCTCATCTTATGCCTTGGGTCCAAAACCATTTTGATAACCCAATTAAGTTCATTCACTTTAAACGTATAGGAACCACCATTTCCTCATCTTGCTCGCATTCGAATAGAATCAAAGTACCTTGCTATGACAAGCCCACCTAAAACTATCTGAATGGTCTCAAGTGTTTTAATCATGAATCGGCATAAAGAACTTAAAAGTTAAATGAGTAGATTATAAGCATATCAGCAAAGATAGTTATAACCGTGCAGGTAAGTTTCCGAGGAAGATTGTAACGACCCTAACCCTATGCACAATTTTAGTATCATATTATATGATTTTAATATTAATGTTAACTTTATGTGCTTATTTTTATGCCTTTAATGTTATGTTAAGTTGAGATGGTTAGGAGATAATTTTAAAGCCTTGGGATAAAATGAAAGTAAGTTAAAGTCTTTGGTTGAATTAAAATAATTGAAAGTAAAATAAAGTAATAGGGTGGAGTGATAATAAAATGAACAAATAAAATATTATGGGTTGGGAGGGTTATTTTAAAAGATGGAAAGAATAAAATTAGGAAGTATGGGGGGCCATACTTCCTCCTCTTCCCTCACCCTTTTCCCCATTAGTCAATGACCACCATACCTCCTTCATCCTTCTCATTCATCTTTCTTAATCATTCTCTTCTTCCTCCTTTCTAAAATTATCTATGGATTCTCCCCCATGAAAGCCTCACTTCACAAGATCCTACTAAGTCCAATTCTACTCCATTTTACAATCCAAGTGTACTTTTGAGTTTGGGACAACTAGGGAATTTATCAAGCTAAGAAGATCTTTATTTCATCCTATAATTTTAAGGTGAGTTATTATGACCCTTCTCTTCTTTAAATGTTCATGAGCTATTAAATGTTGTTATTGTTGTTATAATGGTTATTTGATGCTTTGCGGAAATCTTCTTGGATTTGAGGAATTGGTTAGTGTCATAGAAAATGTTGTTGTTCATGAAAATGGTAAGAAGTAGAAGTAAATGGGTTGGGTTGGATTAGAATGGAAATCTTGAAAAATGGTAGTAAGTGGGTGGAAAACCATGTGGTGATGATCTATGTTTAGGACATGATACTTTGGAGTTAAATGAGTTAGATTGAAGTTAACAAAGTTAGAATTTCCTTTTAGGTTCACAAATTAGAGGAAACTTGGTTGGAAATTGGTTTCTTGGAAATATGAAGTTATTCTTTAACTGTGATGCCTATTTCTGGCCATGGCACGAGTCGTGCCCCTAGGCACGAGTCGTGCCCATGGCCAACTCGTGGTAACGAATCGTGAAAGGAGAGTCGAGGTCGTTACGATCAACTTAAGAAATTGGCACGAGTTGTGCCCTCGAGGCACGAGTCGTGCCATGTGGAGAGTCACGAGTCCTGGCTGTCGGACGCGTGATTAGAAGGGCCAAAAGGGCACGAGTCGTGCCCTGGCCTGGTTACTTTGCATCAACTTTGGAGCTGTTTAAACCTAATCAAACTAGAACCAAAATGAAATCTCTTTAACCTAGATTAAAGTAGAATACTTTGGCTACACAATGACATCTTAAGTGATCAAAATGGAATTGAGGAAGTACTTTAAATATTGCTTGGAAAACGCTAGGTAGCCTAGTTTGGCAACTTGACAAATGTTATTTTAACTTGGTAGATTTAACTTGGACCTTTGTAGAAGCCATGTATTATTGTATAATGACTATGTATGGTGGATTGATGATATCTCAATGCCTTACTTGAGTTCATATTCATTGGTTATGTAATGTCATAGTGTGTTGAATAAATGTTGCACTATGATATTGGTTGAACATGAGTATATTTTACCATGTGGCTATGTTGCTTATCCCTTTTGTGGATTATATTTCAAGTAACTATTATGTGCTTGATAATGTGTTAATCGGTGATGTTGAGGGATATAACATAATATGATCAATTATGGAAGTGTGACCTAATGTGATCGGATTATGTTATATGCGTGACCGTCACTCTGGCCGCTGGTCGGGGTATAGCATCTGTATTGAGACAAAAGCCTTACGAGTTGCTACTATCTTATATGGTTCCACTGAAAAATGGGTCTTATAAGATGTGAGTATTGCTTAAGCATCTCACCTAAGATTGGAATATTATATCCAATGTTGTACGACTATTTTTCGAGACGGGAAAAGGTAAACCGAGGTAATGTAAAGTGTTCTGACTTTTCCAATGTGTTATATGCAACTTGTTATGTGTTGCATCTTATTTGGCATATTGATGCATGCATAATAGCTTGCTGAGATTTATTCTCACCCCTCTCCCTTTAATGTTTTTAGATCCCGAGACAGGCGGACCGGCCAAGTAAGGGCGGAGAGGAGTTTGGAAGTGATTTTGGGGATTGTCGGGGTACGTATAGGTTGGCGTAGAAAGTATATTTTGGTATAATTCCTTTATGGAGTTTGTAATTATAAACTTTAATTTCTACGTTAAAACCACAATCTTTTGTAACTAAAACGAGTTTAGTATTTTCAAAGTTGGTCACTCTTCCTCCCAATGTGGAGAGTATTGGAGTTGTTTTGAAATGGTTATGTTAATTGTGTTATGTTTGAAAGTTATATCAAAGTTTTAAAAAGTTTAGGTGATTTGAGTTAGTTTGGGGACGCTCCGACTCGGGACACGCGTTAGGTTAGGGTCGGGGTCCTCATGATTAGTATCGAGCTCGATTAGAGTTCTCGGGTAGAATCTAGGCGAGTGAGAGTGTGTAATAGCGGCACGTTGAGTGTTTAATGCGAGAATTTGTACTAAGGGCGGGTAATGATGGAGATCGGGATCGGGCTTTGGGCAATGTTGGTATCTGAATGCCGAAATGATGGATATGTTTAGTGTTTCTTGAGAATATGGCAAATCGAGAATCAAGGTAGGGGGCAACAACCCGAAGGTAGGCAAGGGCACCATGGTTTAGAGAAATTTGTGAAGATGTCTCCCCCTAGTTTCAACGGAGATCCGGATCAGAGCGAAGGCGGAAAGATGGTTGGAAGCTATGAATAAGATTTTGCGGCAATGGAGAGCTCGGATGCGAGAAAAGGTAAGGTGCGCCATTTTCAAGTTGGAAGGACCGCGGAACCTTTGGTGGCGAGTAGTAAAGGATGGGCTGGGATCGGGATTTGACACCGCGAGACTTGGAAAAATTTCACACGTAAGTTTCGGGATCATTTCGTTCGATGGTTACTAGAGACAAGAAGGAGGTTGAGTTTACGAAATTGGAGCGAGGGACGATGACCATGCATAGCACAAATATTACGGCCAAAGTTTACGGAGTTAGCCCGAGTATTGTCCCATTTGAGTGGGGAGGAAAGAGGCGGATCTACCGGTTCGTAGAAAGGAAAGCTTAAGAGGTGGAGTTAGGAAGCGGTTAGTGGTGCGTGACACTTGCCAGCTTCCAAGACTTCGGCCAGTGAATATGGCGTAATGCGGATTGAGAATGATATAGAGAAGCATCGTGGGTAAAAATGCGGAAGGGTGGAAGACAGGAAATAGATTTCCAAGGTCAAGGGATTACGAGGCGAGAGAGAATGAGAGAGAGGAAGCATTTAGGGGCACTCCGGCTCACGGGAGCGAGGTAAGAGGGGAGGATTTGTGGTGGCTCCAGGCAAATCGTTCGGCTCCCAGTCGGTTTGGGGCATTGTGTGGATATTGCAAGAAGCCGGGGGCATTCCGGAGGACAAGTGTTGGAGCAAGCAAGGCCGATGTTTAGGTGTGGGGCGAAGCAGGCCATTTTTCGAAGAAATTGTCCCCAAGTGGCAAAAAGAACAGGCTGGCCTGAGGTAGTGGTGAGGGACAAGGTAGTTGGTGTGAAGAGAGATATAGACGGGAAGCCCCGAAGATAGGAGTGCGAGGTCGAGTGTTCGCCTTGGGTAGAGGAGAGAGTCGATCCCAATGCCATCATTAGAGGTATAGTCCTTTTTGTCTCGGGGGTTTAAGGCCCGCATTCTTATAGATCTCGGAGTCTTCCCATTCCATTTGTGGCATCTCATTTTACATTTTTTATTGCATAAATTGCTGAATCTATGCCTTATGTGTTGGAGGTCTACACTCCTATGGGAGAGTGCCTTGCATCTTCTTTGATATATAATCGTGATTGTGATGTGACTATATGTGGGCATATATTGCTTGGGTGGATTTGAGTCGGAGTTACCAATGCGTGACTTTGATGTGATCCCTTGGGATGGATTGATTAGAGTCGAGTGTCATGCCTTGTAGTAGGTATCGTAGAAAGCTGAGTCTCTCATTTACTATGCTGATGTTAATGCACTACTTTTATATTTGATGCGGACAAATCTATGATTTAGTTTACATGTTATTTACGCTTTAAAAGGCTAGAAAGATGCTATCTAAGGGGCGTGGACCTTACTTGAAGCATATGGTAGATTCCAGTAAGAAGTCCCCCGAATTAGCTTTCATGTCATCTGTCCGTTGTCAGTCGATGAGATTTAGTGATGTGTTTTCTAAAGTAGAATTTACTCACTATGCCTCCGGATCGTGAGATAGAGTTTTGTATTGACCTAGTGCCGAAATACCGCACCTATCTCTAAAGCACCCTATTAGAATGTCAGAGCAGAGGATTAAAGGAGTTGAAGGCCCGATTGCAAGAATTGCCTAGACCAGGGAGTTTTATTCGCCAGTTGGTGTGTCTTCGTGGTGAACCAGTCTTATTTGTTAAGTGGAAGAAGGATGGTTTTACCTTACGATTATGTATTGATTCTATCGTTTATTGAACCAACCACGCATAAAGAATAAATATCCTCTTACGCATATAGATGAGTTTTATTTGACCAACTCAGTTCCGTTATCTCACTCAAGAAACTTCGATTTGAGAAGCCGGATACCATCTGATTGAAAGGAATTAGAATAGGATGAGCATTGCCAAGATAGCTTTCCGAGAACAAGATATGGTCATTATGAGTTTGTTGTGATGCCTTTCGGGTTGACTAATGCTCCGGCCCGATATTCATGGATCTATGATGAACCGTATTTTGAAGCCTTATCTTGGCGGCCGGCTTTGTGGTGGTATTCATTGATGACATTCTTGTTTATTCTAAGTCCAGGGAGGAGCCATGAAAAGCATTTAAGGTTGTCTTGTCGGTTCTTCGTAGAAAAGCGGAGTTGTGCCATGAGTTCGGTAAGTGCGAGTTTTGGCTTGGATTTCTTTCCTTGGGGCGTGCATGTAGTGCTCGAGTTCGGGAATTTCCGTGGATCCTTCCAAAAATTGATGCAGTCGTGGTAGTGGTGGAAGCAACCTTCGGCTGTGGCGAGGATTCGTAGTTTTCTTGAAGATACGGCGGGGTATTATAGAAGGGTTCAATTTGAAGAGGTTTTTTCTCGGATTGCGACTCCATTGACTAGGTTGACTCGGAAGGATGTATCATTTATATGGGATTCCAAGTGTGAAGCAAGTTTTGATGAGTTGAAGAAGAGGTTGACAACGACTCCCTATTCTTACCCTTTTTACGGATGGTTGTGATAATTTTGTGATCTATAGTGATACTCCTCGAAGAAGGCGAGGTTTGGGATGTGTATTAATGAAAAATGGGAAAGGTTATTGCGTATGCCTACTAGGAAGTTATCACCGAAGACGAACGAGAATTACCACTACTCATGATATGGGCGGCCCTGTGCGATCGTGTTTTGCGTTTGCATAGAGTGGAAACGCATTACCTTTATGGGGGCGAAATTTGAGATATTCGCGAGCCCACTTAAGAGTTTGAAATACTTATTTACCCAAAAGGAGTTGAATAATCGGCCAAAGGATATGGCTTCTAGAGTTCTTGAAGGATTTTGATTGTATAATTTCTTATCATCAGGGGAAGGCCGATGTGGTGGCGAGACAGCGATTAACCCAGAAAGGCTTATGTGGCGACTTTGAGTATCGAGAGTTGAGGAGTGAAGTAATACTTGCGAATGTGCGAGCCGTTCCTACGTTATGGAGAAGTTGAGAGGAAACTCTAACAAAAGTGATCCGGAGTTGAAGGAAAAATTTTAGATTCAGTGCATGAGGGAAAAGTCGGGGAATTTGCGTTAAATAGAGATGGGATTTTAACCTTCCGAGGGAGAATTTGCGTTCAACTTCATGCCGGAAATCCAAAAGGCGTGTTTTAGAGGATGGTCGTAAGTCCAAGTTTGCGATTCATTCGGGTAGTACCAAAATGTATCAGAAAGACTTGTAGCGTGGGTATTGGTGGAATGGAATGAAAAAGGAAATTGCGGATTATGTGTCCTAAGTGTTTGACTTGTCAACAGAGATTAAATGGCCGAACATCGAGAGGCCGGCGCAGGGACTACTTCAACCATTGGATATTCCGGAGTGGAAATGGGAAGGGATCTCGATGGATTTTGTTTCGGGTTTACCTCTCTTATCACGAAGAGAAGATGGATGCTATTTGGGTTATTGTGGATAGATGGGTGACAAAAGAATCAGGCGTCATTTTCTTAGAATTGCTCAACCAAGTTTTCGTTGGAGAAGATTAGCTGGGTTATATATGAAGGAAATCGTTAGAGCTTGGCGGGGTTAGAATTAGTATTGTCTCAGATAGAGACCTCCGAGATTTACACTTCTAGATTTTTGGAGAGCATTAGCATGAAGCCTTGGGTTCTAAGTTGTGTTTTTAGTACGGACGTTTCATCCTCGGCAACCGACGGTCGGTCACGAAGAAGCTATTCGAGAATACTTAGAGGATATGTTACGGAAGGAGGCTTGTGTGATGGATTTCCAATTAATCAGTACAGGAAGATCTGTCTCTTTCCGTTAGTTGAGTTTGCTACTACAACAACGGTGTTATCCAGTCTAGCATTGAGATGGCTCCGTATGAGAGAGAAAAAGTTGTATAGGTGAGGAAGTGTAGATCTCCGAGTGTGTCGGGATGAGGTTGGTGAAAGCAGGAGCACTTTGGGGCCGAATTTGGTTAGATATTCTACGGAGGAAGATCAAAGGTGATTCGGGATAGATTGAAGAAGCTGCTCGAGTAGAGCCCAGAAAAGCCACGCCGAGCAAATGACGGAGAGACGGGATTTATCTTTTTTCGAGGTTGGTGACTTTGTGTTGTCTTAAGAAGGTCTCTCAGGGACGGGAATTAAAGGTTTAGTAATAAGGAGTAAATTGGCTCAGAGAGGATTCGTTGAGTCCGTTTGAGATGTCTAGAGAAAGATTGGGGATTTGGCTTCACCGGTTTGGCGTTACCTCCTCTCATTTTTTTACTTCACGATGTGTTTCATGTTTCTATGTTAAGGAAATATTGTCATGACCCTTCACACATTTTGAAGGCTCTCCCCCGAGGTGAGATTAGGCGGATATGTAAATGTATGTTAGGAAAGAACCATTGAGAGTCTTAGAGTCCCAAGTTAAGGAGTTGAGGACTAAGAGTATTAGATAGTGAAGGATCTATGGAAGAATCACACCATTAGTAGGAGAAGCAGCGTGGGAGCTAGAGTCGGAGATGAGAGCGAAGTACCCTTGATTGTTTGAAAGCATCCAAGTAAGTCTTTTTAAAATTCGGGACGAATTTTCTTTAAGGAGTGAGTGTAACGACCACAGCTAACCCTATGGCACAATTTTAGTATCGTATTATTATATGCTTTTAATATTAATGTTAACTTTATGTGCTTATTTTTATGCCTTTTAATGTTAATGTTAAAGTTGAGATGGTTAGAGGGAGATAAATTTTTAAAGCCTATGTAAGGATTAAAATATGAAAGTAAAGTTAAAAGTCTTTGGATTTGAATTAAAAATAATTGAAAGTAAAAATAAAGTAATAGAGGTGGAGTGATAATAAAATGAGCAGGAAACAAATAAAATATTCATGGGTTGGGAGGGTTATTTTAAAAGATGGAAAGAATAAAATTGAAGTATGCTGGGGCCATACTTCCTCCCCTTAATTCCCTGCACCCTTTTCCCCCATTAGTCAATGTCCACCATGCCTCCTTCTAATCTTTCTCATTCATCTTTCTTAATCATTTCTCTTCATTGCCTCCTTTTAAAACTAAAATTATCCATGGATACTCTCCATGAAAGCCTCAGCTTCACAAGATCCTACTAAGTCCAATTCTACTCCATTTTCCAATCCAAGTGTACTTTTGAGTTTGGGACAACTGGGGGAATTTATCAAAGCTAAGAAGATCTTTTATTTCATCCTATAATTCTAAGGTGAGTTAGTTATGACCCTTCTCTTTGCTTTAAATGTTCATGAGCTATTAAATGTTGTTATTGTTGTTATAATGGTTATTTGATGCTTTGGGGAAATCTTCTTGGATTTGAGGAATTGGTTAGTGTCGTAGAAAATATTTGTTGTTCATAGAAAAATGGTAAGAAGTAGAAGTAAATGGGTTAAGGTTTGGATTAGATAAGAAAATCTTGAAAAATGTTTAGTAAATTGGGTGAGAAAAACCATAATAAGGTGATGATCTATGTTTAGGACATGATACTTTGGAGTTAGCAATGAGTTGCGAATGAGGATATAAGTTGAGAATTTCCTTTTAGGTTCACTAATTAGAAAGGAAACTTGGGTTTTAGAAGGTAGTTCTTGAAATATATGAAGATTATTAACTCTTTCTGTGATGCCTATTACAGCCCATTAGCCACAAATCGTGCCCCTAGGCACGAGTCGTGCCATGGTTAACTTGTGGTAATGAGATAGTAGAGAAAGAGAGCTAAGTCGTTCTGATCAACTTAAGGGAAATTGGCTTTGAGTGGGTGCCCTGGGGAGCACGAGTCGTGCTGTGTGAAAGTCACGAGTCGTGCATCGAGGACGCGTGATTACGAGGAGGGACTGAAAGGGCACGCAGTCGTGCCATGAGGCACTGATGGGTATACTGGCACAGACTGGTTACTTTACATCGCTTTGGAGGCTATTTAAACTGTCAGAGCTATAGACCAAAATGAAATCTCTTTGCTAGGTTAAAGTAGAATGCCTTTGGCTACTTACAATGACATCTTAAGTGATCAAAATAAATTGGGGAAGTACTTTAAATATTGCTTATGGAAAAGCAGCTAGGTAACCTAGTTTGGCAACAGCCAAATGTGATTCTAACTTGGTAGATTTAGCTTGGACCTTTGTAGAAGCCGTGTATTATTGTATAATGACTATGTATGGTGGATTTGATGATATCTGATGCCTTGCCGAGTTCATATTCATTAGTTTATGTAATGCGTAAGTGTGTTGAATAAATGTTGCACTATGATATTGGTTGAAACATGAAATATATTTTGTATATGTGGCTATATTGCTATATCCCTTTTATAGATTGTTATTTCAAGTAACTATTATGTGATTGATAATGTGTTAATCGGCTGATGTTGGGGGTATAACATAATACGATCAATTATGGAAGTGTGACCTAATGTGATAGGGATATGTATATATACTACATGACCGAATCCCCCTCACGTGGCCGCGGGTCGGAGGTGCCAACATGCAATATTACAGGCAAAAGCCTTTAAAGTTATTTCTTATCTTATATGGTTCCCACAGAAAAATAGGTCTTATAAAGATGTGAGTATTACTTAAGAAGCTCACTTTGGGTAGGAATATTATATCCAATATTGTATGACTATTGTTAGATGGGAAAAGGTAAATCGAGGTAATGTAAAGTGTTCTGACTTTTCCGATGTGTTATATGCAACTTGTTATGTGTTTGCATCTTATTTGGC